>CM017766.1:10000-504225 GCA_008009225.1 Acer yangbiense
AAGAATAATAGAAGAAAAGAAGATGGTGGATTGTTTGCTGTAGAGAAATTGAGAAAGAAAACTCAAAATAGTAACATTAGAAATTGTATTTTGGTTGGGTCTTTATATTAGAAAGTAGTGGATTAAATAAATTGCTCAATATAAAAATAAGGCCTAATAAGGCGGATTGGCGGATTCGGCAGATTTCCAAATGAAAATCCAAGATCCGATCCAATCCAATCCAATCCAATCCAATCCAATGGATTTTAGAATTTAGGATCCAATTCGATCCAATCACCTCTCTGGATCCGATCCAATGGATCGTATTGGATTGGATTGGATTGGATCCTACACACCCCTACTAAGTGTGGCATGTTTGGTATGTCTTACTATACTACACTTAATTGGATTGTATATAATTGGAGTGGATCAGATTAGATTATGTTTAAGACAGTTTGAAGTTTGATGTTTCACCACATTACACCGTACTAGACTATTGTCAAGCAGATTCGAATCCTAAATATTGTCAGGTTGAATAAGTATCATTTACCATCAATAAGCATCTTTATTTTATTTTATTTTAAACATAATTTTTTAAAAAATTTCTTATTTTTTTATCATATAAAATTTATGAAAAAAAAAACCATATTAAGGATATAACGTAAATGAAATTTTCAGTTGTAATAATTCGGTATATAACCGAAATATATATATTTTTGTTTTTTACACTACATCTAATATATTATATTTAAAATATTATTTTTTGTTTTTTGATAAATTAAATATTACCTTACAAAAGCACAAGAAATGATGCAAAGTCAAATCAATCAGTCAAAGGCATGAGTGTTGGCATGTGTATTTTTTCTTTCATTTTTTACATTTATTTCCTTGTATTCTTTTAAACTGGATCACGTGTCAACACCCCATTGGTGAGAGTACTAACCTATCAGTACACAAGCATTGTCCATCTCACATTACAGTGAATACACATAGTGGAGGCAAAATGGTCATGCCTGGCAAGCCAAGCACAACCGGTATGGCCCACGTCCAGGCTAGGCCTGGCATGGCCTGGCCTATAAGTAGGTCGGGCTGAAACATGCATAAGGCTGCAGGCCAGGCCAGACCAGACCTGGCCAAGCCAGTATGAGGCCCGCCCTAAGGTTTCTTAGACCTAAAGCCCAACCACCAAAAACTAGTTTCTCTTATAAAAAACAGGCCTAGTATTTTATTTAAACAAAACAATAAAACCTTAATATGTATAAGTCGGACACACAACATTTTAAAAATATATATATATATGCTAATTTTTTTAGCTGGCCTGATCCAAACCCCAAACATTTATAACTTATAAATTTGATTACACATTTCCCTTCTTCTTCCATTAATGTTTGAGTGACGGTATTTACGCCCCTAAAAAACTGTATGTACACCCCAATTTAGTATATTTTTGAAAATCCAATATTATCCTTGAGTAAAATTACTTAAAGGACTAAATAGTTTGTAAGTACACACCAATAATTATTAATTAGTTTTATATCAATCCTTTGTAAAAAAGAAAAAAAAGTATCCTATTAATTGTTTGATATGATAATAAAAACATTTCTATTTTATCAAATCCTAACTTCTATTTTAAATACTAATTTCAATTTCTTTTATGAAATACAAATTGATTGAGTTGACAAACAATTTATTGCTATAATTGAGTGAAACAAAAATTAATACCAACAATAAACTTTCTTTGAACAATTGTTTAAAAAAAAAAAAAAAAACTTTCTTAGGAACAAAGGAATTGAGATACACTGTTATGTACTGAGAGCTTCTTTTTACATAAAGAATTAAAAAAAAAAAAGTTTTAATGCAATGAAAAAAAAAATTTCATACAATTTTTTAGTGACATCAAGTGTTTTTGTAGGAGTTAGAAATTATTTTTTTAAGGATAAATTGTTTATTTGAATAAAAAGATATAAAATAATAAAATTTTAAACAAATCTAATTAGATAACAAAATAGTGGGGTGTGCTAACAAAAATATAATACAATAAAATTAAAGAAAGGGTATTTTTGGCATTAAGTGGGGTTTATTTACGAACCAGAGATTTTTAAAATATTTTAGGGGTGTACTTACGAAAGGGGTGTATATACCGTTTTTGACTCTTAATGTTTTCACATAATTGGGCCTAATGCTCCACCCACTCAACCCCCAAAAACAGACCCGGCCTATCTAAATTCCAATTTCTGGCGTTCGATTTCTTTTCAAATTTCTCATTTAAAATACAGGCCAATTATTCAAAATAATAAAACCTTGAGTGACGATATTTGCAACCCTTAAAAATCGTATGTGTACCCTAAATTAGTATGTTTTTTTAAAAATCCAATAATACCATTGAGGACTAATTGTTTGTTAGTACACCCACCAATAATTATTAATTAGTTCCCTATTTTAATCTTTAGTACTTTTTTTCCTATTAATGGTTTGATATTAATATATATCATAAAAGCTCTTTCCATTTTAATAAACCCTAGATTCTCTTTTAAATGTATTTTCAATCTCTTTTAAGGAAATACAAATTGATTGCTAAGTATGGAAAATAAATCAAAATCATTAGACAAATTTGGGTGTGAAATAGTAAAGTTTTAAATTAATTTTTATTACAAGAACAAAATCATTATGTATATAAACAGACTTTTAAATTAACTATATTATCTATATTTTTTTTATTTCTTTCAAACACACTTTTGACTTTTTATTTATTTATCAATATTATATGTTCTTTCTTGTTTAAAAAAAAAAAATAGAAGCTCTTCAATTTAATCGAACACCTATTTTTTATTTTATTTTTTTGAATATCATTTAGCATATATCTACTTCCACATCAATTGAGACATGACACAAATCTTGCATTCCTACAACTCTTTCAAACAGAAAGTGGTTCTCCAATAAAAAATAATAAATAAAAAAATCTTTAAATGGATTTTTAATGAAAAATGGAGTTTGATTTTGAAAATAACAAGAAGAGAAAAAAAAAAAGTAGGGAAGAGAAAGAATAGTAAGAGAATTAAAGGTAACAAAAAATTTTGAAATAATAATAAAGTTGATTAAATAAAATAATAATAGTTATACATAGTGTGTACTTATAAAAATACAATAAATATAATTAAAGAAAGGGTATTTTTGACATTAACTGGGGTTTATTTACAAATTAGTGATTTTTAAAAAATTTTGATGGATGTAATTACGAAAAGGGTGTAGATACAGTTTTTAAGGGGTTCCATTATCGCCACTCTAAAACCTTAATATGTATAAGTGGGCCAAACAGCATTTAAAAATAAATTACTAATTTTTTTAACTGGGCTGATCCAAACCCCAAATGCTTTCACATAATTGGGCCTAATGCCCCACCTACATAACCCCCAAAAACATATCAGGCCATTCCGAATTCCATTTTCTGACTTGGGAATTTTTTTATAAAAAAATATAATGCAAATTTTTATAGAGGACTCCGATCCTGACCGTGGTTTTACCTACCTTCGTCCGTGCTGTTTGCCATATGGTGTTTTTTTTTTTTTTTTTTTTTTTTTTAAAGCTTGTGTTTTTGAGGTTTTTTATCATGTCAACCCCCTTTTTTCTAGCGCCAACTTTTGACGGTGTTTTTTCGTCAACCGGAATTACAACAAACTGAGGGGAGTTGTTTGTAATTTGGAAGTGTTTGGAAATTTTTAAATGATGTAAAAGAACGAGATTTACGTGGAAAACCCTAATCGGAGGGGAAAAACCACGGGTGCCGGTACCGGCTAGAACGATTCACTATAAAAAATGGTGTTACAGTGTAGGTCTTACTTTCTTTTTCTTAAGCTATTGCATATGCCTATTATATGAAAAATGTACACTATTTATATACATATTTCGTCGATCTAGCCTTGATATGCAAGCAGTTGACTCGTAGATTCCTAGAGTGATTCTTCCCATTTGAATCCTAGTGTAAACCCTAAAACCTAAAGCCTAGACCCTAGACCCTAATGAAATATGTGCATGGAAAAAATTAGGATTTATAACATAGGAAAAAGTAGGGTTTAGGGTTTATAAAAATGCATAATTACAGGGTGCATATTTCATTACATAATGTGTTTTTATCATAATTATGCAATTTTATAAACCCTAAAGCGTATTATGTAATGAAATATGCGCCTCGCATTATTAATTTGCCCCAAAAATTACGAGGCGCATATTTTATTACATAATGCACTTTTATCATTATTTTTGTCATTAAACTACTAAACATGGTGTATTCTTTCTATGTTAAAAATTATAAGTAATTTTTTTAAAAAAAATTCAAACTATGCATTTTAATAGAGGTTAGTAAGGGAAATTTGACCGAAAATTACGAGGTACATATTTCATTACATAATACACTTTAGTCCTAATTTATTCCATGGAACTACTTAAAATGGTGTATTCTTCCTATGTTAAAAATTCTAGGTAATTTTAAAATTTTTGCAAATTATGCAGTTTTATTGAGGTTATTAAGGGAAATTTGACCGAAAAATTACGTGGCACATATTTCATTACATATTGTGCTTTTATCCTAATTTTTTTCTATGGAACTATTTAGAATGGTGTATTCTTCCTACATTAAAAATTGTAGATAATTTTAAATTTTTTGCAAATTATGGCATTTTTATTGAGGTTAGTAAGAGAAATCTGACCGAAAAGTTAACTGGCACATATTTCATTACATAATGCGCTTTTATCCTAATTTTTTCCATGGAACTACTTAAAATGGTGTATTCTTCTTATGTTAAAAATTCTAGGTAATTTTAAATTTTTACCAAACTATGCATAAATATAGAGGTTAAAGGGAAATTTGATTGAAAAATTACGAGACGCATATTTCATTACATAATGCGCTTTTATTCAAAAAATTTCCATGGAACTACTTAAATGGTGTATTCTTCGTATATTAAAAATTCGAGGTAATTTTAAAATTTTTGCAAATTACACATAAATATAGAGGTTGTTATTAAGGGAAATTTGACCTGAAAATTACGTGGCATATATTTCATTACATAATGTGTTTTTATCCTTATTTTTTCCATGGAACTACTTAAAATGGTGCATTCTTCCGATGTTAAAAATTCTATGTAATTTTAAAATTTTGCAAATTATGTATACATATAGAAGTTAGTAAGGGAAATTTGACCTAAACATTATGAGAGGCATATTTCATTACATAATACGCTTTTATCCTATTTTTTTCCATGGATCTACTTAAAATGGTGTATTCTTTCTATGATAAATGTTCTAGGTGATTTTTAATTTTTTGCAAATAATGCATAAATATAGAGGTTAAGTCAGGGAAATTTGACCGAAATAACGCGCTTTTATCCTAATGTTTTCCATGGAACTACTTCAAACGGTGTATTCTTCCAATATTAAAAATTCGAGGTAATTTTAAAAATTTTGCAATTTATGTTTTTTTATTGAGGTTAGTAATAGATATTTGACTGAAACATTATGTGGCACATATTTTATTACATAATGCACTTTTATCCTAATTTTTTGCATGGTAAACTTAAAATGTTGTATTCTTCCTATGATAAAAAATCTAGGTAATTTTAAAAATTTTAAAAATTATGCATTTTTATGGAGGTTAGTAAGGGAAATTTCACAGAAAAGTTATGAGGTGTATATTTCATTTTGATAATGCGCTTTTATCCTAATTTTTTCCATGGAACTACTTAAAATGGTGTATTCTTCCTATGTTAAAACTTCTACGTAAATTTAAAATTTTTGCAAATTATGCATTTTTATTTATTGTGGACAAAGGAAATTTGACCGAAATACTACTTGGTACATATTTCATTACATAATGTGTTTTTTTTCCTAATTATTTTTCATGGAACTATTTAAAATAGTGTATTCTTCCTATGTTAAATATTTTAGGTAATTTTACAATTTTTGCAAATTATGCATTTTTATTGCGGTTAGTAAGGGTAAATTTGATCGAAAAATTACTAGGCGCATATTTCATTACATAATGCGCTTTTATGCTAATTTATTCCTTGTAACTACTTAAAATGGTGTATTCTTCCTATGTTAAAAATTCTAAGTGATTTTAACTTTTTTGCAAATTATGCATAAATATAGAGTAAGGGAAATTTGACTGAAAAATTACAAGGCTCATATTTCATTACATAATGCGCTTTTATCATTATTTTTTTCATTGACCTACTAAAAATGGTGTATTCTTCCTATGTTAAAAATTCTAGGTAATTTTAAAGGTTTTTCAAATTATGCATTTTAATTGAGGTTAGTAAGGGAAATTTGACCGAAGAATTACGTGGCACATATTTCATTACATGTTGCGCTTTCATCCTAATTTTTTCCATGGAACTTCTTAAAATTGTGTATTCTTCCTATGTTAAAAATTATAGATAATTTAAAAGTTTTTGGAAATTATGCATTTTTATTGAGGTTAGTATGAGAAATTTGACCGAAAAATTACAAAGCGCATATTTCATTACATAACCTAATACATTTTTATCATAAATTTTTTTTTTTTTTATGGGACTACTTAAAATGGTATATTCTTCCATTGTTAAAAAGTCTAGGTAATTTAAAAAAAATTTTGAATTACGCTTTTTTATAGAGGTTGTTAGTAAGGGAAATTCGACTGAAAAATTTCGAGGTGCATATTTCATTACATAATACGCTTTTATCATTATTTTTGTCATTCAACTACCTAAACGATGCGCATATTTCATTACATAATGTAGGGATGTCAATGGCACGGGTCGGGTACGGATTTTCCAATACCATCCCCAATACCAATTAGTATGAGAAATACCATCCCCTATGAATACCCGCCTTAAAAGAAACAGTGCGGGTACGGGGATTCCTCATTAGGGGATCGGTTTTTTACCTCATACCATCCCCATCCCATTAATGTATTTTTTTAATGACTTTTTAATAAAAATCATATAAATATTATTGAATAATATGAAAATAATAGTGTGGGGTATATTATATATAATGATCTGGAATGGACTAGTGTTTCAATGGAGGGAAAAAAATGGAAAAAAAAATGAGAGGGAAAATTATGTTGAGAAAAAAATGAAGGGAAATTATGTTTTTTAAAGATAGTAGTCACGGTACTAATTTTTTTTTTTAAGAGTTAATGTTAATTCCAATACTAATTAAGTGCTTCATATATATATATATGTATAACAGGGTACGGGGACGGGGCGGGGTGTGGACTTGAAATCCCATAACCATACCGAAATTAAATCAAGTATTAAAAAAAATACTGGCCCTATACCACAACTTAATTGGTACGGTTAAACCCGCCCCTAACGGTTCGGGTCCCTACGGGTCCACGAACCAATGGGTAATTTTGACATCCCTAACATAATGCGCTTTTGTCCTAATTTTTTTTCCATTGAACTACTTAAAATGATGTATCCTATGTAAAACATTCAAGGTAATTTTATAATTTTTTGAAAATTATGAATAAATATAGAGGTTAGTAAGGGAAATTTGACCGAAAAACTACGAGACGCATATTCGTTTCATAATGTGCTTTTGTTTTAATTTTTCCCATGGAACTACTTAAAATGGTGTAATCTTCCTTTATTAAAAATTCTAGGTAATTTTAAATTTTTTTACATATTATGCATTTTAATAGAGGTTAGTAAGGGAAATTTGACATAAATTTATGAGGCACATATTTCATTACATAATGTGCTTTTATCCACATTTATTCAATGGAACTACTTAAAATTATGTATTCTACCTATGTTTAAAATTTTAGGTTATTTTAAAATTTTACAAATTATGCATTTTTATTGAGGTTAGTAAGGAAAATTTGACCGAAAAATTACGTGGCACATATTTCATTACATAATGCACTTTTTTCCTAATTTTTTCCATAGAACTACTTAAAATGGTGTATTTTCCTAGGTTAAAACTTCAAGGTAATTTTATATTTTATGCAAATAATGCATAAATATAGAGGTTAGTAAGGGAAATTTGACCGAAAAATTACGAGGCGCATATTTCGTATCATAATGCGCTTTTATCCTAATTTTTTCCATGGAACTACTTCAAATGGTGTATTCTTCCAATGTTAAAAATTGAAGGTTATTTTAAAATTTTGCAAATTATGCAGTTTTATTGAGGGAAATTTGACCGAAAAATTACGTGGCACATATTTCATTATATAAGCGCTTTTTTCCTAATTTTTTACATGGAATTTTTTGCAAATAATACATAAATATAGAGGTTAGTAAGGGAAATTTGACTGAAACATTATGAGGCGCATATTTCATTACTTAATGCTCTTTTATCCTAATTTTTTCCTTGAAAGTACTTAAAATGGTGTATTCATCCTATGTTAAAACTTCTAGGTAATTTTAAATTTTTGGCAAATTATGCATTTTTATAAAGACTCATATTTCATTACATAATGCGCTTTTATCATAAGTTATTCCTTAGAACTACTTAAAATGGTATATTCTTCATATGTTAAAATTTCGAGCCAATTTAATTTTTTTTGCAAATCACGCATATTTATAGAGGTTATTAGTAAGGAAAATATGACCAAAAAATTACGAGGTACATATTTAATTACATAATGTGCTTTAATCATTATTTTTGTCATTGACCTACTTAAAATGGTGTATTCTTCCTATGTTAAAAATTTTAGGTAATTTTAATTTTTTTTTTCGAATTATGCATTTTAATAGAGGTTGGTAAGAGAAATTTGACCGAATATCACAAGGCACATATTTCATTACATAATGCGCTATTATCCCAATTTATTACATGGAACTACTTAAAATGATGAATTCTTCCTATGATAAAAATTCTAAGTAATTTTAATTTTTTTTGCAAATTATGCATAAATATAGAAGTTAGTAATAGTAAATTTGACCAAAAAATTAGGGGGCGCATATTTCATTACATAATGCGATTTTATCCTAATTTATTCCGTTGAACTACTTAAGATAGTGTATTCTTCCGATGTTAAAAATTCTAGATAATTTTAAAATTTTGAAAATTATGCAAAAATATAGAGATTAGTAAGGGAAATTTGACCAAAACATTACGAGGAACATGTTTCATTACATAATGTGCTTTTATCATTGTTTTTGGCATTGAACTACTTAAAATAGTGTATTCTTCCTACGTTAAAATTTTTAGGTAATTTAAAAAAAATATTCAAATTATGCATTTTAATTGAGGCTAGTAAGGGAAATTTAACCGAAACATTACGTGGAATATATTTCATTACATAATGCGTTTCTTTCCTAATTTTTTCCATGTAACTACTTAAAATGGTGTATTCTTTCTATGTTAAAAATTCAAGGTAATTTTACAATTTTGGCAAATTATGCATTTTTATTGAGGTTAGTAAGGGTAAATTTGACAGAAATATTACGAGGCACATATTTCATTACATAATGCACTTTTATCCTTTTTTTTTTCCATGGAACTACATAAAATGGTGAATTCTTACTATGATAAAAATTCTAGGAAATTTTAAAGTTTTTTCAAATAATGCATAAATATAAAGTTTAGTAAGGGAAATTTGATCGAAAATTTACGAGGCACATATTTCATTTCATAACGCGCTTTTATTCTAATTTTTTCCATAGAACTACTTCAAATGGTGTATTCTTCATATGTTAAAATTTTGAGGTTATTTTAAAAGTTTTGCAAATTATGCAGTTTTATTGAGGTTATTAAGGGAAATTTGACCAAAAAATTACGTGTCGCATATTTCATTACATAAGCTTTTTTTTCCTAATTTTTTCCATGGAACAACTTAAAATGGTGTATTCTTCCTACGTTAAAAATTCAAGGTAATTTTAAAATTTGTGCAAATAATGCATAAATATAGAGGTTAGTAAGGGAAATTTGACCGAAACATTATGAGGCGCATATTTCATTACATAATGTGCTTTTATCCTAATATTTTCCTTAGAACTACTTAAAATAGTGTATTCATTCTATGTTAAAACTTCTAGGTAATTTTAATTTTTTTGCAAATTATGCATTTTTATTGAGGTTAATAAGGGAATTTTGACCGAAATATTATGAGACTCATATTTCATTATATAATGCGCTTTTATACTAATTTATTTCTTGAAACTAATTAAGATGATGTATTCTTCCTATGTTAAAATTTCGAGTTAATTTTAAATTTTTTTACAAATCACACATATTTATAGAGGTTGTTAGTAAGGAAAATTTGACCGAAAAATTACGAGGCACATATTTCATTACATAATACACTTTTATCATTGAACTACTTAAAATGGTGTATTCTTCCTATGTTAAAAATTTTAGGTGATTTTAATTTTTTTGCAAATTATGGATTTTTATTGAGGTAAGGCATATTTGACCAAAAAATTACGTGGCACATATTTCATTACATAATACGCTTTTATCCTAATTTTTTCCATGGAACTACTTAAAATTAAAATGGTGTATTCTTCCTATGTTAAAAATTCTAGGAAATTTAAAATTTTGGGAAATAATGCATAAATATAGAGGTTAGTAAGGGAAATTTGACCGAAAAATTACGTGGCACATATTTCATTACATAAGTACTTTTTTCCTAATTTATTCAATGGAACTACTTTAAATTGTGTATTCTTCCTATGTTAAAAATTCTAGGTAATTTAATTTTTTTACCAAACTATGCATAAATATAGAGGATAGTAAGGGAAATTTGATTGAAAAATTACAAGGTGTATATTTCATTACATAACGCGCTTTTATCCTAATTTTTTCAATGGAACTACTTAAAATGGTGTATTCTTCCTATGTTAAAAATTCTAGGTAATTTTAAAATTTTTGTAAATTTTGCATTTTTATTGAGGTTAGGTAGGAAAATTTAACCGAAAAATTACGTGGCACATATTTTATTTCATAATGCAATTTTATCCTAATTTTTTCCATGGAACTACTTAAAATGGTGTATTCTTCCTATCTTAAAAATTCTATGAAATTTTAATTTTTTTACAAATAATGCATAAATATATAGGTTAGTAAGGGAAATTTGACCGAAAAATTACGAGGCGCATATTTCGTTTCATAACGCGCTTTTATCATAATTTTTTCCATGGAACTACTTCAAATGGTGTGTTCTTCCTATGCTAAAAATTCGAGGTAATTTTAAAATTTTTGCAAATTATGCATTTTTATTGGGGTTAGTAAGGGAAATTTGACCGAAAAATTACGAGGCGCATATTTAATTACATAATGCGCTTCTATCCTAATTTATTCCTTGGAAGTTGGAACTACTTCAAATGGTGTATTCTTTCTACGTTAAAAATTCTAAGTAATTTTAATTTTTTTTGAAAATTATGCATTTTTACTAAGGTTTATAAGGGAAATTTGATCGAAAAATTATGTGACACGTATTTCATTACATAATGCTCTTTTATCCTAATTTATTCTTCGGAACTACTTAAAATGGTGTGTTTATTCTTATGTTAAAAATTCTAGGTAATTTAAATATTTTGCAAATTATGCATTTTTATTGTGGTTAGAAAGGGAAATTTGACCGAAAAATTACGAGGCGCATATTTCATTACACAATGCGCTTTATCTTAATTTTTTTTACATGGAACTACTTAAAATGGTGTATTCTTCATATGTTAAAAATTCTAGGTAATTTTAAAAATTTTAAAAATTATGCATTTTAGTAGAGATTAGTAAGGAAAATTTGACAGAAAATTACGAGGCACATATTTTAGTACATAATGCGCTTTTATCATAATTTAGTCCATGGTTTTAAAATGGTGTAATCTTCCCATGTTAAAAATTCTAGGAAATTTTAAAATTTTACAAAAAAATATAACAATTTTAAGTTTTCGCTCAAATTTTCTTTACTGACCACTATAAAAATTCATATTTTAATAAAAAATGTAATTGCCTCAAAATTTCTACATAGGTATAAAAATTATTTTATGAAGTTCTATGAAAAATAAATTGGATGAAATCAAATTTTACAATAAAATATATGATTTTTGAGTTTCGCTCAAATTTCACTTACTAACCACTATAAGAAATATGCTACCAATTCCACAATTGGTGCACGTATCCTGGAGATGAAAAAATCTGCATAAGTAGAAGAATTTTGAGAAAGAAAAGCAAAAGGAACCGCAAACCGGTAATTAATTAAGAGATGCATATTTCAATGTATAATGTAATGGAAATTGCTTGGGTACTGACTGGTCAGTACACAAGGTACTGACCCCACCAGTGGCAACACACGTGGTTTTTTTCTCTTAACCATTTACATTTATCTTCTTATAATTTTTACAAATGGACCCGTGGTAAAACCTCATTGGTTGGTCAGTACCCAAGCATTGTCCTAATATAATTTCACACAATATTTTTGAATAAAAACTACTAGAGTAGGAAGTAGGAATCGATAGTTTTGGTTCGGTTCTCGGTTCAAATGTAACTTTATGTTTGGCCTTCCAATTTTTTTTTTGTTAACCATTTCTTCTTTTCTTTTCTTATTTTTTGGGCAACTGGTGGGTTCATAGATTTTTTTTTTTTGTTTTTGGGTGGTGACTGGGGCGGGTTGACAAACAGTTTAATATAAGTGGGATGTTTCCTCTTAGTCCGCTCTCCGTCAAATTTAGGCTCTTGTTTTTGCATGTAAGTTGATCATTAATTGTAGCATGGAATTGTTGTTTTACATGATCAATAATTGCTTTTGGTTTGGGAGTTGTAGAAATTTTTATGACCAATGAAAGAAGAAGCAAGTGAGGTGTCTGAAAAGAGAATTGGATGCAAGGCACATGATCATCAGGCAATTGGCATTTGTGGATTGGTTATGAAGTCATGCTTGAAAAACTTGAATAAAAAGATTAAGCATACATGCTGCTAGTGGATGAGAAGTTGAATTAACATAAAAGAGTCTTAACTCTTAAGGGTAGGTGAAGTTGGTACTGCTGACTACTGACTAGTTAGTTCAAAGTTGTCATTTATTCTTCAGTGAAAATTGCCAAAACTAACCTATCTAATTATAGGAATTTCTTTTTTAACCACATGCATACTTTTAATTGTTTATAACCATTTTTTTGAGAAATTACTGAAAAACCCTCATATAAAAACCTCCCCAAAACCACTGTTTCTCTCTTTCTCCTTCTCTCCCCTCTGCTCTCTCTCCCGGTCATCTCTCTCTTTCTCCTCTCCATCCCGTCGCCCGTCGCCGAAATCGTCGCCCAACGCCGGAGTTGTCGCCGAACAGCCGCCGGACGTCGCCTGGACCAGCGGCGGTCACGAACCAGCGGCGAACGAAGGCCTGGTCGTCGCACGAACCAGGCGACGTCCGGCGGCTGGTCTCCGACGTTGGGCGACGTGAGGAAGAAGACCTAAACCTAATCTGCAATAAAATGGAGAAATCAAAAAAACCTAAACCTAATTTGAATCTAAGGAAGAAGAAAAGGAAGAAGAAAAAGGGGAAAAAAAACCTAAGCCAAAATTCAATTTAGTCCAGATTTCAAGTTTCAATATTTACAATTTAGGCATGATTTCAAGTTTAGGCATTTCATTTTAGTAATGATTTCAAGTTTGGACATTTTCAATTTAGCCATGATTTCAAGTTTACTCCGAGATTTTATAAAAAACTATTTTCAGGAGTATACTGGTAAAGTGGTAATTTATGGTACTAAACTGAATTTTTTTAAAAAAAGTGGTTATTAACAATTAAAAATTCAAAAGTGGTTAAAAACAAAAGTATGATAAGTTGGATGGCCACTTTTGGTTTTCTCTCTTTATTTCAAGTGTAATGAGATTGGTACATGTATTATATGGAAGAAAAGTTAAATACAAGTGAGTGAAATGGGTTATGAATTATGATGAATCATTATTGATATTTTAGTTAGAACATTGCTGTCCGAGTGAATTGGATTTGGGTTCATTGAAACGTGTCTAAAAAGTGAAATGAAAAGGGCTCTACCTAATGAATTATTTAATGTAGTTTGGTTGCTTTTTAAAAGGTTAGTAATATCAGGTCCACTATTGCTCCCAACTTTCTCATGTTTCTCTTAAATGCCCCCAACTCTGTTAACATTTTTTTATATATACTAAAAATCTGAGTCTGTCAAAGTAGTAATCCATTCCTCGTGAATGGATTCAATGAAACAAAATCATCCCATGTCCATGTGGAGAGTGGAGACCTTTCCTACAAGACACGACCGTACCAGCCGGCTTGGACGGCCGTAGACCCAATTGCTTGCTACTTTTGGACGCATATTTTTGTACCATCCTACCAAAATAAAACAATTATTGCTAATTTCCTCTTAATCAAAAAGGGAAGAACAAACATTTTCTTATTAATAAATTAATTTGTAAATCATTTTAAGGCAAATGCAAAAAAGGAGAAATAACAACACTGGTAGTAATAGTATATGAAAGGTTCAATATTTTAGTAAAGTATTCAAAATTTGATGCCCAATATTAATTATTAACTACAGTAATTGATAGAAACGGTGTTGATAATGATATCGACTGGAATGTGTGATTGCTTCCGCAAACAAACAAAGTAATCTATACAGTACGAGTTCATTTTGAACAGCAACAATTTAAAATACAAATACTCTCTCGCGACTCTCGCCTTTCACTCAGCTGCACCTCATACTCTCAAGTCTCATCTCTTCCCTCTCATTGGATCTCTGACTTTCTTTTCTCCCCAATTGCTAAAGGTACTCCACTTCCTGCTCTGCCCATATGCTGCATTTTAAATTTAAATTTTTCTTCTTTGAAATATAAAAAAAAATGACAGTCTTCGGATTCGATCATTTTGTGCTTCGGATGCTTGGTTAGAACTTTGCATATCTTTTATTTTATTATTTTCATCTTATTTATACAATTTTTAGATCGATCTATTAGTTTAGAAGGTCTCACTTTGTGTGAATTGATGCTGGAAATGTGATTCCTGTGCTGCTACTTGTGTTTCCGTATGGTGTGTGGGATCTTAATTCCTTTATGCTTCAAATTTCTCTTGTTTGCAGTTATCATGATATAATTGAGTATCTGGGAAGAGTAATAATCTGATACTTTGTTAAAGTGAAATGACAACTGAGGTTCAGTCATCAATGACCCAGAGTGTGAGAGCAGCTAGGTCCTCCTTCAGCTCCAGCTTTGGAAATGAGGATAATCCCTTGCACAATTCAAATGGGGATGGATATGATAGTGATGGCTCCAATTTTGCACCACCGTCAGTTTCTCTGTTTCATATTCTTCTCATTCTATTATTCTGGTCTTTTGTCTTTCCAGATTTGCTATCTTTATTAACATGCTGCTGAATCTAATTTTTTCTGAGAGTTGATCTTTTTTCTACCTATTGGATTATATTAGAAAATACTTTATTTTTAACTTATGTACTTTGTACTACAACTAACTACTATGTTTTATTTTCTCTTCCTCACAGCACGCCATCAACACTCTCAATGACTATCCCAGCAGAACTTGCTGGTGCTATACCCTTAATCGATCGATTCCAGGTGGGCAAATAACCATTTTGGCTGTTAATGTCGTACTATTTCAAATAAATAAAATCCCAATCCTGTTCAAGTTTACTATATTGATTATAACAATATGTATTTCAAGCATATATATTTCATTTAGGGACAAATGTTAATGTTTATATCTCATTGTGCTATCAGGTGGACGGATTTCTAAGGATGATGCAGAAACAAATTCAGTCGGCTGGAAAGCGTGGTTTTTTCTTAAAAAAATCTGTAGGTCCTCAAGTTAAAGAAAAATTCACTTTTGAGGATATGCTATGTTTCCAGAAGGTAATAACATGCTTCTGTTTTAATGACAATATATTCTGTCATGTGACCTAGACTCATGAAGGGCTTCATTCATACTTCTTACAGGATCCTATACCGACTTCATTACTTAAAATCAATGGTGACCTAGTCAGCAGAGCAACTAAATTGTTTCAGATAATTCTTAAGTACATGGGAGTTGATTCCTCTGATCGAGTAACTCCACCAAGCTTAGATGAGCGGATTGAGCTTGTTGGGAAACTATATAAGCAAACTTTGAAGCGTGCAGAACTTCGAGATGAACTCTTTGCACAGATTTCTAAACAAACAAGAAACAATCCTGATAGGTAGGAATAATTACAATGTTCTTTTTAATGATTGTTTTTATGTGGCTCTGTAGTAGTTAGTAGTACCATAACTTCTGTATTTTGTTGCTGAATGCTTCATAACTTAATTGATAATGATATTACAGGCAATACTTGATCAAATCATGGGAGCTGATGTATTTATGTGCATCCTCCATGCCTCCTAGCAAGGACATGGGTGGCTATTTATCTGAGTATGTTCATAATGTAGCACAAGGTGTTGGTACTGATTCTGAGGTTCAAATCCTGGCACTTAATACATTAAATGCTTTGAAGCGTTCAGTAAAGGCTGGCCCCAGGCATACCATACCCGGTCGTGAGGAGATTGAAGCTCTTCTAACTGGTAGAAAGCTTACAACTATTGTGTTTTTTCTGGATGAAACATTTGAAGAAATTACATATGACATGGCAACGACAGTGTCTGATGCCGTTGAGGTATTCATCCTCATCAATTTGATATAATGTCATTTTTCCATTCATGAATTATATTAGTGGATTTCTGATACAATCCTGCTTTGGTAATTTATTTACTTATCCTTCAAAATTATTATTATGCTTTATTCTTTATTTATCTAGATATCAGTTTCATCAGCTTATATTCCTGAGGTTCACTGGTTTCTAGAATTGTTGTGTACTTAGCAGTGAGCCTGTTGAACTTTAAGATAATCATGTTACTGGTAAAGATGCTATATATGGCCTGAAGTCAATTTTAAGAGACATTTACATGCCTGGCCTTCTACCTATTGTTTAGTTTTTTCAAAAATGTCAATTCATTTTCCTTATAAGCTCTATAGGAGCTTGCTGGGATAATTAAGAAAGTCAACAGAGATTGCCTGTACTGAAATATTTTATCTGATATTCTTTATATCTTTTATTATAACTTATAACTCTTGTGGGCCTACTACTTTGTTCTTCGAGTCTTAACACATTATTGGTCTAATGGAATTCATGCTTGGTTTAGGAGCTTGCAGGGATAATTAAACTATCAGCTTACTCTAGTTTCAGTCTGTTTGAATGCCGTAAAGTTGTTACTGGTTCCAAGTCACCTGAACCTGGAAATGGTATTCATTCTAACAACTTCTTGCTCCTTTCCTTGGTAAGAAATGACTAAAATTTTCATCTAATGTGCTTTTTGCTGTCACATAGAGGAGTATATTGGGCTAGATGATAACAAATATATTGGGGATCTACTAGCGGAATTCAAAGCAGCTAAGGATCGAAGTAAAGGAGAAATTTTGCACTGCAAACTAACATTTAAAAAGAAGTTATTTAGGGAGTCAGATGAAGCTGTAACAGACCCAATGTTTGTGCAGTTGTCGTATGTTCAGGTACGTAGACTTGCTTTATAGCAGTTTTTGGCAATTTAACTTTAATTTGGGAATCATACGTGATGATTTATCTGAAACTTAGATTAACTTTTATCTTTTGTATTTGGTGGTACCTGGCTATATTTTTACAGTTGCAACATGACTATGTATTGGGCAATTATCCAGTTGGTAGAGATGATGCTGCTCAGTTATCTGCATTGCAAATCTTGGTTGAAATTGGCTTTGTTGGTAACCCTGAATCATGCACGTAAGTGGATCTTACTTTTTTTACTGTACTATGCCTAGATACCTCTTTTGCAATTCTAATACGAAAAGCTATCTCTTTTGCAATTTAAGCATGGCAGCCTTCGAGTTGCTTGTTTTCATGTTTGAATACCCAGTTGTTTTACATACTAGTGTGTGTTTACTTTTTTTGTTGATATTTTTCAGTGATTGGACTTCTCTTCTTGAAAGATCCCTTCCTAGACAAGTTGCAATCACCCGAGCAAAGCGGGAATGGGAGTTGGACATTCTTTCTCGTTATCGATCAATGGTAAGAATTAACATGTGGTGATTTTTTGTCCATATAAAAACCAACCAAATATCAAGAAAGTGAGTGTTGTAGTCTTACTTTTGTTTGCTGTATTCCTTATGAGATATTTCAAATCTCTTCAATAAGTCTTGTACTACTTTGATCTAGTTTTGAATCAAAGTCTTGGGCTTTTTATAAAAAGAATTAAAGTATTAGGCTACTTTTTGCTGTGGTCATATTGGGCCAATTCCAGTAGTTGAAACATTTGAACAAAGAACACCAAATCTGTGAATCTGACCAGAATTTTAGCAAGTGGAAAGATTTATTATTGCATATTCCAAGTCGTAGGATCTCTCTTAGCCCAACCATACTCTGCACTCTTCCTTTATCTAGATAAGGATTGTACTTTTCTCCAGACATTCGTCCATGTCTCTATGTGTGGTACATCAACTTTATTTGAAACTGTAAAACTATGTTATAGAGACAATACATCTCTTTAAATATTTCTTGAAATGGTGAATGCCGTTATATTATTTATGGTCCCGTGATTCTTTGAAATCAATTTCATCATGTAGTATCTGGGATGTAGATGGTGCGGTCAACAAATTTTGAGTGATGATATTCCTTTTCTTGTTTTTGGGGTATCTTTGATTTACTATGCTATTTTTTTTCCTTAATTCAAAGTAAAGCTAAACTAGAAGATGCTTTATCTTATGACTTTTCTGACATGTAAACTTTATTCCTCCTACTCATATTTGGAACATATTTTTACACTGCTGAATTTATTCCATTTTAATTTGAATGCTGAAGGATTAGTAGAATAAGTTGAACCTGGACAATCTGCAGCTTATGATCAGTTATACATATTAAAAATGTAATGCAGTTGGGCTTCACTTCGATGGGTGATAAGGATGCAACTATAAGATTTTACTTGTGTGGACTTACTAATCATGCTTTCCTGATGCCTATTCATGAAATTATTAAATGGTTAATGCATTTTTAAAGTTCTATACTTTGATTACATCTCTTAAAACTCTTGACACATAATGACTCTTTTTCTGTTTTAAAGATCAGAGAAACTGATGAAAACAAAAGCAACCTAAGTGGTTCACTTTTATATTTTGCCCCTTTTGCTTTTTTGGCTAGTCGGCTGTTTCTTGTGGCATTGGCCACATTTCTTTATGGACCGAACTTCTAAAGAAAGTATTTTTTGATTTTATGGAAACTGTTCTTAGTAATTTTCTTATTTCTTCTAATGTCAGATAGTTTTGTCAACATGTAGGAACATTTAACAAAAGATGATGCAAGACAACAATTTTTGCGGATATTGAGGACACTTCCTTATGGGAATTCAGTTTTCTTTAATGTCCGCAAGATTGATGATCCTATTGGACTTTTGCCGGGTCGGATTGTGTTAGGCATTAATAAGCGAGGGGTGAGTCTTAAAATCTTATTTTATACTATCATAAATCTTTAATGGTCGTCATGTAAGACTGCAGTCTTATGTGTAGATCAAGATTTTGGACATAATTTGTTTGTTCAATTGTCTTTAGGTTCATTTTTTCCGTCCGGTTCCAAAGGAGTATTTACATTCTGCAGAGTTAAGAGACATTATGCAATTTGGTAGTAGCAATACTGCTGTGTTTTTCAAGATGAGAGTTGCTGGTGTTCTTCATATATTCCAGTTTGAAACCAAGCAGGTTCAACAGTTTCCTACACTTGTTTTGCGGTTTCTAGGCAACTAGGCCTCTTAACCTCTTTGCTTTGTAACTTGACTGTATCCTCAATTATATGCAGGGAGAGGAGATTTGTGTTGCTCTGCAAACACATATAAATGATGTTATGTTGCGTCGCTACTCCAAAGCACGGTCTGTTGCTAGTGGCTCAATGAATGGAGATCTTTCCAACCTTGCCAAACCTCCTAGCATGGAATTATTTGAAAAACGTGTGCAGGATTTGTCAAAAACTGTTGAAGAATCTCAGAAAAATGCTGATTGTGTAAGTCTCAAAGCAAAACCTTAATTTATTAATTAATGATATAGTTTAGGGCCCTAAACCTGATATGACCATGGTGGTTGATTGGATATGTGATGGATAGTTTTTTTATTGTTAAATTACTTAAATATTGTTGTTTGGGCTGTTACCTACAGATTTAAGCTGGCTTGGTTCACATGACAATTTGTTTGTATATGTTATCTAAATATGTTCTGCATTTGAATTGTGTTCGCATTTGGCCTGGTTGGCTTGGTCCATGCGAGGACTTTGTTGTTTGGAATGTGTGAGTGTGTTAGAGTGCTATTGTTTGAGACAACCTACGAGTTTAACTTTCAAATCCATTGGTTACTTAAATTATCATACCCTGAAGCATACAAGTAACTTTATATTATCTAAGTCTGTGTGAAGTAACTTTGGATTACTTGTAAGGAAGTCTAATCATGCTTATTTTCTTACATTTATGCATCTAACATATTTTAAATTCTATATTTTAGGAACCATAAATCATCAGTCATGTTGGGTTGGAATACAAATAGTTGTTAAATTCTTTTTCATGGAAATTGCACCTGATATTGACGAGTTAAACATTTTGATCTAGTTGTTAGAAGAATTGCATGAAAAGAAAAAGCAAGAGGTAAAATTGCAAGAAGAATTGGAGGGCATGAAAGATTTGTTGAGATCTGAGAAGCAGAAGTTAGCAAAAGTAACAAGCGATCGTGATGAACTTAGATCGTTGTGCGATGAAAAGGATATTGATCTTCAAGTTAGTGTTGTTTATTTTTGCGGTGTCAACCCTTTCATCAATTTTTACAGCTTTTCTGATATTGATTATATACATTTCAGGCTGCATTGCTGGAAAAAAGGAATATGGAAGTGAGGTTGGCCAAGTTAGGCAATCTAACACAAGAGACCAATACTAAAATGGATATGGATGTAACAAACAACCAGGTAAAACTTTGTGCAAGTGAATGTTATATTCATTTTTTTTTATTGCATTTATGTATTGGGTTTTCATTGTTTGTTTTACAATGGAAAAATGATTTTGAACTGTGGATGGTGAGTTTCAGGATGAACTAAAAATTTGCAAAGAGGAGTTACACACAGAACGAGAAAATACAAAGAAACTGTTACATGAGAAAGTATTATTGGAGCAAAGGATTTCCAGACTTGAGAAGAAGAAAGCTGAAGAGGTATTATTTGAAGTTTATTTGGCATTTGTAGCTGTCAAAGGTATCGATATTCATAGCTGTGTTTTGCTTACAGGTTGAAAATCTTGAGAAACATTTTGAGCAAGAACGCAAGGCTTTAAAGCTTCAGGTGTTTGAACTTGAAAGAAAATTGGAAGGAGCTACACAAGATTTGGTTGCTGTTCAGTCAACTCTGGCAACTAAAAATGCTAACTTGGCTTCATTACAGAATAATTTGAGGGAACTAGAGGAATTGAGAGAAATGAAAGAGGTAATTGTTTTCGGTATGTAAATTTATTCTTAGGAATCGAGAGAAATGAAATAGTTAAGTTGCTATTGTGCGTTTCAATAATTTTAATTTTGATATCTATTTGTTTTATAAAACTCATTGATTAGAAATATGCTTTTCTAATGAGTTATTACATGCTTTTAGGACATTGATAGAAAGAATGAACAAACAGCTGCCATCTTGAAGATGCAAGGGGCTCAACTTGCTGAGTTAGAAACACTGTACAAAGAAGAACAAATTTTAAGAAAACGTTATTTTAATACTATTGAAGGTTAGACTAGCATACAATAACTCATTTATTTTACTAATAGAAGTTCGACATTTTGTGCTTTACTGAATACTATGATATATTGTCATCAATTTTCCTAGCTTAAGACTATATTTCATGCTGCAATATCAGCACATTAACTCTTGAAACCTTTCAGATATGAAAGGCAAGATTAGGGTTTACTGTCGTTTAAGACCTCTAAATGAGAAAGAGGTTGCTGAGAAGGAAAGATATGTACTTACAAGTCTAGATGAGTTCACAGTAGAACATACATGGAAAGATGATAAGGCAAAACAGCATATGTATGATCGAGTCTTTGATGGTTTTGCTAGCCAACAAAATGTATTTGAAGATACACAGGCAAGTTTTACATGATTTTTATAACTTGCATCTTAGCTTATAACATCTTAGAAGACATCTATAGGATATAATTTGTAAATTGACTCATAGTTTTGTTGTTTTATAATGCAGTATTTGGTGCAATCTGCTATTGATGGCTACAATATATGTATATTTGCTTATGGACAAACCGGATCGGGAAAGACATTTACTATATATGGATCTGAGAGCAATCCTGGAATCACACCACGAGCTATCGCAGAACTTTTCAGAATTTTAAAGCGGGATGGCAATAAATATTCTTTTTCATTAAAAGTAAATAGTTTAAATATCATACCGTAAATATACATGATAGCCTTCAATTATTTTTGAAAAAACTACTCTAATATATATGATATATAAACCATTTATGCTTATTACGCGCATTTTGAACAATTATCCACTAGAATTATCATGCACTTTTGATTTATGTGGTTATATAATTACTTTATTGATTCTATAACATTTCTCGTCAACATGATAAAATCTAATTCATTATTTGTTGACCTTTTCTTGTAATTTCAGTAAAAGATCCATGTGTGTATGTGTGTCTGCATGTGTATATGATGTATTTCTTTTTGTATGTATAAATTTTGATTGTCTCAATTGGACATTGACATCAATCACGAACTTGCAGGCATATATGGTAGAGTTGTATCAAGATACACTTGTAGACCTTTTACTACCAAGGAATGCAAAGCGTTTGAAATTGGATATTAAGAAAGATGCGAAGGTAACTATATTTAGGGCCAATGTATTTGAGATTATCGTAGCTTTTTAGTTGGTTGATTTATGTTTGTTTTGGAACATTTGGACCGAAAAGAATAATAGAGCCTTCTGATAGAGTTAAGTATCTGCCAAGTGAATTGTCTTTTCCTTTTCTTTTTCTGTTATTCAAAATATTTACAAAACTCTTGATGTATTAGTGGTGTAGTTTATTTCTTTCAGCTTTTTCCTTTTATGATAGAGTATTTTGGCACTTTGTTGTTCTCTCGTTGGCTATTTTAGTATTTTTAATTATTCTATAAAATGAATATCATTTGACTATTTAAGTTCATAACAGCACTTCATCTTACGCATGTTTTGAATTGTTTGATAAGTATGATTTTCATCTAAGGTTTCTCCATTTATTTCTTATTGATGAATTTTAGGGTATGGTGTCCGTAGAAAATGTGACGGTTGTATCTATTTCTTCATTTGACGAATTAAAAAGCATTATTCAAAGAGGATCTGACCAACGACACACATCTGGGACTCAAATGAATGAAGAAAGTTCAAGATCTCACCTGATACTTTCAATAGTCATTGAGAGTACCAACCTTCAAACTCAATCTGTTGCAAGAGGAAAGGTATTATACACCATAAAGCCAGCCAATATGTTATTTAGTCAAATCATGAGTTGTGCTTCTAAATGCTCTAGAAGTAGGAATACATGCATTATTAAATGAAAAAGCATCCGTGCACAGCTTAAATGAATACTTGATAATGAAGAGGCAGATTTTATTTGGTATGATTATTAATATGTGACATATTTAATGTCTCATTTACAGCTAAGTTTTGTGGACCTTGCTGGTTCAGAAAGGGTGAAAAAGTCAGGCTCTTCTGGCAATCAACTAAAAGAAGCTCAAAGCATCAACAAATCACTTTCAGCTCTTGGAGACGTAATTAGTGCTTTATCTTCTGGTAGTCAACACATTCCTTATAGGAATCACAAGTTAACAATGTTAATGAGTGATTCACTTGGTGGAAATGCGAAGACACTTATGTTCGTAAATGTATCTCCAGCGGAATCAAATTTGGACGAAACATACAATTCTCTAGTGTACGTTTTTCTGCTTTCATTATATATGTTTTTGCTAATCCCTTTGTTATAATTGTTCTTGTTCTGATTGCATTGTCTTTTTTACATCAACAGGTATGCATCAAGAGTCCGGTCGATTGTAAATGATCCAAGTAAAAATATCTCCTCAAAAGAAGTAGCTCGATTGAAAAAGTTGGTGGGATACTGGAAGGAGCAAGCAGGTAGGAAGGGGGATGATGAAGATTTTGAAGAAATTCGAGAAGAAAGGCCAACAAAAGACCGGACAGATGGTCGTCATTCCATGTAGAGTTATTTATGTGATTGGAGGTGATACTTGTTTAATCAATACCGGTGATATTGCATAAAGTTAGATAGGAATTTGGGATATGTTGCAGAGGCCATGGCTAGGTTACATCAACCACACTAGATGGCTAAGGTAGATTGACTAGCTGATGGCTTGCTAATTTTTTCATGGGTGATCTTGAACTGTTTGGAGTTTGCTTCAATTGGCTTAGCATTATAAGATGTATAGTCTAGGTGGCTTGTATATATTTCTGACTTCATTCTGTAGAACTAGAATACATTTATGGATATGATTTCTTATTTCTCTTGAACCGAAATTCTCTTCTCTATAAAATTGTAAAAGCATAAATTAATGTAGCTCAAAATTATTATTATGCTAGCCGTTTTGGGGGAAGCATTTTTGTAGGTTTCTTTTGTTTCTCGGAAGTTAGTCTATTTCGGTAATGTTTTCTTGTGGTTTCAGAAATGTTTTCTTCTATTAATTGTAAGTTGCAATTCAATTTAATATGACCGATCTTAATAAATTAATTAATTCTGTCTTTTACAACATTAGGTTTTATATGCGATGCTGTCTTTGTTGATGACTAAGAATATCGTATGCAATTTCTTGCTCACTAATAAACTTTATTTTTAATTATGAAGGTGATTTTGTAAATATATGGATAACCTATTTTTTTAATCTTATGAATTAGAAATAAAGAAGGATATTATACTATAGAGACTAGAAGGCAAATATAAAGTATATTTGGAAAAATAGCTTGACACTATGGACAGACTAGAGAAAACTGTAATTGATTTCACCATAACATAATGACAGTAGCAGTCCCATTTGTATACATCCATGATCCATAGAATAGTAATACTGTAAACAATTTGACACACCTCACTACCTCATTGCTTACGTTGTTGCCTGTATAGTGTGAGGAAGTCAAAGTTGAGTGTTTGTCTTATTTGAATGACTGTCGGGCAATCCCAATAGAAATTATTCAAGTTTGTCGAGACTCGAGAGAAAGAAAAACAGCTTGTCTGCATGATGTTGAATGCAGACAAAACCAAAGTTGCATAAATATACTCCGTAGTAAAAGAGAAGCAAAGAAAACAAATATGGGGGAGAGTGAGAGGAGAAGTATTCCAACAATAGATGTTGAAAATTTTCCGGCGGAGTATAGGAAACTGAGAGAAGCAAGCGAGGAATGGGGATGTTTCAGGATCGTGAACCACAAGATTCCATTAACAGTGATGTCAGAGATGAAGAAGGTGGTGAGATGTCTATTGGATCTTCCTTTGGAGATTAAACAACGCAACACGGATGTGATAGCTGGTAGTGGCTTCATGGCACCCAGTCAGGTCAATCCTCTCTATGAAGCCTTGGGTCTTTATGACATGGCCTCATCTCAAGCTGTCCATAACTTTTCTTCTCAATTGGATGCCTCTCCTCATCAAAGGTCCATTGCATCCCTTCTCTCTTGTTCTTTTCTTCATTGCATACTTTAATTGTTAGCTATTAGTCTAGATAATAGTGTAGATATCACCATGTGACATATTGATGGATTCTTCTTCCACTTTCCATATATAAACCAGAGAGATAATAGAGATTTATGCTCGAGCAATACATGAGCTATCTATGGACATAGCGCAAAAGTTGGCTCAAAGTATGGGACTGATGGATAATGAATTCGAGGGATGGCCTTGCGAGTTTAGGATAAATAAGTACAACTTCACTCCGGAGACTGTTGGATCTTCCGGCGTTCAACTACACACAGACTCAGGTTTCCTAACCATACTTCAAGAGGATGAAAATGTTGGTGGTCTTGAAGTGATGGACAAATCTGGTGCATTTGTATCAGTTGACCCCTTGCCAGGCACTCTCCTTGTCAATCTTGGAGACTTTGCTACGGTGGGCATATCTCCTTTTTTTTTCTCTTGTTTTCTTTCCCATTGATCAGCCTCTTAGTTCAATGTAATTGTTGCTCTGATACTTAAATGCTTGCTGTTGTGAATTTAGCTGTGGAGTAATGGAAGGTTGTACAACGTGAAGCACAGAGTACAATGCAAGGAAGCAGCAATTCGTGTGTCCATTGCTACGTTCCTCTTGGGACCGAAGGAGGCAGCAGTGGAAGCTCCAGATGAATTTGTGAACTCTGAACACCCCCGTCTTTATATACCTATTACTTACGAAGATTACAGGAAGCTGCGACTGTCCACAAAATTGCAGGCTGGTGAAGCTCTTGAACTTGTGCGTTCACATTCCTGACTCAACAATTAATGTGTATTGCAGACTGGTGGAGATCTTGCACTTGTAAGCACCCTTGAAATAAATGCACATATGCATATATGATTTGTTCTTACCTTTCTGGTTTGCTAAAGAAAGGATACAATTGCCTTTAGTTTAAACACAATTTTTTTTTATTAAATGACTCTCCCATTTTGGTAGCTTCTTCATTCTTCGAAGTAAGCAGACAAAATTGTGCCTAATTCCCCAAATATAGCAAGGAATTCTTTTATTATTATCATCTCCATAATTCATCTCAACATATTAGAAAATGGGGATCCCCTGTTCTGTTTACCTTGATGTAAGGGGTTAACAAGCCTGTTGTTGATCCTTAGATTGATCTTTGTTCACTGGAGCATGTGGTTGAACCAGGCAATCTCAAACATCTAATTCTAAATAACACGTGCAGGATCTTCAAACTGAAACTTCACTTCTAAGAAACTTACCCAGGGCCATGTTGGCTGTTGCAGATAACAAAAGCTTCATTCTTTACATCTGAAACCTATAATTCTTCTGCTTCCTTAAATCTTTTCTCCGTTTCTTTACAAAGACTAAATTCAAAATGAATTATACAATTATATTCCTAAAGGAATCAAAGTGAAAAATAAAATAAAAATTAATGTAGTTCTATAAAATGAAAAATGTACATATGCACACCACCTGCCCTTCGAATATTAAGGGAAAAAAAAATCACAAGAGGAAAAGTAGTTATAGGATGAAAACTTTAAAGCTTCCCACTTCTATGAAGCTAAACAACATAATAGAAGGTAGAAATTCTCTCCAAACAAGAGAAGAGCTCTTGAGGTTGTTCTCAAACGAGAGAGCTGCTGTCACTGTATTCTTCGCCTTGAATATAACTGTCACGGCTTAAATATTGAGGGCTCCACCCCGATGTAACGGAAGTGGTACCAAGGGTATTAGCCATGCTAGTGGTAATACTGATGCTGCTTGGCCCAGACATTGAAGGCCACACAAAGGGTGGCTTGAAGGGTGGGACGTGTGACACTGCCACAGATCCTGATATAATCTGAACGATACCCTGCGTTTTCGGCCTTTCACTAGCAATAGGATGCGAGCATGCCAGACCTAGTAACAGCAGCCTTTCCGCTTCCTCAGCCACATAGTCAGTGCCCAGCCTTTGATCTATGGCATCCAGTATGCGTCCTTCTCTGTGCAAGTACCATACCCAGTCTACCAAGAATTGGAAGCCCTCAATCTTGGTCCATGGGCGCTGGCCACACACCAGTTCCAATAACACAGCCCCAAAACCATAGACGTCTGACTCACAGGTAGCCTTACCTGTATGGAAGCACTCAGGAGCAATGTAGCCCATGGTACCAGGCACACCCTCTAGCTCTGCGTAGGAAGTTTTTTCATTCTCCAGGGCTCGTGCCAGGCCAAAGTCCCCTAATCGGGCATTGAAGTTGGAGTCCAGCATGATGTTACTGGCCTTGAGGTCTCGATGCACCACTTTCTGGTCATATTCATCGTGGAGGTAGTGCAAGGCCGATGCCACCCCTGATATGATCTTGTACCTCAGCACCCATTCCAGTGTTGCCTTTTCCTTTGATTCGCAAAAAAGGTGATTATCCAAGCTCCCATTTGGCATGTAATCATAAACCAGAAGCAGCATGTCGTTCTTGTGACACCAGCCTAGAAATAACAAGTCAAAAGACATTCAGAACATGTATTGGTATTAAATGCCACCCATCCCTAACTAATCTAACAATTGATAAACAGAGAGCATCCAAGAGCAATGCTGCATAACCTAGCAATTGTGTGTTATAAACGTGATTTTTTTTTTAGGGCAGTTCGATTGATTTTAATTTAAAAGACGGGAAACATGAAAAGAGAAAGTGATCTTCACTTGCTTTAAACTAATTAATTTTACATGTGGGGTCTAGGATGTGCAAAGAATAGGGCCACTTCCCAAGGACAAATCACAAACAAATTCAATCATATACGGGCGGGGTAGAAGAAATGAAGAACAGAGAAAATGAATGAAAGGAAGAGAGAGTAAAATTACCAAGTAAGCGGACAAGATGTTTGTGGCGAAGACGATTAATGATGGTAAGTTCAGCCAAGAAGTCATCTTTACCATTGAGGTTGTCCCTAGTGAATTTCTTGACAGCAATTTCAAGATTCTCCTTCGGCAGCACACCTTTGTAGACCACACCAAAACCACCTTGACCAAGCTTGCGTTTGTCGTCGAAGTTGTTTGTTGCCTTCTTCAGATCCCTGAACCTGAACTCCCTTGGCATTCCTGGCAGGCTCTTGAGAGCCCCCATTATATTGGGGCCTGAACTCGCAGCCCTTTTCTTATGCAAGCAATATCCCAATACTCCTACTAGTATCAACAGCAATACCAATAATGGTATACCCACGGCCAAACCAATCTTAACAACCCCATTGTTATCCTGACCACCCAAATCTTCAACTGTGATATTCCACCTGAGAACGCAGTTGAGTTGTATGGCCTCACCTGTTGAAGCTGCAAATCCGAAATAGGACTGCTGCTTGATGATGCTTCTCAGGTCCACTTTGGAACTAAGCACCGGCTTTTGCGGCCTGGAAACAGTCAGACCCTGAGAGCCCTCATCTTGTTCTGCAATGTACACGTCCAGCAACTGGTTGAGACCGTCGTACTGGACCCAGACAGCGTTAAATTTGGTACCAACAGGGGCGATCTCAATGCCCACATCGGACAGAGACACGGTCTTGTTGGAGTGAACGCTGTTAATGTCAAGACCAATATGGTTGGCATCGGGATCAAAATCCTGCTTGAAAGTATCGAGTTCGATGGCGAGGAAGTGGTTGGAAGAGAGGCCATCGGTGGTGGAGTTGGTCAAACCAAGGAACTGACCGTGGCTGTTGGAAGGGAGGGTGGTCTGGTCAGGTGCTATGAGGAAGGCAAAGCCCTCACCAGGAGCTGAAGTATTGGGGAGGCGGAAGATATTGATGAGGAAAGAAGAGTTAAAAGAAGCCAACTTGGAGCCTTGCCATAGCATGAAAGGTTGTTTGAAAAACACACGGCCTGACCTGTTGGTAAGCGTGAAGTTACCGGCTGAGTCTGGAGTTATTTGAAGGGCCTCATTGCTTATTAGTGCCGGAGGAATCACCGATAATATTGGGTAGAAGCTGCTGTTGAATGGCCCCAACTCATGCTCTATTAATTTCACTTTCTCACATTCAACCAACACGACGATGAAGATGAAGATGCTTGCGACCCTTACTGCCCCTACCATCACATCACATGCGATCTTCTCCTCTTCCTGCACTCCCAAGTCCCAACAACAATTACAAATGTATACTAATTTTTTCCTCTGTCTTTCCTTTTAAACATGATTATATTATCAACCTGTTATGTTTTGGTCTTTTAGTCTTTGCCTTACCAACTCTCTCTCTCTCTCTCTCTCTCCCAACTTTCCAATATTTTAATATCATATTTGCATAATCAATTATTGATATCACTTTCCAATAGGCGTCCAGGTATTTTTCTCTTTTTTCTTTTAGATAAAATGTATTTGTACACGAGTTAATATTTATAAGTTTCATTGTATTTACTTGACTCTTTCTTTTTTGTGCTTTTCAATTTATAAACAACCGTGTAGCAATAAAGAAAAGAAATAGTGGAATTAATTTATATATATTTAGCCCTAACTCCTAACTTTGTAATTAATTATGGGAGTTATTTATTTCCACTTATAAATAACATAAAAGAAAGCAGGCACTAGGCAGCATCGTATCCCGAATCCCGATGGCTTTTTTTTTTTGTTGTGATTGCAATCCAGCAAAGAAGAGGTTGATTACTGATTTGTTTATAAGTATTTCTTTACAGGTAATTAAACTATTGATTGTCTAAAGCTGACCATGTTACTCTCTGACGACGGCCCATGAGACCCATTCAACTAATCACCACTGGCTGACTCTATGAATTTTTATGTACACGCTATCTGATCTATATTCTATATTTGTTTTATTTTATTTTTTAAATATTACAATGATATATTGGTTTGACTATTCAGCATACTGGATAAATTTGTGTAGTTTCTTTTTTTGTTTAAAAAAAAGAAGAAGGAGATATACTTGTGTATATAAAATGGCAAATCAAACTTGTGATAAAAATGGCAAAAATTAGAAATCAGAATCATCATATAAATATAAAGGTGGTCACATGTTAGAGAACCCTCACCTGATTGCTTAGGTGTATAATGAAAATGAAGTTTTCCATGCATATGGAGGGGAAATAAGTGTTTAGGGAGTTTTCATGGGACCAATTTGTGAGAAAAGTCTAGATAATGTTAGTCATAACCATTAATTGGGTCCTTTTCTATCATGAATCATCTTTGACTCAATCTTTGATTATAACTACTGTTTAAATTAATTTTTAAGTGAAAATTACCAACAATGATCACATATATTATAGGAAATTCGTTTTTAACCACATGCATACTTTTAATTGTTTTTAACCATGTTTTTGAGAAATTACTCAAAAGCCCTCATATAAAAACCCCCCTCAAAACACTCTCTCTCTCTTTTCTCTCTTTTCTTTCTCTCTCCTCTCCTCTCCTCTCTCTCACCGATCTCTCTCTCTCCCTCAAAGCACCGCCGGCGTGGCCGTGCGTCGTCGCCGAGGGCCGACGAAGGCCGACGAAGGCGTCGCAGCGGGCCGGTGCCCTTCTGGGCTGCACGACAGCGCCGTCGTCGTGCAGCTGGGTCGTGCGAGCTGCTCCTTCGCGAACGAAGGGGTTCGCCGTCGTCGTGCAGCGCCGTCATCGTGCAGGTGGGCCGGCGTCGTCGCTGCAGCTGCCGTCCTTCTGCGCGATCGCCGGCGATGGATCTGCAAAACAAACAAAAAACCTAAACCTAAACCTAATTTGAATTTGGGGAAGAAGAAGAGGAAGAAGAAAGAGGGAAAAAAAAAAAAACTTATCCTAATTTCAATTTAGTCCAGATTTCAAGTTTGAATATTTCTATTTTAGGCATGATTTCAAGTTTGAATATTTCCATTTTAGGCATGATTTCAAGTTTGAATATTTCCATTTTAGGCATGATTTCAAGTTTGTGTATTTCAATTTAGTCGTGATTTCAAGTTTGTTTCGAGGTTTAAAAAACACTATTTTCAGGGGTACTCTGGTAATTTATGGTACTAAACTGAATTTTTTTTTAAAAAGTGGTTATTAACAATTAAAAATTCAAAAGTGGTTAAAAACAAAAGTATGATGTTTAGGGAGGCTAGTTTCGGTTTTCTCTCATTAATTAATTAAAGGTGGTTGTTAATATAAATATAATTTCCAAAAAACTCCATTTCTTAAATGCATGAAGTGGGTGTCCTTAAAATTAGTAATGGTACATTCAGCATCACTCACTCTACGAGTCTAAGCGTCTCGTTTCGATGTTGTTGTGGGCCTAGCCCAGTCCAATTAACAGATCCCTCACTTTCTCTCTTTATTTATTTGATAAAAAACAGACCCCTCACTTGACCACAAGTTCATCATCATATATCCATCTAATTTCCATAGTGATCAATTTAACAAGTTTTGTTTTCTCGGCTGAAATTAACAAGGTAATCTTTTTTTCTTTTGCTTTCTTTTCGATTCGGCGGTTTCTATTATCTCCCGATTGTGTATACTCTATTATTGTTAGATTTTACCGTGGAATTCTGGAATTTATTTTCAAAACTTTAGGGATTCTCTTTCAGTTTCTTGTATACATGTAGAATTGAAATTGAAAGCACAAATATGCTCTACATGCATCGTTTCTGCTTCTTCCGTTATAATTCAAGCCACCCGATTGTTATTTCTGCCTTGTAGCATATAATTCGTCTTTGACTTGTATTTTGGAGAGTCTTCACTCTTCGGTCCTGTGGTTTTTTTTATTTTTTTTATTTTTATATTTAATTGCAACATCATCCTCGTGATAAATTGATCAATTGGATTGGAACTCTTGCAATGCCAACTATGAGCATTTTTCTTTTCTTTTTCTTTTGAATTCTCAGTTTATTTGTATTGTTTGAAAGACTTGTAGATAATTTGTTGTTGATATAATTGTTCAATATATGCAGTTTTTTTCATGTCTCTCGTATTTAAGAAATATCTTTCATTCTTCGACTTAGAAATATATATGTGCTTTTTTTGGACCAAGGAGTGTGGAAATCAGAAGCCTATTCTAATTTTGTATTTTAGAATATTTATGCTATACGCTTGACTCCTCTCTCTGTTATTATGTGTTTGAAATGATGTACAGCTTTAGCTAGCGAGATATGCAAGATCCAAGGGTTCTACCATCCGAGGAAATCTCAAATCCTAAGCCCGGGAAAAAGAAAATTGCAACACAAAAAGCTTCTTTGGATAAAGAGATTGATAATAGACAAGGGTCTCTGCCACGTAAAATGGGGCACAAGTCCTCCAAAAGGAACTCAAAAAATGAAGTCTCTCCTTCATTCCAGCAGCAGCAAGAGAGATCAAACTCAGATTCATTGCAAGACTCCTCAGCATCTGGAAATGAATATCGGGCTCTAAGAAGGAAATACTTGTTGCTGGAAGAAGAAAGCTTTGTGTTGGGGAGGGATTTGAGAGAGGTTGAAGATGATGTTAAGACTCTTGAAGACGAGAAGCTAGCACTCTTGGACCAGCTTGTTGTGCTAGAAGGCCTGATTGATCCTTCGGAAGTACAGCCCCAGGGATCCCAATTTTCTTAGAGGCTTTTATGATTCTATATTGTTATTAATAGAATAGAAGAAAATAATTAGAGAGTGGAACAAGAAATGTTGTGAAAAGTAGATGAGCTTTGGAAAATGCTTTGTTGAAAAAAGATCATCCAAATTATCCAAGTTGTAACTTGCACTTCTATGAATGCTTGGTTTCAAAGATAAATATTAGACAAGTCAAATTTTGATCTCTGTACTGTGAGCTCAAAGATTAGCTTTTATGGTGACATGACTATGCTATGGATAAAAATGATTAGATTGAGGTCTTTGAAAAACTGAAGCTAAAACAGCTTTAAACACTCTGAATTAGAGGTCCCTATATACTCTGTTTGTATTGGTCTGAGAAATTGGAAGAAAGTAAAATGGCTATATTTGATATTTCAAAATTATGTCGATTTTCGTTGTAAAAGAGGCTTGTAGATTATCAGAGCTCCCTTGACCCCAAAAGAAAAGCAGAGAATATGAATACATTGCTATCATAGTTTTAGTACAGAGAAAAGACATCAAAAGGGCAATCATGCATATATTGCTATTGTGTGTTGCTTGTTCAACAGATGATCTTACAAAAATCCTATTGCTTTCCACCTCCAGGCGACATTCATGAGACTGCAGGAAAACATATTGGATCTTGTTACAACATTTTATCACTCTACATTGGCATATATATGTACAGTTGTATCACTGTAAAGATCAAAGTTCTTGAGCTTTTATATACATATTAGCCCTATTATCTCATCAACCCCATATTGGAAGGTGCAGCCCGAACAACGAGAGGGCTAGTAACTCTTAATTTTCCATACCTCCATGACAAGAAACCGAACCCATACCCCTCTGCTGGAGCAGTCAACTTGAAATTTACTGTGAAATTCATCTTCTGGCCATATCTGTTGAAGATTAACCGCTTTGGCACAACAGTAACATTAATGCCAATAGGTGGAGACACTACAGCTTTATAAATGCTTCTTGGTTTTCCTACGTTTGTGACTGTTCGAGTTACTGAGAAGCTGTCTTTAAGATTGGGCACTGTAATAGATGGATAATTCAGGTCAGATGCTGTTCTTAATATCTCATTGCATGTGCTATTATTGTCTCTTGTGATCAAATGGAGTGACTTCTCATCGTAACCGATTGAGCATAGAAACTCTTTATAATCTACTGGCTGTGTATCATAGACGAGACCAGGATCGAGGACTCTTCTTGGGTCGACAAAGCCTGATCCATAATCAAATGCATTACCCCTTTTTCCTTTTGGATCCACAGTGATTGGTTTGTACTTCTTATCGATGATAGAAGCTGCATTTTTCATCGAAGTAAAATGCTCAATTATAAGGTAATCTAACCGCAAAATTATCCCAAGAAGAGAGAACCGAAGATTCAACATACCAGTTGTCATGATTGCAGATTTTATAGCAGATGGGGACCATGACGGATGAACAGCTTTGATCAAGGTTGCAATCCCTGTTACATGGGGACAAGCCATGGAAGTTCCAGAAAGAATGTTGTATTTCATTTTTCCATCTGCTGGTGACCATGCTGCGAGAATGTTCAATCCAGGAGCTGAGACATCAGGCTGCAAAGCAGAGAATCAAAAGGTGTTGTAATTGTTGCAGTGTTTCTTATTTCCTAATCCTTGATAGAAATATTTACCTTCAAAATCTCTGGGGTCAAGGCATTGGGACCTTTCGAAGAAAATGCTGCAACACGAGGTGCAGGTTGAGAACCTAATACAGTTTTTGCAGGGAAAATCTTAGAGATTGGTTTGCTGTTCAAAAATAGTAGAATGGCCTAAATCAGAAAAACAGACAAACTAGAAGTCTTATTATTGAAGCCACCATCTAGAGTATGTATAGAACAAACCGTGTATGATTAATATAGGTTAGAATCTTGTTCCCTATTTCCTTTCCAACAATAGCTGAAGGGATCACAAAGGGGATAGCCACATCCTTATCTGCCTCATCTACAAGAATCATCCCAACTCCACCAGCTTCTTTCACTACAGTGCTCTTTTCCAGTTTCGACTCTGTTGAACTCTCAGCATGTTGACAGACCAGAACTTTCCCTCTGGCCTTGGTACTATTCAATGAACTCTCCAAGCAGTAACTACACAAACAGGTTAAAGAGTAAAGATTAAGGTTTTCCCAGTCATGGACACCATAATAGCACACAATTCCCAAGTAAGTAGCTGTTGCTTCACCTGGATTGATAAGGTGTAAAATATCCTGCATTGGCTTCAGAGGCGGAGATTATCCTTGCAGAGGCATTCATTCCAAAAAGACTTAGACTTTCTCCCTATTTGATGACTGAGAATCAATGAGGCTGCACAAATTGCTAAATAAGATATATGAACACAAAAAAGAAAACAGCATTACCGTGAAGTTAGCACTATTTCCAAGTACTATATCAGATGTAAAATCCCTGTCTGTTGAACTAGCTGCAATGCTGAACATCCATGGGGCAAGATTTGTAGCAGAACCTTGGTTTCCTTCATTTCCAACTGAAGCAACTACCAAAATTCCACGACTAACAGCATGGAATGACCCAATTGAGATGGCATCATTAAAATAGTCTCCCTGGGGAGCATCGGGTCCCAGAGACAGTGACAAGATTTGAACTCCATCTCTTATGGCATCATCGAATGCAGCCAGCAAGTCAACATCATAGCAACCGGAGTCCCAACACGTCTTGTACACTGCAATCCTGGCCATAGGTGCACCTCCCCTAGCTCCTCCAGCTGCCAATCCCTTGTAATTCATGTTTGTCACATAGCGACCAGCAGCTGTTGAGGCGGTGTGGCTACCATGACCAGAACTATCCCTAGGAGATCTGAAAGATACTTTCTGTACCATGTCTTCTTCAGCTTCATAGCCACTCATATAGTATCTTGCTCCAATCACTTTCCTGTGTCATAGATATTTTATTAGATACTGAGGATCCATGGAATGAATGACAATTTAAGGTATAGCTATGAACCTGTTGCAGGAGGAAGCATTGAATGCTTCTCCTGACTGGCACTGCCCCTTCCATCTGGCTGGCACTGGAGGCATTCCAGCATCACTAAAACTCGGGGATTCAGGCCAAATTCCTGCAGCAATTGGTTATTAAAATTAAACCCACTATTTGTCTCTCCTTTCAAGTAAAGGAAGCCCAATACAATAACATCTAGTTATTTGGAGCCACACATGACTGAGCAGTCAATTGGTTATTAATGTGAAATGTTATACTAGTGACTCCAATCAATTGGTAATTGAGTATGAGCAAACAAGGGGAAGTATGGCAGCCAACATAGATTGATGAAGCATGATTGAGTGCAAATAGTAAGTAAGAAAAGTCAGATTGGCTTTGTTATAGTAAATATTAGAATAAAAAGTGAATGATTCTGGATGGTACCGGTATCAATAAAGCCAACTATAACATTGACTTGATTCTTGGTGGAGAATCCAGGTATCTCCATGGTTTCTTCACCCCCAACGCCCATGAAATCCCAGGAGTGAGTAGTGTGTAGGCTTCTCTTCAAGTTGGGAAAAACAGAAACCACACCGGGCATCTCTGTCATTGTTCACATATACATTTTAATAACATGTTTGGGCTATAACTAGAGATGCAACAACAATAAGCCACAAAAAGTTACCGGCGAGAAGGGAAGCTTGGTGGTGAGTCATCTTGGCAGCAAAGCCTCTGAACCCATGTTTGTAACTATAAACATGACTTGTTTTTGCTTCCTCCATGCTGTTGTGAGTTGTGACATTTCATCAACACCAATATTCTGACAAGTAACAAGGAATTCGAAAATGAAGAGTCAGTGAATAGACAGACCTTCCACGGTGAACAGAAGCAAGCATTTGGTGGTCATTTCTGAGAACGTCTTCTGGTTCTTCTTCTTCACCGAGTCTGCTTCCCAAGTAAACTACATAAACCTGCAACAAACAGTAAAATAATAAGAGAGACACCCAGAAATCCTGAAAATGCGCAACAGGAAATGCTAACCTTAGCAGAAAAGGAAATGGCGATTTGTGAAAGAAACAGAGCAAGCAAGAGATTGAAGATGCAAAAATGAAGCCGCAACGGAGCCATAATCATCGTGAAAAAGCAGAGGTTTTTATAAGAAGAAGCTTAGCTAAAAACCAAGGTAGGTAACTATTGGTGGGTGGTTTTTATAACAAGTTTGTTGTAATTTGTAACTCATATATAGAATTTAGAAAAGAGAGAGAGAGAGAGAGAAAGAGGGGATCAGATCATTTTTGGATTTAAAGCAATAAAGCAAGCCTCCCTTATAAATAATGATTACATGTATATCCCGGATATTTAGAAAAAGATAGTGACCTCAACGGCTATTAAAAAGCAGCCGTAAACCATATCTTAATTGTTAATTCTTTTATTGCTCAAATATGATAACGCAAGGGTTTTGGTCTGCTACTTGTAGTGTAGACTCAAGTTTAATCATGGAGAAACAAAAGACAGCCAAGCCAAGGCAAGCAACTTGTGACTTTGTGAGCCAGTTAGATGATTTCTTGTGGGGCAATTCACAATTCACCAATTCATGTATGCCTCGTGAAGCCCAACTGTCAGAGTTTACCATTTCTTTATTATAGAGTATAAAAGAAGGGAATTAAAATATAATATAATAATAAAGAAAGAAAGAAACATGCTTTATCGAAAATGAACAAAACATGACAAGATTAATCTACTTTTTAGTTTTTACATTGGAGCAAGAGACTTTAAGGTTTTGGGGGTGGGGTAATGTTTTACATAATTAATAAGCAATGAGTACATTAAGTAGACAATAATTAATGATAAACAAGGGGATTATTTGAGTGAGAGCATCCTAAACGGAATCTGATGCAGATTGGGAAATGTGCCATCATGAGCCCACTCCTCCTCTATTGCTCTTCGGTGCTAAAGCTGAAATGCTGAAAGCTGAATACAATACTTTTACCTTTTTATCAATTATCATCATTTCCTTTTTCTCTTTACTCATTTCCCCCCTAATCAAATCATATCAACTCCAATTTACTCAATCCTTGCTTTAATCAATTCTTAGAAGCCAATTCACCCACCATTATTCCTAAATTATTATCATACGCCTGGGGGGGTCTTGGCACTTAGCTATGCGTAAAGGCAACAATCACTCTTAGCATAAGAACCAATAAGGCCGTAGGTTAACGAATTGAGACGATAAATAAATGCCAAAAAACAATTGGAGAAGATTCTATTATCTTTGGAAATCGAAGGTTTTTATGCCTCGTAAGTTCACAACAGTTGGCACAATTAAGACAGCTACAATGCTGCTAATTAGTCACATGGGTTAGAGCTAAAATATTCAACAAGTGGTTACTACTCCGATGGCTCAAATGGAACTCGAACAAACAGCTGCCCATGCAGTGTCACTACAGCTGACGTCTGATGAGGATCAATTCTTGCAGGTAAGATGACAACCTGACATCAAACTAGGATCTTTTAGAAACAGGCTTCTCAAACATTTCAAAGGAAGCAAACAGAACAACCCTAAATTTTATGTGATAGAAACTGGGAAATGAGAATAAAGGTTGTAAGGTGACTAATGGTTCAATTTACATTAACAAGGTAAGAGAGATAGTTTCAATAATCACATTGCAGTAGAATTTTTAATGTTTAATGTCAATGCCAAAATGGTAGGGGTTATATCAAACTGCTAAAACAGATAATTGCTGTGAGGTGGCCACAGTTATGGCAGCAAAGATGTGCTTTGCAGAAATTATCATAGGGTTATAATCATGATGGCAATTGATTTAATTGCTACACACAAAACCAATCTTTGCAGTGGTGGGTGGCCAAAATCATGGAAGAGGTTTGTTCGTTACTCTTTCTGAAAAAGATATTCACCTTCTTGAAAGGTGTGACACCCCAGGGGTTATCAGGATTCTCAGGTTCACCGCTTATAACCAGGCGTCCAGCTGGATCCGATTGAACACGTACCTGGGTTTGCCAAAGAACAATAAATCCTTCCATTGATACACAAGTAATGAAGTAAACCAAAAATATATATATTTAATGAACTAACACACACATTGTGGCCTGGTCTTAGATTCTCTATGTCAAAAAGAACCCCTATAAATTTTATCTAAGCAACTACCAATCACTTCAATAACCTTGAACCTACCAAAACAATCACCAACCTATCCCATAAGGAGGATACCATGATGTATAAAAATGTAAAGGAACAAGAAATAAGATGCAGCTGATTTCACAAGTACGCATGCTTACCTCCTCACGAAGAAGCCCTGGCACTAATGCATAGACCTCAAAACAATCTTTCTGTGACATTGAATTTAATTCAGTAAATTAGAAATTTTAAATATAAATGCATATTTCTTTATGTTCTATGCACATTGAGACAGGAACTTACAGTTCTTTGTACATTAATCTTCACCCAATTGGCTGGCTGTCCAATATCAACTACTGCTACGTCCAATCTAGCACCCACAAAAAAGAAAAGAAGAAAGAAGCCCATAAATTAACTAAATTCCACATATCTCATTAAGGAATCACCATTTAGACCTCAAACAAGTTTTCATATTTATATACAAACCAGACAAAGTAACCGGATCTTAACTGTGGGTTAGATGGTTTAATGCGTTGAGCTTTGATGGCATGTTCCATGTAAGGTGGTTTCTTACGTTTAAGTAAACCTAGTTCAAAAGGCAAGATTCAAACCGATAAACTCTTGGTCAACTGTAATTCTTACAAAGATAAATATTCTGTTGAAAGGCCCATACCAAGGCTTTTAAGCTGCTTTTCAGGCTTTTGCAGAGACGAAGAATTCTTATCCTAAAGATTATAGATCAATCACAATAAGATAACACCATTATAAGAATAAACATGCAACACAATGTAGAATGCAAATCCCTCAAAAAGCTGAAATCAGAAGACCTTGATTATAGCATCACTAACTTCACCGTTACCAAGAACACGTTGAGAGTGCCAACCCTGCATTGCACGTGCAGCAGCATCCCTTCGCGCTCTACCTGATCCTGAAGCCTATTTACCATCAGCATGCATAGAGAACGTTAAAAGGGGTTAATAACTAATAGAGATAGAGCAGCAGCAGCAAAATTGCAAAATTTACCAACATCTCAAGGTCTATTTACGAAGAGTCAAAAACTGGCTATGTACATTTTGAAAATTAATTTAAGCATCAAAGCTTTTTTCATATGTTATCATGTGATTTCCAAGGCAGGTAGAGTTCCAGTTGCAAAATCTTGTACCGGCATGAGTAGACAGTCTGGATTCATGCTTACTAAAAATATTTGAATGCTTCACAGAGCAAAACGAATTTGCTGTACGTTTAATGCAAACATGGACATATTGTGATAAAATCTTAAATGAGAAACATTTTCTTTTTTCATAAAACTAGGGATAATATGCCACCCAGAAGCAAAGCAGATGAAAACTGCACAGTTGATCATTAATACAGTTTATGTACCTGATTATGAATATTCATAGGCTCTGAATGAGAAGCAACAGCTAAACTAAGCTCACCACCACTTGTCTTGTGCCTTTCATAATCAAGGAGTGCCTATAGGAAACACAAAACCAATAAATAAAGCATGACCAAATACTATATGAACTCAAGCACGAAAGCATGTTCAGCTAATTACTTCTAACAAAGCAAGCAAATGTTCAAGTCCCGAAGCATTTAGAACATTCTAAATTAGGAGCAACCAAGTGATGCTTGGTAAACTAAAAGAGTATTAGAAACTAGAGAGAGTGACTGGTGAGTGTTGAAGATGCAAAATTTTCCTTTTTTGATTGGAGCTAAGGATGCATGTTATCCCTTATACATAAATTAAATATGGTAACAGCACAAAGATGTTGAAAAGTAATTTGTAATGTTGGAATTGAAAGTTTTGGTTGCAGCTGCCATGATATTTTCCAAGAAAATAAATTATGCAGAGCTCTTAATCAAATAGTCTTTTGGTTTCTCATGCACTTGTATTGAAGCTAATAGTCCCTGTAACTTGTTGTAGTGGTTTAAATGTTTCTCTTGAACTATCCTTGCTTCCTATATATTTGATTATGTATTTGTAATGTTCAAGGATTATTAAAAAAAAAAAAAAAAAAAAATACAGCAAGTAAACATATGCAATTGCACTTCTGCAAACAGCAATTCTCTATACACTTGTACCCAACAAATTTACAGGTTACTCAATCAAAATTTATAACTTCAAATTAAAAACCATACAGCCTTTTTCTTTGAAAAACAACAATACAGTCTTACATTTGTGGAGATGCCCATGCACACACACACACACACACATGCAAACACGTGAAGCAAATGCAATATACAAATTATCATGAAAAGGAAAATGGTTTGTTTGCATTGTGATATAATATAACAATACTATTAATAACATAATATAACTAATGGCTCACATATCACCTTCTCATAAAAACCTCGAAATGTCCAAGAAACAGTTGTACATGTCCTGCACAAATGTAGAAATGATGGAAAGAAAGTAAGAAACTAATTAGTACATGGGCTGATTGCTTAGGTAGATACGATCCCCATTGTTAAGGTAGGCCGGGTATAAAGAAAAAAAAAAAAGCCTAGAATATCTTCAAATGTTCAAAATCAATTACATGTCTTCAGAAAATCTAGAATAATTATCAATATTATTCACAAAATAAAAATCTAAACTGTAGTCATGAAAACAATAAATAATTATTGACCTTGCAACAGTATAGCATGAGCTTTATGTCATATATTTACATAAATAAATGTTAAGAGAAATGCCAAATATTGCTTCTTACTTTGGGGGTTTGAAGGACTCTCCCACTTGCCGCCACAACTTACATGAAGTCACCTATGTGTAATCGGAAGACAGTTGTATATCAATACAGACAACAATAATTGAAAGTTGAAAAGATAAGCTAGAAGAAAAATTCAAATGTTGCAGTATACTACCATAGTGGCCAAGTCAACATATTGAAGCCCAAGCAAAAGTTGCAGAATTTCATGGCAATATATTGATAAGTGATAAAATTGTTGCAATAGTGGATCTATCATCTCCAAGCAATTCATTGAGCTAGCAATTCAATGGACAACTATGTTGGGAACAAAATAATGTCCTTAATCTATCAATTTATAGAGTTCTCTTAGATGACCTTCTATGCACAAATACAACGCCATACACCAACAACATAGTAAATGAATATGTGTGCGTGTTTGCCTGGAATGATGTTTATAAATAAATCATCTTCTAATTCGAGGAATCATTAATCTCAGCTTTTAAACAGCCAACAAAAAAACAAGGATATATCAACTCTTATTCCTAAAAATGTCCTTTCAATTTTTACATAAAACCCACTTGAAAGCTAAGTATCATATAGATTGTTAGTATACTTCTTATATCTTCACAAAACATAATTCAATGAGTTTGGAATATAACGAGCCCAATTTGGAACATCAACTAAATGATCAACATAACCTAATTTTCTCTAAAACACTATCAACTTTGTATGCACCCGCTTCCAATGAACATGATTTTTTTTATCATTTAAAAATATGTAAATATACAAAGGAGGAGAACAAACAAACAAACAAGAACTGACAATATCTAAACACAGAAAAACATAGAATATAAGGAGGATATTGCAATGAACGTAAATTTATGATTGTGCAAAAGGTTAGCTTCACATCATGGTTAAACAATACTTTTTACTAAAGTAGAAATAAATTAAAAAAGTGAGGCCAAACAATGCATACCTTGTCATAACCACCCAATCTAGTCACTGCTCTCCACAACCTTTGTAGAAATAAGATGATTACATTAGCCTACAAATAGGAACACCTGAACAGATTGCCAAGAAAGAAATATATATATATATATATATATATATATATATATATATATATATATAAGTCATAAATAGAAACTTACTTAAGACAGTTCAAACCCTCTCCATAGAACTTGGGGGGCTTAAACTCCATGCTGTTCTCCCTAAAAAAAATTTCAAGCTCCTTCATGAATGCTGATTGTTCCTCCTCTGTTCCGGATTCACTACCCTCATAATCCTCATCCAAAAGAAATGAGTGCCTAGTGTTGGAGGAGTTCACATTCATTGTGGGTGTCCCATTTGCATTTTCAGATACTATAGCAGTAGAAGCTGCAGGCTTAGGTGTAGCAGGTTCAGCTATTGGATTTGCAGTCAGTTTAGAATTGGTGGAAAGTGTGTTGACTGTGTCAGCTTCAACATCTGTTTTACGGTCAGGAACTTGATTAGCTTCAGTTTCGATTTTAGAGTCAGTAACTTGAATGGCTCCGGTGTCTGCTATAGAGTCAGTATCTTGAATGTCTCCGGTGTCTTTTTTCATAGCATCAGTAAGTTGAATGCCTCCGACGGTGTCTACTTTAGCATCAGGAACTTGTACATTAGAGTGAGGAAGTTGATTGATTTGAGCTTCAACAGCAGCATCGGAGGGCTGAGTTTCCATCGGTGCATCAAGGTGATTGTTACAACTTAGAAGAACAATCCTCAGAATCGGTAATACATACTAGTCATATCTCAGAATCTATAAGAACAAGTTAACTACACCAAACACAAAACAAACTACTGTAGATATTCTACTTGCTCTTACATCTTTTCCTTTTGTGTGTATTTACCAACTACAAGTAATGACTTGAAAGAATGAATATAAAAACCACGACCTACCATTTCTATTTCGATTTCGATTTCGGCTTCCTTCTTCTTGTTCGTCGTCGATTCGTCTTCTTCTTCTCTGTAAATTTAACAATTTTTAGGGTTTTTTCCATTTTTAGCCTCTTTCCTGACGGGTGGGCGAATGGCTGATGTGTCTGGACACGTAAGCGACGAGTGGCTCACGTGATTACTCACGGCAGCCAGCTTCACTCACTGACTCACGTGGTCGGACACGTCATCAGTTAAGCTGGCATGTTCATCTACGCGAGTAACTCGTCGCTTAAGTGGCCGATTCGTCAGCCATTCCTGATGACGTGTCCAGTCACGTCAGCACTGTACCCCACCACTGCTGACTTGTTTATACACCCGAGCAACTCTATGCTGACGTGCCAAGATACGTCGGCCATTCGAGATGACGTGCCTGCAATTTCAATTTTAATTTTAATTTTTTATTATAAAAAAAAGGGAGAAACGACCAGCGGCGGAGACGATCGACTATTATTGCAGTACAGACACAAAACAAGAGTTGATAAACGAGAAATTATATTTTTGATATTCAAAGAAAAAAGCTTTGGATGGAGCAAAGCAAATGAAATTACAGTTAAGAGAGATAAATGAAAGCATTTGATTTAAGAAAAGCTTGCCTGAAAAGCGAGTGAGTGAGTGCAACAAATCTCTGCAATCTGCAATTTCATTTCAATTTTCAAGTTGGAAGAAGAAGAATAGAAGATGCTTGTCCTTCCTTTTTCCATATACGATGATGGGCCGAGGTCTGCCCCTCCAGGTATTAAATGGGCCTCAAACAGCCCATTAGTACTAGTACTATGATTATGATTCATGAAGGTGACAGTTGAGTATTGATCATTAATTGCAGATGAATTTGAGTAGCTCCTAATTCTGATTTCTGTGGTGTTGAACAAATACAAGAAAGACAAAACCAAACCAATCAGTATCTGAGAAAAAGATAATTTAGCTGAATACTTTTCATTGATGTCAAACGATGTACATATATAACAAGAAGATTTGACCTACACGTTTGTTACTCCTATAAACAAGCTCTAAAGATAAGACCAGCTGCAATCTTGGAATACAAAAGTAAAGCTGTTATACATAAAATATATATATCAGATAATTTTCCTAACAGTATCAGTATATATTTGAACGGCAGTTGAACTTGGAGGACTGGAGGAGGGAGAGGAGTAGGACCCTACAAATAAATCTCATTTAATTTCATCACTGTTTCTCTTTCCCTTAACAGAGAGAAAAAAACACATGCATATCAATATTTAATATTCATTTTTTATATCAAAATAATCCAATGGAGTTGCTGAATCTGTTTGTGATGGCAGTAATGCCAGTTCTAAAAGTACTCTTAATCACTGCTCTTGGCTTGTTTCTAGCACTGGATCCCATAAATCTCTTGGGTCCTGATTCAAGGCTCAGTTTAAACAAGGTACCAGCTAATTGAATTCCCTTACTTTGTTATATCTCAAGTCTCAACTCATGATCATAAAGCTAATTAATATGTCTGTTGATTATGATCAGATTGTATTCTTCGTCTTCTCTCCATCACTCATTCTTAGCAACCTCTCTCAAACAATTACTTTACAAAGTTTGCTTACTTTGTGAGTTCTCTTTTGTTTCTCAACTATATATATATATATATATATATATATATATATATATATATGGTACTTACTATTAACTCATTCACATCTGTAGGTGGTTCATGCCTGTCAATATATTGCTGACATTCTTAATTGGCTCTGCACTTGCTTGGATTCTTATTAAAATCACTCGAACCCCTCCTCATCTCCAAGGCCTTATCATTGGTTGCTGCTCTGCTGGTATTTTATACTACTTGTTCACTTTAATTATTTCTCAATCTTCTCTAAATTAACATAATTGTCTCTGCACAGGCAACTTGGGAAACTTGCTTCTCATAATAATTCCAGCACTGTGTGAGGAGTCAGACAGTCCTTTTGGAGAATCATCAGTTTGCTCCACATATGGAGAGGCTTATGCTTCCCTTTCTACGGCTGTATGCAACTCTCTGCTTCTCACATTAATAATTAATTACATGCTTGGTCATGATCTAAGACTTAATCTACTTGCCTTTTTGACTTGACAGTTGACATATATGTTTGTTTGCACCATTCCTCTAATTAATTATTTCTTGTTTGATTAGCAACCTTTTTGCATAAGCTTTAGATGTCAACTAGTCAGTTGTTTACTTATCCAAAAATAGAAATAAACGATCATCAATTCAAGGGAGTCTGATGCTACAGGTGGGAGCAGTTTATATATGGACTTATGTTTATCCGATCATGAGTATGTACGCAAATAAGAGCAACAAAAATACCACTAAAAACGATTCCACAATCATCATTACATCTTCCGGAGAAACCTCCGATAGTTATACAGAAGCACTACTACCATCACAGGATCACCCTACCTCTGATGGCTATCCAAATCAAGCTCGATTGCCTCACACTAGATCCAGTGTAAGAACAAAGAGTTTTCCTTTCTTTACTATTAATATTATCGCTATTGATAGAATGATAAGTATTACTATTGTGAGAATTGAAATTGAATTAATTGTGCTTTTATTGGTTCAATGGTTCAATTGCAATTAATGTATAAATTTGTACTTAATATATTTTTGGAGTTGGCCTCTGTTTCTGCACCAACCTTCCATGCTTTCATGGGCAAATAGAATTACATAATGCATTTTTGTAGGTGACTTTGTTGAATTCTTTCAGGATAAGATGATTCACTGCTTTAAGATTTTGGCAGCCAAGTTAAATCTGAAGAAGGTGTTCGCGCCATCTACAATTGCAGCGGTATGCTAAGATTGCTCACTAATATCTCTATCTTTGTATTAGTAAATTAAATTAAAATAATAAGGAAACTACCGTGTAGGTGATAAATCATATGATGGATCAGATCAATTGCTTATTATAATATCAAAAAGTTGTCAATTTTAGCTCAACTGTGAAAACAATGGGTTGATCAAGATTGAATGGATTTCAGATCATGATCATGCTGTGGACTTAAATACTTTATAAAATCTGTGAAATGTGAATAGAAATATACGTACTCTCATCAATTTTAGAACCTATGAGTGAAATTCTCTTTTGAAGAAATGAACCATATCATCAATTATGAAGACAATTGCATAAAATTACACAAAAGAAATTCAGCTATACCTTATTGTAAATGACCTAAATAGCAATCATTTATTATTATTATTTTTTTTTGTTTTTTCCCTTTAAGATTGTAGGGTTTATCATTGGGATAGCCTCACCAATTCGAAAGATCCTGATTGGTGACAGTGCTCCTCTCCGTGTGATTGATACTTCTGTATCATTGTTGGGGTACAAATCTCCTACACAATTTTATCAGCTTTTGATATATGACTTTAAGATTACTCAGTAATGAAAGCTGAAAATGAAATCACACCTACAGGGAGGCAGCAATTCCATGTATGACCCTGATACTTGGGGCAAATCTTCTTGGAGGTGCTTTCATATATACTTCAGTTTTTTTATCATAAGTTGACATGGTTCTAGTCCCCGGCCCCAAATTTGGTTATTTTACTAGATACTATATATGTACGTGTGTCTTCTTTCAGGTTTAAAAAGATCAAGGGTGGGAGTTTTACTGGTTATTGGGGTTATAGCAGTGCGGTTTATATTCTTGCCACTTTTGGGCATTGTTATTGTAAAATTTGCACATCATTTTGGCCTGATCGGATCAAGTTCATTATACCAATTTGTTCTTTTACTTCAGTATGCTCTTCCACCTGCAATGAACATAGGTACGATTGATGTTCAACCGGCATTGCCTTAATTTCTTTGTTTAATTGTTTTGGACAATCATTAACAATTTATTGGTTCTATGAATTGGCAGGTACAATCACTCAGTTGTTCGAAACAAATATGAGTGAATGTTCTGTAATTATGCTATGGACTTACGTCGTGGCTGCATTCTCTCTCACGCTTTGGATAACCTTTTACATGTGGCTTGTGGCTTAAAGTTTATTGCTGTTGAATTTATTATAGCAATGGAGCTTATATAAATTACATTCACCTATGTTATAGACACATTAATGATCAAATTCAATTCCAGGGGTTTAAGGGCATTTGTAATGTGCAAGTAGTTATTATTATAAGAGTATTTATTCTTCATTTAGAATCGTTATGGATAGTTGATCCAATTTTATCGGTTAAGTAGTGAATTTTGCTCATATGTACCGGTACTGTTATTATTATTATTATTATTATTATTGTGATCTGAATTGCCCAAGGCATCTGAATTGTGATCTAGTGAATCCTTTTGTAGTTACATTAATGTATATGCACTTAAGCTGTTTGCAAGAGTAATGTATTTATAGTTTATACAAGCCTGAAGCAGAGCCATAGGTGTAGGATTAAACCAAGTTGCCAAATTAGTAGAGTTAACTGTCTAAATATTAATAGCTGTTGCTGCCAAATTAAATTATTAGAGTTAGTTTATCAGGATTTAGCTGTTAGCAAGTATTGTCAGGATTTCAATCTATAAGTGCAATTTTCAATATTTTAATTGAATCCAAATCCAAATCTATAAATGTTTTGTGAGACAACCTTTTTACATTCGTGGCTCTGTGGCTTTTTTCTAAGTTGGGAATACAGTCTAATTTGGCACAATAGTTTTTGTGCCGTGTGTGTCATCCCCACATAGGCCACATTAAGCATAATGTGATTAACGCATTAGGATGAAGTCGAAGATGAATAATTAACTTAATTGCATAACGTGATTCTGATTCATAATTTCAATATTTCATATTCTATCAACGCATTACTCACTCATTTACTAGCCAATTAATGTCAAGCATGATCTTCTTTGCCTCAACTTGTACCAAAACATCAAAAATATTAACAACTGTGCATCAACTTTTCCAGATTTCATTTAATATTATTTATTAATGCTGCTCCTGCTTTATGAAAAAAAACAAACTCAACTAATTACAGAGAAAATCTTGCCTAGGACGGTCCTATACACATGGTCATGGGACCGTCCAATGAGAGTGTGCCACATATACATTGGGAGAGTATGTGCAAAGTATATGACACACGTGTATGGGACCGTCCCAGGCAAGATTTTCTCCTAATAAAATCTACAAGAGCCATTTCTTTTTTCTTGCATGTTTGTTTCTCACAACCCACTTGTCAATTCCTCACATATTTCTTCTTGAAATTTATTCAAAATATTTATCGTCCAAAGTTCAGGTATGCAAATCATTATCAAGAAGTTTCGGTGGTCGGCGTTTTTGTTTGAACTGGTCATTTAAAGTGCCCTCCGTTTTGTTTTCCATTTTGTCTCAGTCTCTGTTTCAGACTTTTCGATTTTATTTTTTTTGGTTTTTTTTTTCCTAAACAGAATTTTTCATAGAATTATTATATTTCCAAGTTTTCAAATCTTTACAAAAAAAAATAAAAATAAATAAATATTCTCTCTTTTCATATTTTGCAACCTCTGCATTTACCCAGTAATTCATTACAATTCTTCAATTCAGAATAAGGTCAAAGTTTGAATCTTTATTTAATTCTATGAATTGCTTTGATATATAAATGTTTTGTTGAGGCTATTCATGGTGTGTAGATATCTTTTTGCATTATTGCAAGTTTTCAATGAAGTTCAAGAATGAGACAAGGAAGAGAAAGAACTCAAATCGTCTGTCCAAAAATTGTGTCCCAATTTGTGTCTTACCAACCAAATTAGGACATGTGTCTACATTTATATAAGAAGTTGAAAAAAAAAAAATTAAATATAGACACATGTGATAACTCTTATTTCTACACGTTGTGTAGCCCCTTACTTTTATCTTTTATGCTTGTTTTCCGGGTAAAACCGGGTATTTAACGTTTTAAATAAGTGTTTCAGGATTTTTTCCAGAAGAAGGGCCAAAGTGCAAAAATGGAGAAATATTGGGGTAAAAGTGTAATTTTTGAAACTTGGATTCTACGCCCCATTTTTGCGATTAGGGGCTGCAGAAAAGGGCGCATAAAGGGACCAAAATGTCAATTTTTTGTAATTCGGCAGCCCATGGCCGCAGAATAGGGCGCAAAAGTCAAGGCGGAAAATTTGATGAAAGTTTCCTGCAGATTGCTCATCTTGCGGGGCCCATATCTCTCTCCTCCGATCGAACTAGGTTTCTTGCTATATATGGTTGGAAAGCTCCAGAAGTCTTCTTTCCAACAGTTCTTCAAGATCGCAATTCCGATGTTTGTGGAGAGAGTTATGCTCGTTTCCGTAACGGTGCGCGCTGCTAGAAAGTCACCGGCGAGACCCCCCCAAAATCTGCCACTTAAGGGCATTTTCATCTTTTCCCCTCAATTCTGACCTAAACCCTTCTCCCCACTATATATATCCCCTCTTCTCTTCAGTTTTTCCAGAACCCCTTCACTCCCTCTCTCTCTCTTCCGCCCCACTCTCTCTCTCTACCATTTTCTTCACATTCTTCACCAAATAAGGAGAGATCCAAGCTCCCATGGAGGTTTTTCCTCCATGGGAGCTCACCACGAACCTCCACCACCACTTTCACACCTCTTCCATCCATCTTAGGGCAGATTGCAAGGAAATAGAAGTGGTCTTTGGACCAAATCCGGGCTAGGAAGGTTTGGAGCATCTTTGGAGGACTTGTCTTCAAAGGTTGTCTCTTATTTGCTCATTTCTTTGTATTTTCTTGCTTCTTTGATGTGTATCACCAATTTGGGGATTTTGTAAACCTACACTTATTGCAATATATGTATGATTGTTCTTATATTCTTTGAGTTTTGTTCTACTTTTTGCTTATCTATGATTAAATCTCTATTGTGATATTCATGTGTGTGATGGGTCTAAATTGATATGTGTCCATGAGTGGGATTAGGAGTAGTGTAATTTAATTTAGGAGTAGTGTAATTTAACATCCCATGATTGTTGATTGATTGATGGATGATCTAAAGTACCATGTTTAGAATGATTTGAGTATTGAGTATTAGCTCTAAAAAGTGGGAGAAGTTTGATTGATGCATGTATTTGCTAAATTAGACTTTGGTTCTATATTCTTGTACTTAATGGGTCTTTGTTTCAAAGGCACAATTGCTCACCCATGACGTGGGTTGGGTGATGAATTGATTTAGGGAGAATTCCCAAATCAAGAGAATGAACCCTTAACCTATATTGAATGGTCTTAATGAATAACAACCAACTTATTGCACATTGTTGTTTGGTAAACTTGTTTCCCATGTCTAGCCATCCTACCGAGACTGATAAAACCGAATCCGTATCTAGAGTAAAGATAAACTGAATTCCTCTTGTGCTTGTGTAGTTATATGGGTATTTCATTGCTTAATGCTTTCACTCGGTTAGCCACCTTGTGGATGATATTTAGGCTATGTGTTATTTATTGCGTAGTTCACATTAACATGTCCAGCGTGATATCCTCTACATATGACCAGACAGTGAGAGATACACTAGGCTGGCGTGTAGAGCTCGTGTGTGTGTCCCACAGTCCTTAATGAATCCAAGCATTTATGCATGGATGTAATCTCTAAGACATCGAGAGAGATTAGAGATTAATTAAGGGGACACGAGCATATAACATACGTGTTGTATGGGTATCTCGTATTCTTAATGCTTTCACTTGGTTGCCATCCCGTATTTGGTTAGCCATTGTGAATGAATTATTGGCTGTAGTATGGCCCACGCGGTTGTGCATTACATGCCCAACGAAATAACCACTGTATATGACCAGACAGTGAGAGATACACTAGGCTGGCATACATGGCTCTTGTGTGTGTGCCACGGCACTTAATGAATCCATGCATTGTGTGGATGTGATTTCTAAGACTCGAGAGATATTAGAGATCAATTAAGGGGACACGAGCCTATGATATACTTGCATATTGAGGGACTAAGTGAGTCTAGAGCTTAATTAGGAGGATTGTTACGGTTGAATCATTTCCCTAGTGTTACCACATTTCATGCATCTCTCCATTCCATCCTATCCATGTATATATTATGTTAGTTTATTTATTTATTTATAGTATTATTTACACTTTTCCGCAACCGCAACACACGAGTTCTCTCGGAGTGTTGTAATAATAGCTAGAACCGGTGACGGTCGACGGATCCTACCTCCTTGCGGAACGATACCCTCACTTGCCGCTGTGCTAGTCCCTGTGACTCGCGCGCTAGCGAGGTCGAACTTGAATGTTCATCTTTTGACCGACATCGCAACGACGTGTCGTCAACATGTCCCAATTTGATTGGTTAAACACTGATGTAGGAGATATTATTGAAGACTTTTTTTATTTTAAAAATAGTCTTGTAATTAACATCTATTATTATGTTTCTTTTTATTGTATATTTAATTAGGTAGTTAAATATTTTATGTTAAATCAAATCTTATTTCCTTATTAGATAGGTTTTTAGAGGGGTGTATTCAATTAGGATTGTTGATGACATTTAAAGACATTATAAATCCTGGTGTATTCAATTCAGACATTTAAAGACTTTAAAAGAGTCTATATGAATCCAGTGGTATTCAATTAGGATTTCTATAGACTTTTAAAGAATCCTTCTAAATCTGGGTGTATTGAATTGGGACTTTAAAAATGTCTACAAGAATCAAGGTGTATTCAATTAGGACTAGATTTTAAAGGATTTTCTTAGGTCATGGATTTTGGTGGACTTGATAGTGAGAGATATAAATATCAAATGCCATAACATGTCCAGCCTTCTCCCCAAAGATTTTGGTGGACTTTGCTCTCTCTCTCTCTCTCTCTCTCTCACTCATACACAATCATCTATGGGTCATTCAAGGAAAGATAGAAGCATTCACATTCCACGTTAAAACTTGAGAATCAGCAACATAGAGTATATTTCAGTAGTATGTTGATGGGAAATAATCTTTTACGTAAAACAGAAAAAAAAAAAAAGCATAGGCATCAGAATTGGAATTTAATGCTTACAGTAAGCACGGATGCTGGAACAGCCAAAACTGTGAGAGGAATGTATGCAACAGCCCTGCATATTGTTACCATGACAAAATCAATTGAAAACTCAAATAAAGTCAAGTAATTCCAGCATAAAGACCTATCAAGTTAAATACTCCAATGCCTATCTGATATATGTGGATATGCCAAAATACTATAAGATAACCGGAACACAAATTCCATTGCAGCAGAGAAAGGATAAAAGGCGCAAAAATTGAAGTTTATGTATAAGAGTAGAGAACAAAGCATGAGGATTGGCAATCAACTTACAGGACAAGCGGACCCCAAAGCCCAATGTCATGTTCAACCCATAATAAGAAGTCCTTCAACATCTGCAGGAAGCAGTACTTTCGTCAACAAACAAGACAAGACTATTCAAATTCAGTATAGAGGCAAGAATCTTGATTCTTGAGGCACAAAAATCATTTCAAGCAAGCAGTTATATTTGAAACCCTTTTCATGTAGCCAACAAACTCGTCAATCCAATCCTCTCTTAATCATTTTCATCTTTTCATCTTTTCTTTTAAGGTTGATATACTCATTAGTCTTTACAATAAAATTGCTCATTAGGTATGAAAATTATTTGTCCCAGGCCAAAAGCTAAAATTGGTCAAGGGTCGAAATTATTTTCATCCCAAAAAACGTCGCCTTAAGTACTTAGCAATATATTTGTAGGGATGAAAAAAAAAAATTTGATCAATATAATTAAGTTATCTATAGCGACGAACTTACCTTGTATGAAAGATCAATCGTCCAATTTTTTTTTATTTAAAAATAATTAATGAAAATTTATGTGTTTTCCTTTAAATTTTGTAAATGTTATACATTAACTCTTCCTAAAATTTTTTGTTTCACTGTAATCGTCTATCTTATTGCTCAATTAGCCTAATTCTAAGTATATATCATTCATTGCCCTATAATAATTTTCATTTGTGATGATTATGGTGATAATATCAGCAACAGCCATGCTTGATGTTGCTAACGCTCTAATGATTAAAGCTATAACGCATGCATGCTACCACCTAACTTTATTACACAAACTAATTATATTGAACGAGTATATTGATGACATGATACATTATAAGCTCGTCTTATATATCCAAACATTTTTGAAAAAAATGCCTAGTAATCAATCAACTTTTATTTGCTTAAAAACGATGGTTTTTAATTAAATTCATAAATGGATGCATAGACGTATGTTATTAAATTATTATATAGATAACGTGATACGTTTGTCTTATTGAAACATAATACATGACCAAAAAAAATAAAAAAACTATAAGGAAGTCATAAGCAAAGTCCAAATGGAGAACTAGAAAGGGAAATAGCTGATTAAGGAGGTGAAAAGTAATAGAAGAGAAAATGAAGAAAGCAGAGATTGTTGTTAGTACTGCAAATTGTATTAATGGATCATATTGGTTGAGTGTATAGATTGTGTTATTGGGCCATATAATTGTATAATTCTCCATCTATAATAGAAGTCAGAGACAACAAATCCATGAAAGTCCATGGATGTCTAAACAGATCTATAAAAGTCTAAGATAAATGTTTAAACAAATCCATGAAAGTCTGAGATAGATGTCTAAATAAATCAATGAAAGTCCATGTGGATTTATAAAAGTCCGTAGAAATCCATGAAAATCTGTCACTTAAAAAATGTCTTTAAATGTCCTCAAGAATCCTAATTGAATACACCCTCCTTAATGTTTTAGGATTCTAGTCCTAATTGAATACACCCTCCTTAATGTTTTAGGATTCTAGTATTTTTAATTTCCATTGTTATCTCAACTATCTCTTTTATAGGGAAATTGACAATTTAATTGCTTTACTAGTTATTTTAGGTTTCTTTTAGGTTTTTATTTTCCTATTTAAAGACGATGTACCATAATAAGAGATTTTAGTTTTTGTTGATTAATAAAATTGTAGAGAGAGCATCTCTTTTTATCCATTTTTGGTACCTTTGCGAGGGTCAACGAATTTGAAGCTTATTATTCTGGTATCTGTGCGCGGATCAACAGATTAATAGTAGGGTTTGCTTCCGGTATTTGTGCTTAAATCAATGGATTCGAATTGGTTACCCTTTCTTTTATCGATTGTTGTTTTGCGTTGAATTTTCCACTGCATCAGTTGGTATTAGAGCCACTGAGTCTACCTCTGTGCTAGGCTCATCGTCCACGGACCACTCTCTGTATCAAAAATAAAAAATAAAAATAAAATCCATGAATCCCCAAAATAAAATTTCATCATACCATTCATTGTTTTTCAATGAAGATTATGTGTCGGACTTGGTTATCGTTGACTTCGATGAGCCACCAATTTTCGATGAGGAATATGTGACAAAACTTGTTATCATCGCTTTCGATAAGCCACTAGTTTTCGATGAAGATTTGTTCTAGAACGAGCAGCATGAGAAGAACTCAATTTTTAAGGATTATTTCTACGATGTTGCCGTGTTTCATCATTCAATGACATCTCCAACTTATTTGTTCCTCAAAGCTGTCAAAATTCGAAGACGAATTTTCTCCACACTTGAGAGAATGATGCAGGAGATATTATTGAAGATTTTCTTGAAGACTTTTTATTTTAAAAATAGTCTTGTGATTAACATCTCTTATTATGTTTCTTTTTATTGTATATTTAATTAGGTAGTTAAATATTTTATGATTTGATTTTATTAAATCAAATCTTATTTCCTTATTAGATAGGTTTTTAATGTTTTAGGATTCTAGTATTTTTAATTTCCATTGTTATCTCAATTATCTCTTTTATAGGGAAATTGACAATTTTATTGCTTTATTAGTTATTTTAGGTTTCTTTTAGGATTTTATTTTCCTATTTAAAGACGATGTACCCTAACAGGGGTTTTAGTTTTTAAAGATTAATAAAATTGTAGAGAGAGCATCTTTTTTTTATCCATTTTCGGTACCTTTGCAAGAGTCAACGAATTTGAAACCTATTATTCTGGTATATGTGCATGCACGGATCGACATATTAACAGTAGGGTTCGCTCTCGGTATTCGTGTGTGAATCAACGGATTCGAATCGGTTACCCTTTCTTTTATCTATTGTTGTTTTGCGTTGAATTTTCCACTGCATCAGACACAAATTGGGACACCATTTTTGGACAGACAATTTGAGTCTGAAGAGAAAACCTTAGCAGATAAATTGTCTTAAAATGAAAACATTCATTTAAATAAGGATACTATTGCCATTAAGATGGGTGTTTATAGTAATGTTTTAATTTTAAATTTTAAACATGAGTGTACTTATAAATATGGGTGTACTTATCATATTTATGGGTGTCAATATCCGCACTCGTAGTGATTATTATAATTGTAAAATTGGATACCTAGCAGTTTTTGAAGCAATAGCATCAAGTTTCATACAAAGAGTGACTTTCATTACAATTATATATGGAGAGATCGAGTTGGCATTTCAAAGAGTATTTATTCTTTGTTTAGAATCGTTACGAATAGTTGATCCAATTTTATCAGGGGGTCGAAATTTAAATAGCACTTTATGGGGTGCCTTTTGGGGAAAAGTCACCAACTTATTAACTTAAGTTTAAAAGGCACCATTTATGGTGACCAGACAAAAATACCCCTTCATTTGTCGGTTTGTGAGTTTTTTCAAACGTTGAAAGAAAAACCTTTGACAGAGAAACGGACGGACAACAGAACCAAAATCCGACGGTGAGCCACCGGAACAGTAGCGATGTCGACGAGAGTTGAACGGCGAAGCAGAAGGAGTGAGGTAAGCATTTTCATTCTCGTTTTCGAATAAGATTGTGTGTTTGTTGATCAGGTTAGGTTAGGGTTTTATTTTAGGAAAAAAAATTCTTTGAAAACGATGAAGATCTGGGTTTGATTAGTTGAATCGAGCCTTTTTGTAGTTGAATCGAGCCTTTTTGTAGTTGAATCGTGCCTTTTTGTGAATCGAGCCTTTTTGTAGTTGAATCAAGCCTTTTTGAACTTCAGTCGAGCCTTTTTGTAGTTGAATCGAGCCTTTTTGAACTGTGTATTGTAATCGAGCATTTTGGTGTTGTAATCGAGCCTTTTTGTGATGTAATCGTGCCTTTTTGAACTGTGTTTTGTAATCGAGCCTTTTGGTATAGTAATCGAGCCTTTTTGTGTTGTAATCGTGCTTTTATAAACTGTGTATTGTAATCGAGCGTTTGTGTATTGAGATCGTGCCTTTTTGTGTTGTAATCGAGCCTTTGTGTATTGAGATCGTGCCTTTTTGTGTTGTAATCGAGCCTTTTTGTATTGTAATCGTGCCTTTTTGTGCTGTGATCGAGTCTTTTTGTATTGTAATCGTGCCTTTTTGAACTGATCGAGCCTTTTTGTACATTTATGTCTAGCGTTTTTTTTAGTGTATTCGAGCCTTTTTGAACTGTTTTCGAGCCTTTTTGTACTGTATTCGAGCCTTTTTGAACTTTGTATTGTGATCGAGCCTTTTTGTATAGTAATCGAGCCTTTTTGTACTGTGATCGTGCCTTTTTTCACTGTGATCGTGCCTTTTTGTATAGTGATCGTGCCTTTTTGCACTGTGATCGTGCCTTTTTGCACTGTGATCATGCCTTTTTGTATAGTGATCGTGCCTTTTTGTACTGTGATCGTGCCTTTTTGTACTGTATTCGAGCCTTTCTGAACTGCATTCGAGCCTTTTTTGAACCTTGATTTTTTAGGAGTTTTCATGAACTGATATGGTTTTTTTTTATGTGAATATGCAGAGGGTGAATCTGAAGGATTTCCTGAAAATCCCTGTGGGAGAATGGTTCCACGGAAAAATTATTCGGCATGACCATGTGAATGACATTACAGATGTCCACAACGCACTTGAAAGTGTACATGAACTTCTTCGGATGGAAGACCATCGTCGGTTTACTGAGTCCTGCTTCGGTCATTTACTTCACATGCATCAGGAGATGAATTTTTCGGCTGGAATTGTCCATCGGATGCTTTTGCGCGAGTTGCATCACGACGGGCCAGAAGATGAGATGAGATTTTTGTTGGGTAAGCATACGGTCCGGTTCTCCAAGGTTGAGTTCTGTGTAATCACCGGATTGAAGTTCGGAATCATTCCCGACCCAGCAAGTTATGAGATGGTACAAAATGGCATACACGACCGATACTTTCGGGGTCGAGTCGTAGAGAATGAAGACCTGAAAGCGGTGCTGTGGAGTGGTCTTTTTGAGCAGCAGTACGATGCGGTGAAGCTGTCATTATTGTTTTTGCTGAACTGGATACTGATGGGGGTGGACGAGAGATATAAAATTCCATTATGGCAGTTTCAGCTAGTTGAGGACTTGGACGCTTTTGATGCATTCCCGTGGGGCGCATACGTGTATAGGCGGACTATATTTGGATTGAAGCATGCTTTGGATGGTCAACGGCAGCGGTCCGAACAACGACAGCAACAACAGGCCACGGCTAACACCACTGAGACGTATAACATATACGGTCTAGTGCACGCATTATTGGTGAGAATTTATAATTTGCAGCCGTACTTTAATAGAAAATATTTTATATCACTAATGTGTTATCTATTATGCAGATATTTGCTTTTGAGGTTATCCCGGACCTTAGCAGCAATAAGCACAAATGTGGGGAACGCAGGGTAATCGAGCTACCCCCTCCACGTATTCTGAAATGGGAGTTGACTGCGCAACCACGGGGGAAAATGCTGGATAAGATTTTCACTGAAAGGTGATCGGTCCACAACCACACGGTTTGACTCTCGCAAGTGTACGAGGTCGGTGTGTAATACAATGGCCGAGTAGGGATCGTTCCCACGAGGACTAAGGATTGATTACTGGCTTTTATCGATTTATATACTATTTGAACAATTAAAATTGAATATTTTTAGACTTCTAACACTAAATTGATTTCTATGAAAGCAAGTAAACACCAACCACAACTAAGATGAATGTGATAGTATAAGGGAAATGTGCTAGAACTTGAATCCACCTCACCTTTCTAATATGACTCTTGACTTACCTAATCTCTCAATTGTGCAAGTATGGATTATAGGTTCATATTCCCTCAAATCAACCTCTAATCTCTCTCGATGTCTTAGAGATTGTATCCAACATATAAAATATGCATGAACTCATTAAGATTAATGGAATACATACATGAACCCTATAAGCTAGCCTAGTGCATCTCTCACTTTCTAGTCATTTATAGTGAATGTTTTGCTTATCTATTGATCATTCAACAAGGTAGCAAATCAAGGCAAAAGCATTAAGCATACAAAACATTCATATAACCATACAAGCATTTGTAGAGAAACTAAGTAGTCATTATCAATGAATCAAGGGTTTGGTTTCATCTTGTTCTAGCACAATGATATTTAGCTCATATTACACATTAAAACCATACAAAATATCAAATGAGCATAAACCATAACAAATTCAAGAAGAGAAAGAAGAGTTATAGAAGTAAACTAGGATGATGATCTCCTTCTTGCAATGCTTGGTCTCCAATGGTTCCCTTCCTCTAGAATCAACTCCTCCAAGCTCCAAAGATGATGAAGAAGCTTCAAACTTGAGAGAAAAGGGAGTGTTTTCTGCTGGAACAAGCTGTGGTCGGATTTGGTTAGTAGTGTGCGTATGAATGGGAGCTCTCTTCCCACATGCCTCATATCTCCCCCAAAAGACAAAAATCCCCTCCTATTAATTGAAGAGGGCCCACCAAGATTTCCAATCATCACCATCCTCTCTCATAGCCCACACAAAATCTCAGACAAAGTCTGAAAAATCCAAGCTTAGTGGCTCAAGAAATCTTTGTGAAAAGACAGAAATGGTCACCTGACGAGCTAAATCTGCGCCCTGTTTTGCGCCCAAGGGCACAGAAATGGGAAATAGGGAACTTCTGACTAATAATCGGCGCCCTTGTTTTGCGGTCCATGACCGCCGATTAGGGCGCCGAATTGAGGCGAGAAAGGGTGACATTCTGGTCCCTTTCTACGCCCTGTTTTGCTGCCCCTTAACACCGAAATGGGGCGCAGAACACCAAGATTCTGAATTTGCGCTTTGGCCCCAATATTTCCATCTTTTTGCAATTACGCCCCTGATCTGGAAAAATTCCTGAAACACTTATTTTTAGCCGTTAAAAACCCGGTTTACCCGGAAAACAAGCATAAAAGATACAAATAAGGGGGAACACTTCACGAATAAATAAGAGTTATCAACACCCCCAAACTTATCTTTTGCTCGTCCCGAGCAAACCGAAACAAAGAAAAACCTACAACAACTAAAATCAAATCAAATAAAAAACAACGCAATTCTGCTGAGCCAAAAGAAAATAAATGAGATGCAACAATGAGTGTAACCAAGAGTGGGCAACCGAAAATAATGCTAAGACCACTGAGACAAGGCAAGGATTCCAAAAGCCAAGGCGCTACAACAAGAGAGATTGCAATTCCATACTTAATAGTGAACTAAGCTTTAAAAGCATCAAACACAAGAGTCGTAAGATAGCATTTCGCTTCGACTCTAAACCTCTCCGGATACTCTCTCATTTTCACCACTCAGAACCTAGGCTCACTCAACAAACTCATGCGATTGGAAGTTATGCATAAAGAGATTATCAAATTACACGCATGATATTTCTCAAAAGACCGCAAGAGATAGAACGCAAAAAGGACCACAAGAACAGAATCAAACATTAAGAACGGGGCAAAACATCCAAGAATACCTTGTAAGCAAGCAAAATCCCTCATCAAGATCAATTAGGACTTCTTTTTAAGCATAAGCGAGGCGATGGTAAATTCGGCGATGGAGAGGCTAGGCGGATATAGTATTTTGGGGAGACAAACGATTATGATAAAGATCTTCACATTACATGCTTCTTCTCCTTTTGAATGAGAGTTTTAGGCACTAAAATCTTATTCCACAACTATTTACATATAAACAACATTTATTCTTTTTTTTTTTTTTTTTTTTTTTTTTTTTTTTTTTTAGAGAAACTAAGTAGTAACTTTACACCATTTACACATTTGGCCTAAAAACAAACTCTTTTTTCAATCTAAACTCTTTGAGCTTACTTCTCAATGATCTCTAACCATAATCGTCGCCAAGGGTTGGTTTAGTGTTTAGGTGATATGTGGTGATGTATTTATGGGATGAGAGGGTATAGTGATTGGTTTTATAGTGTGGGTTATCCATGATAGATCATTAAAGCATTCACACACAAGGGTAAGGGATTGTGTTTGGGCCATTTTTAAGTGACTAACACAAACATTGCCTACGTCATCTCTTGAGGCACGGACTAAACAAGCAAACAAGGCGGAACTAAGATGATGCCCTTAAATGGATGTTCTTTAATGCCCAATGCAAGGAGTGAGGTCCTTCAAACATTTATGCTCAAATATCTAAAAGAAGAGTGTTTAAGAATAAGAAATGAAATTCACACTCATAAGGACGCAATTTAAGGCTCTGGCCTCACACGGGTAGTCTCTACTAATGATCAAGACATCTTAAGCGCGATACCCCATTTACTAAGACACATTAAAGTCTGGCAAGATGTGTGCAAGCAATGTGGTGCAGCTTTGACTAAAGCTACCCAAGCCCGGACTCAGTGAAACAAAGCATATAATGAAAACTGACCCACAGAACATCTCACAAGCATCTCAACAAAAGAATGCTTGAAAATTTTGAAAAATGGCTCATTTTAGCAGAATTTTTATTCTGAATTTTTATTCCAAGGCCGTACCCCCAAACTTAAACTAAACTTTGTCCTCAAAGTTTGCACAATTTTAGAAAATCGGACAGAGTTTCGTTTAACTACGGGACTACCACCAAATGCCTGCACGAGAGATCACACAAGCACACAAAAGAATATTTCCAACCGCAAAATATCCAACTAACTAAATAAAATAAAATCCCCAAAAGGTTTAAAATAACCAGCTAAAAGCAACTTTAGAAATAATCCGCAAAAGTAATGCAAAGCAAAAACCATAACTAAAATCCTAAGATAACAAAAATCCGCAAATAACAAAATAAAGTATTTATCAACCAAAAAGTGATAGGACAGCCCCTGAATGGCTTGGATAAGATGCCCTCCTAGCCATCATGCCCTGAACTTGGCCCTGAGCTCGGCCCTGCTCCACCATGACGCTCTGCGGCACTCAAGTAGCTGTCTCGGATAGCTTTTGTCAAATCAGCTATCCCTTGCTTAAGCGTGGTTTGTCTCTGCTCCAATACAGTCTGCCTCCCCGCTAAAGTGGTCTGCCCCTGCAAAATCTCACTAACCCAGTCTGGCCTATGGTCCCCTGCTGGAACTGCACCGGGGTCTTCTTCAGCAGCCTCTGTATCCCTCTCAGCAGCACGAGCAGCAGCATCTCTCCTCTGCCTCTTCCTGGTGGCAACTGCCCGAAGACCGATCTCATGCCTCTGAGCAGAAATATCATTGAATGCCCTGGAGTTCTAGGGCCCATCCATCTGTGCAATTCGGTCCCTCTCCTCAGGAATCAGGCCAGCCTGCTCACAGAAGTACGTGACCAGAGCAGGGAAAGGCAGGACCAACTTGTCAGCACTTGCAGCCCGGATCATAGCTCGCCTAATTAGCTTTCCTATATCTAATCTCTCATGGTGCTTGATACAATAAAGGAGTTTGGCAAGCTCAAAAACTGTGATGGTAATCTGTATAGAGGGCTTCACCGAAACTGACAAGAATATCACCCAAAAAGCCCAAATCAGCTCCAAATCATGCTGAAGCAACTGGTTATCCTTGTCATCCCATGGCTTCACCACATGTGGCATACGTAGCTCCGCAGCAAGCTCTAGATTGTACCTTCTGAAAATGCCAAGATTGGGAACTCCGGAATCTAAATCACTGTGGTTCCGGGTACCGTAGTACACGTTGATGTCATGGGCACTGAATCCTACATCAATTCCCCTTACTTTCACCGGAACACCCCTCTCAAACTCCTTGGGATCCATGGCTGCATAGAACTCATGAACCAGCCTTTCATTGATTCGATGAGCGGTGGTCACAAACTGACGCCAACCCAGAGCCTCCACCTGACTTGGGACCTCGGATTCAATCAGGTTGTTGAGGTCGATGTTCCTCTTGCTCAAAATGGCTCTGCCCAAATTTACCTCTAACCGACCCCGATAATTCAAGTGGCGGACCCCGTTGCTTGAACCACTGGCAGAAACACCCTTGCCTTTTTGCTTTCTGCTGGCTCGAGGCATGCTTGAGTCAACCTGCGGGTTCCTGCAAACAAAAGATATATATATCCAAGCATATTTCCACACCAAAAATCACCACCCTTAGTCTAAACCAATAAAACTAAAATAGAAAACAAAACTAAATCTACATGCATAAGCAAATAAACTGAAATTACTAAGAAATTAACTAAAAATCATCAAATCATAATCCAAAAACTAAATACAATTCCCACAACTAGCTAAAAGAAATAAAGCATCCGAAAATAAAAGAGAAAGAAGAATTTCCAAGCTTCCAAGCATCCAAACATGCAATTCGAATTTGGCTCACAATATACTCTAAAATCACACAAAGATTCAAGAGGAGATGAAATTAACCCAAGAGCCATCATTCAAACTACCAAAATAGGAAAACTCATGTTGTTCACGCACATCTCACCACAAAAAATGCAAAACCCCTTTAAGAGATTCGAAAACTATGCCCTAACTCCATGAAAGTAAGTTTTCAACAGAAAAATTTGAGAATAGAGAGATGAAGAACGAATTCGTGCAAGAAAAATGAAGATTGAGGAGGAGATTACCTTGATTTGGCGCGAATGGAGGAGGAGAACACCTAGGAGAGGAGAGGAGAGGATTCTGATTTGGAGAAAGTTAGGGCACTTACCTGATATGTGCAGCAGCCCTCGTTTTTGTGCAGAAAACGCACCATTTTACGCCCTTGTTCTGCGCCCTTGCCCGCCGAATAGGGCGCAAAAATGCCCTTTTAGTTAAACGGTGCGTTTTGGCAGAGGAAAATTCTGTGCCCCTTTTTGCGTTTAGTGGCCGCCGAATAGGGCGCAGAAAGGGACCAGAATGTCCCAAAAAATTTCTGCGCCCCTGACCATGGCCGCCGATTTCCCCTGCACCCTGATATTTTCAGTTTTCTTCACCCAATTTCACCCAATTTCACCCATAACCAATGCATTACATGGGCTCACCAACAAAAACAGCCTGGAAACATAAAAACAAACAACTAAGAAGAAAATCAATCCTACCCAAAGCAAAATGCAAGAAAACATAAAAGAAAACAAAAAATTGAAAATTTCAAACTAGTAGCTAGCTATGTACAAAGTAACACTCCCCTCTCATTGGCTCGGATCATAGAGGAGGATCACTTCCCTGCAGTCCTCCATCCCTTGCTCCCAATATAGCTTCAACCGTTGCCCGTTCACCTTGAAGCTTTCCTTGGCATCGTTCTCAATTTCCACGGCCCCGTACGGAAAGACTTTTTTCACTGTAAACGGTCCGGTCCACCTGCTCTTAAGCTTTCCAGGGAATAATCTCAACATTGAGTTGAACAAAAGAACTCTATTGCCAACCTTGAGCTCTTTGTAGGCTAACCTCTTGTCATGCCACATTTTTGTCTTTTCTTTGTAAATTCTCGAGCTCTCATAAGCTTCAAGCCGAATCTCCTCCAATTCATTGAGTTGCAGCAGCCTTTTTTCACCGGCTTCTTTCATTTCAAAATTCAAGGCTTTGATTGCCCACCAAGCCTTGTGCTTTAACTCAAAAGGGAGATGGCATGCTTTCCCATAGACAAGCCGAAATGGAGACATGCCTATGGGATTCTTGTATGCGGTGCGATACGCCCACAATGCATCCTCCAACTTGAGGGCCCAATCTTTCCTCTTGATCCCCACTGTTTTTTCAAGAATTCCTTTAAGCTCTCGGTTTGAGATTTCGACTTGGCCATTTGCTTGCGGATGGTAGGGGGTGGTGATTTTGTGCTTCACCCCGTACTTTTTCAACAATGCTTCAAATCTCCTATTGCAAAAATGGGATCCCCCATCACTCACAATGGCTCTTGGTGTCCCAAATCTTGTGAAAATATTTCTCTTCAAGAACTTGGTGACTTCATTAGCTCCACACGTTTTGGTGGGTATGGCTTCCACCGATTTGGACATATAGTCTACGGCCACCAAAATGTATCTATTCCCACAAGACATTGGAAACGGACCCATAAAGTCCACTCCCCATACATCAAAGACCTCTACCTCAAGCATTACATGCATTGACATTTCATCCCTTTTTGTCATGTTTCCGGTTCTTTGACACCGGTCACATGCCTCTACATAGCTTCGAGAATCTCTGAAAAGTATAGGCCACCAAAAACCTGATTGTAGGACTTTTCTTGCTGTCCTTGATGCACCGAAATGGCCTCCACACTCTTTCGAGTGGCAATGACTCAAAATCTCTTCCATCTCATCATCGGGCACACACCGCCGGATGATCCCATCACCACAAACTCTGAATAACAGTGGTTCATCCCAAAAGTAATGCTTCAAATCTGCAAAGAACTTCCTTTTCTGATGATGATTCAACTCCATTGGTACTACATTGCTCACCAAGAAGTTCACAAAGTCGGCAAACCAAGGAACTTGACTCCTCTCAATTACAAACAGCTGCTCATCCGGAAAGTTCTCATTTATAGGCACATCAACCGCTTCTCCATCTCTTTCCAACCTTGAGAGGTGGTCGGCAACTAGGTTCTCAGTTCCCTTTTTGTCCTTGATCTCCAAATCGAATTCTTGAAGCAATAGGACCCATCTTATCAATCTTGGCTTGGCGTCTTTCTTGGCCATCAAATACTTGATTGCCGAATGATCCGTGTAGACTATCACCTTGGATCCCACTAGATATGACCAGAACTTATCAAAGGCAAATACTATGGCTAGCAACTCTTTTTCTGTTGTGGCATAATTGATTTGAGCATCATTCAAAGTTTGACTAGCATAATAGATGACATGTAGACGCTTCTCCTTCCATTGACCCAATACGGCGCCCACCGCATAGTCACTTGCGTCACACATAAGTTCAAACGGCAAATTCCAATCCGGAAAGGAAATGATGGGAGCCGAAGTCAACTCCTTCTTTAACAACTTAAAAGCCCTCAAGCACTCCTCATCAAACACAAATGGGACATCTTTCATGAGCAAAGAACAAAGTGGCTTCGTAATCTTGGAGAAGTCTTTTATGAACCTTCGGTAGAAACCCGCATGCCCCAAAAAACTTCTAACTCCCCTAACCGAGAGTGGTGGAGGAAGTTTCTCTATCACTTCAATCTTGGCCCTATCAACCTCAATTCCTTTTTCAGAAATTCTATGGCCTAGCACTATGCCTTCTTTTACCATAAAATGGCATTTTTCCCAATTCAAAACCAAGTTTGTATCTTCACACCGTTGAAGCACCAAACTCAAATTGTGAAGGCACCCGTCAAAAGAGGACCCAAAAACTGAAAAGTCGTCCATGAATACCTCAATGAACTTCTCAACCATGTCGGAGAAAATGGCCATCATACACCTTTGAAAGGTGGCCGGAGCATTACACAAACCAAAAGGCATCCTCCTATAAGCAAACGTCCCATAGGGACATGTGAAAGTAGTCTTCTCTTGGTCTTCCGGATCTATAGCAATCTGATTATAACCCGAATACCCATCTAGGAAGCAGTAGTAGTTATGACCGGCTAGGCGCTCCAACATTTGGTCAATGAACGGCAATGGGAAATGGTCCTTCCTTGTGGCGACATTGAGCTTCCTATAGTCTATACATACTCTCCACCCGGTCACTGTCCTTGTTGGAATGAGCTCATTGTTTTCATTTGGGACCACGGTTATCCCAACTTTCTTTGGCACACATTGCACCGGGCTCACCCATGAGCTATCCGAAATTGGGTAAATAATACCCGCATCAAGTAACTTCAAAATCTCAGCTCTCACTACTTCCTTCATGTTCGGGTTTAGTCTTCTTTGGTGCTCAATTGATGGCTTGAAATCATCCTCCATGAGTATCTTGTGCATGCATATTGATTGGCTTAGACCTTTGATGTCGGATATGGTCCATCCAATCGCCCTTATGTGCTTTCTCAACACTCTCACTAACTTATCTTCCTCAAGCTTGGACAAGGATGATGAAATTATGACCGGGAGGGTTGATGCCTCTCCAAGAAATGCATACCGCAAGTTCGAAGGCAATTGCTTCAACTCTAGAACGGGAGGTTTCTCTATGGATGGTGGAAGTCTTGGTTTTCCTTCACCTAACTCTTCAAAGTGCCACCTCTTTCTAAAGTTTGCCAAAGGAAAGGTGTCCAAGTACAAAGCATGCTCGGCCACTTCACTATCTTCATCTTCTTTGGTTGCACTTTCTCTAATGCAAGCTTGCAAAGGGTCTTTCGGATGTGATTTCTTGAAGAATTCTTCTACTAGAGGCTCAATTACCTCCACTCTCATGCAATTCTCAACATCCACCGGTTTCTTCATGGCCTTGGACATGTGGAAGACTACTTGATCATCACCAACTCTCAAAGTCATTTTGTCTTCCCTCACATCAATAAGTGCCCCTGCAGTCTTAAAAAATGGCCTCCCCAAAAGGAGTGGAATCTCCACATCTTCTTCCATTTCAAGGATCACAAAGTCTACCGGAAAATATAGATTCTCCACCTTCACTAGCACATCCTCTATAACTCCTCTTGGATGCTTGATGGATCTATCCGTAAGTTGGAGGGTCACATTGGTGGGCTTCACCTCTCCCACACCAAGCTTCTCAAACACCGAGAAAGGCATCAAGTTGATGCTAGCTCCCGAATCAATAAGTGCTCTACTGAAATTTGAAGTACCAATAGTGCAAGGAATAGTAAACTTACCCGGATCTTTTAGCTTGGGAGGAAGCTTGTTTTGCAAGATTGCACTGCACTCCTCTGTTAAGGCCACTGTCTCAAACTCCTCTAGCTTCCTCTTGTTTGAAAGAAGCTCCTTTAGGAACTTCACATAGGTGGGCATTTGAGCTAAGGCCTCCGCAAAAGGTATGTTGATGTGTAGTTTCTTGAACACTTCTAAGAACTTGGCAAAACTTTGAGCTTCCTTGTACTTCCTTAGTCTTTGTGGGTATGGAATTGGTGGAACAAATGCTTTAACTTGTGAAGGTTGTGGTGTATCATTTGATGATGTGGGGTGTGCACTAGCTTGCTTTTCTTTCTCAACAACTTCTTCTTCAACACTCTTCTCAACCTTCTCATCAACTTTCTCATCAACTTCAAGTTCAACTTCCTCTTCAACTACAACTCCTTGCTTCCCTCCAAAACCTCTTGGTAACTCGACCTCTTTTCCGCTCCTCAAAGTAATGGCTTTACATTGTTCTTTTGGATTTATGATTGTGTCACTAGGCAAGGTCCCTTGTTGTCTTGCTTGGGCACCTCTTGCTAGTTGACCCACTTGTACTTCAAGGTTTTGTATGGCGGCTTGGGAATGTTGAGCAAGTTGGTCTATTTTTGTGTCAAGCTTCTTTAGGGCTGCATCTTGAACTTCCATACGGTTGTCCATTCTTCCCATGTACTTGGTAAACATATCCTCAAGAGTTGGTTTCTTCTTCGCTTGATTATTGATGAATTGGTTTTGGAAGCCCGGATTTTGACGGTTATAGGCTTGAGGTTGTTGTTGTTGGACTTGAAAGCCGGGAGGTTGTCTTTGGTTGATGGGTTGTGGTGGTTGGAGGGTATTGGAAGTATCTTTCCAAGAGGGTAAGGGATTTTGTCTCCATGGTTGGTTATATGTGTTTTGGTATGGGTTATTTTGAGGGTTTTGGTTAGGATAATTTCTATTGTAGTTCACAAATGCCACTTGGTCAATGGATGCGGGATTGGCAAGGTCACATTCTAGGCTTCCATGAGGTCCAAAACACAACTCACAACATGCAACATTGGCTTGACTTGATGAAGCTCCCATTCTACTCACTTGCTTGGTCAATGCTTCAACTTGAGCCTTCAATGCGGTGACGTCATTCACTTCAATCATCCCCGGGGCTTTCCTAATTTGTCTGTCATTCCCCCAATGACTATTGGTGGAAGAAAGTTCCTCCAATATACTCCAAGCTGCATCCTCTGACTTTTTCATGAGAGAACCACCGACCGCCGCATCTATCAATGTTCTTGTGGCATTACTAATGCCGGCATAGAACGACTCTACAAGTTGCCACTTCATCAATCCATGGTGCGGACATTTCCTCACAAGGTCCTTGAATCTATCCCATGCATCATATAGACTCTCACTTTCAAATTGGGCAAAGTTGGTGATCTCATTTCTGAGGCGAGCCGCTCTCCCAGGTGGAAAGTACTTGTTAAGAAACTCTTGTGCTAGCTGCTCAAATGTGGCGATGGAGTTCGCAGGTAGTCTTTGAAGCCACCCTCTAGCATCACCGGTTAAGGAGAACGGAAACAACTTTAGCTTGATAAAGTTATCTGGGACTCCATTGAATCTAAATGTCTCACAAATGTCATTGAAACTCTGTAAGTGGACATTTGGGTCTTCATGAGCATTTCCCGCAAACTGAACTGTGGCGGCTATCATTGAAATCAAACCCGGTCTGATCTCAAAATTGTTTGCATTTGCCGTCGGTCTTTGAATTGAGGACAGATTTATATTCACCCTCGGCATGAAGTGGTCTTGCAAGACCCTCTCATCCGTCACATTGGCACCATCATCAGCTGGGTTTGGAATAGGAACGGGATTTGGATTAGGAACGGGATTTGGAATAGGAACGGGGTTTGGAATAGGGTCTCGATCTCCCATAGCTCTTGCTCTTCTTCGATTCTGGCGATTCCTCCTTGCGGTACCCTCAATATCCGGATCGAATTGCAAGTCCTGTGGACTGTTACTCCTTGTACGTTGGTGCATACAAGAGTAACCTGCCTGCAAATACACACAAAAGAAAACGAAAGTAACACGTCCAAACTAGTAAAAACCAACTAATTCCAATATCAATTTTTCCGCTTAGTCCCCGGCAGCGGCGCCAAAAATTGATCGGTCCACAACCACACGGTTTGACTCTCGCAAGTGTACGAGGTCGGTGTGTAATACAATGGCCGAGTAGGGATCGTTCCCACGAGGACTAAGGATTGATTACTGGCTTTTATCGATTTATATACTATTTGAACAATTAAAATTGAATATTTTTAGACTTCTAACACTAAATTGATTTCTATGAAAGCAAGTAAACACCAACCACAACTAAGATGAATGTGATAGTATAAGGGAAATGTGCTAGAACTTGAATCCACCTCACCTTTCTAATATGACTCTTGACTTACCTAATCTCTCAATTGTGCAAGTATGGATTATAGGTTCATATTCCCTCAAATCAACCTCTAATCTCTCTCGATGTCTTAGAGATTGTATCCAACATATAAAATGTGCATGAACTCATTAAGATTAATGGAATACATACATGAACCCTATAAGCTAGCCTAGTGCATCTCTCACTTTCTAGTCATTTATAGTGAATGTTTTGCTTATCTATTGATCATTCAACAAGGTAGCAAATCAAGGCAAAAGCATTAAGCATACAAAACATTCATATAACCATACAAGCACTTGTAGAGAAACTAAGTAGTCATTATCAATGAATCAAGGGTTTGGTTTCATCTTGTTCTAGCACAATGATATTTAGCTCATATTACACATTAAAACCATACAAAATATCAAATGAGCATAAACCATAACAAATACAAGAAGAGAAAGAAGAGTTATAGAAGTAAACTAGGATGATGATCTCCTTCTTGCAATGCTTGGTCTCCAATGGTTCCCTTCCTCTAGAATCAACTCCTCCAAGCTCCAAAGATGATGAAGAAGCTTCAAACTTGAGAGAAAAGGGAGTGTTTTCTGCTGGAACAAGCTGTGGTCGGATTTGGTTAGTAGTGTGTGTATGAATGGGAGCTCTCTTCCCACATGCCTCATATCTCCCCCAAAAGACAAAAATCCCCTCCTATTAATTGAAGAGGGCCCACCAAGATTTTCAATCATCACCATCCTCTCTCATAGCCCACACAAAATCTCAGACAAAGTCTGAAAAATCCAAGCTTAGTGGCTCAAGAAATCTTTGTGAAAAGACAGAAATGGTCACCTGACGAGCTAAATCTGCGCCCTGTTTTGCGCCCAAGGGCACAGAAATGGGAAATAGGGAACTTCTGACTAAGAATCGGCGCCCTTGTTTTGCGGTCCATGGCCGCCGAATTGAGGTGAGAAAGGGTGACATTCTGGTCCCTTTCTGCGCCCTGTTTTGCTGCCCCTTAACGCCGAAATGGGGCGCAGAACACCAAGATTCTGAATTTGCGCTTTGGCCCCAATATTTCCATCTTTTTACAATTACGCCCCTGATCTGGAAAAATTCCTTAAATACTTTTTTAGCCGTTAAAAACCCGGTTTACCCGGAAAACAAGCATAAAAGATACAAATAAGGGGGAACACTTCACGAATAAATAAGAGTTATCAAAAGGGTAAGTATTGATGTTGTTAATGTTTATTATTTTCAGTATGTTTGCAATTACAATGATGTCACTCCGATTACAGATGTTTGCGCAGGCTGAATTGGTGCCTACGGAGGCTGAGAGGCGTCAACAGTACTATGAAGGCATAAACCTGGGAGGCTGTTTATATGATGACGATGCCGCAGATTTACCTCGTGACCGCCCGGATCCCGATCGACATAGGACTGCCGGACCTAGTGATACAGAGGAATCATATTACGGACCTAGTGATATGGATCCTCAGTATTCTGCACCTTATGATCTTGAGGGCTTAGAGCCGGAGGTTGACATTGGTAGTGAGAGTCCCACGAGGTCTAGGCGGATACCTTTCAGTCAAGCCAGACAACCACGACCTAGACCTAGTGATTCAGACCCGGAGGGTCGCAGTCCTATTCCCGTGAGGCGTAGGCGGGTATGATTCACATTGCCCAGACGGCCTGCACCTGAAGGTCAACAACCTGAAGGCATTGAAGACCATCCGGAGGTACATAAGCATTTTTTTAACCGTATGCTTTACTTTCCATTGACTTAATAGTTTTAGTACTGACAGAGTCTGCAATCCTTTCAGGGCTGGGAGCAGAAATTAGCAGAAGTGATGGATGCTGTTCGAACATTACGGACGGATGTCATGGATGCTATCCAAAAGAATGAAGAGAAAAGAAATTCACAGCATCTGGAGTTGGTGGCTATGATTCGGACGCTACAGGGTCCGACGTCGCAGGGTCCGCCGTCGCAGGGGCGTATGGAGGAGGATCCACCGTTCGATGACCAACCATTTCATGACTATGATGGTGCATTTAGTACAGGCAGGACAGGTACTGATCATGATGAGACAGGCTCAGGGGCCAGACATGGGGAGGCATATACTACAGACACAGTACCCGAGCAGCAGGCTCCTGATGCGTTAGGACAACCGGCGGTCCCCGCTGATACAGAGACAGCATTATTGGAACGTATACTATCGCAGGCAGTCACCGCAGACCGCTCATCACAGCTGTTGCATGATCCTGTTGATATCCATGAGCTATCCACTGACCGCACGTCGCAGCCTCCGATCGACCAAAGCATAGCCGACCCCTCCAGGCGATCCTTGAGGAGAGATTTGGTTCTTCGGATTCCACGGTCACAGGTCGATCAACGGGGACCGAGTTCCTCCTCAGACCGAACCGATCGCCATGGTCCGGAACAGACTCCCCCACCCCTAAGGCGTGGAGATCGGATTCGACGTCGAGGTTGGATGGAACGGAGCCCATACACAGACCCCTGTCTACCAAAGAGGGCACGGGTGATGCCGCCGCCGACACATGAATGGAATCCACATGGACTGTTAGATCCTGAACAGCTTGCGGCGTACGAAGACTACAAGAGGAGCATGTCGGGGGAATTGTAAGTATTACATTCTGTTTATAGTTTTTTTCGACAAATATGTAAGTAAGTATTATGTAACTTTTTCCCTACTTATGCAGACGTGATGTGAATCTGCACGACCCAGTTGGTGTTCCTGTCACTTGGTTCCACCGGTTGCAAACCAACTTCATGGAGTTGGAGGATACTGTATGTTTCTTCCTTGAACTATCTTTATAAAACTCAGTCATAAATGGTTGCATCCTAACAATACAAACTGTTCAAATTTTTAGCACATTGACACATACTTGTAGATTGTCCGGAGGCGTCAGCGATTGCACCCCACTGTCTACGGTTCGAGGATCAACATACTGGATTCACAATTCTTTGTAAGTGTTAATATTATACGGTTTTCGCTTCGACATTGATGTGTTCATACATCTTCTGCCTAACGTTTCAGTTAATTTTCTTTCAGACATTGTTAGATCACCAATGGGACAGAATCGGCACTGGTGAGGAGAGGAAACCCCCATCAGGTTGGTTTGTGTTTAAGCAGCAGTGGTCCCGTGATGAGCTTATGGTGGTCCGTGGGGAGCTTCCGTTAGGGAATCGGCCTTGGCACGATGTTGACATTGTAAGTGTTTATTCGAGTTTTGCGTCTATGTTTATTCGAGTTTTGATAACACCTTGGAGAAACACCTGCATGTTCTGATTCCTTGCAACGTTGGAGGTATGCATTGGGTCATGGCCAGCATCGATCTGCAGTATGGGCACATTCTTGTGTTTGACCCGTTCAGACAGGATGTCCCATTTAGGCACGGGAATGCCCAGTTTGCATGTCTGCGCTATTTGCTACCCTCTCAGCTCTATACGGTGCACTTTCACAGGAATAGACAACCGGGTGACAAGACTTACAAAAAGAAGGATGGGCCGTTTCGGATGTTATTTGTGTCAGCCGACCGGGTACCCCAACAGGAATCGGGGTATGACTATTTCAAGTTGTTATTCTATCCCAATCGGTGAAGAAATGTATCAATGCTAATGGTTGTTCATGTGGTTAATTGCAGGGGAAACTGTGGTGCCCATACGTTGAGAATGATTGAGTACCTGACGGCGAACAGGGATACATTCGATTGGACGGAAGCCGATATGGCCATCATCCGGCAAAAGATGGCCGTGGAGGTTTATTGTAACTCCAGGACGTTGTAGTTGTTGTACATAACAGAGCTGTTGTTAATGAAATTATTAATTTTTTATTTCAAGTTGTTTGCAGTTCAAAGTTCAACTAAATTCAAAAATATTTTCGAACATAAAATATTTCTAAAATATTAACATATATCAAAGCATACACAAAGTTAAAAAGTACCATATATTGACATATATCAAAGCATACAAAAAGTTAAAAAATACCATATATGAGTATATCAACTGGTATGGTGACTTGTGGAAATAAACAAATTACAGCAGTTAAAATCCAAAACACATGTCTAAAACATAAGCCCTAAGATGATTGCATCGTTCATCTTTTCGTCCTCTCTAGCTGAAACTCGTTGCACTCAAATAAACATCACTAACTCTGGCCTACTGTATATGTTATTATGCTCATCGTCTAGTGTTGGATAAGCAGCCACAAGAGCATCTTCAGTGCCAATATATAGGGAGTTGTAAATCTTCCAGTACACTTCTCTAACCTTCCGAGCAGGATGGAAAAGCCCCTACAGCAGCACCCAATGCAACTCTCATCCCTTCAATCGCTTCCATGACATCATTTATGATGTGGGGTCAAGTCTCCTCTTCTAAGACTCCATTCATTCCACGATAGAGTCCTTCTGAGGGCACGTTTGTTTGTTGTGTCCAGTTGAATGACAGATGCTACACTTGCGACGGTATTGTTCAGGTACAATAGTACTAGGACCTTCATTAACCATAGGCGGGTTGGAACACTTCCTGCTGTTATGTCCTGGTTGTCCACATCTTCTACAAGACTGTGTGGCTGTCCTCTCTGAAGACGAGACATGTCGACCCTCCATCGGGCGACCGGATTGTCTCTTTGTCCTTGGATTTAAAACCACCCGCGCTGCGATGTCGGATGGCACTACCCATGAAGAAGGATGACCAATAGGCATTATAGGAACCGAGTATGCATCAATAAGTGTCTCCCTTTTGTAGTAGTCCGCACAAAGAGATGTGAAATCCAAGTTCCGCTCCCTGCAACAATGAAAACAGTGAGATTCACGTTTAGGTACTATAAAGCAATAAATGGACAGAGTCATGTACCTTGCCGCTGCGAGTGCATGTGAACATGGTAAAAAGTCCATTTGGAATTTGTTGCATGTGCATGTCTTCCGGGCTAAGTCAACCGTCCACTGTTTTGCCTTGTGTCTGACGAAAAATATGTTCCAGTCAACTGCATTTACGGTCATATAACCACATTTCTCGACACATTTGAGGATCACAAGATGTGCTGCGTCGGTCAATCGATGACGCATTGACCGTGCATTTGTATGACGATCGTGGAACCACTTTTGTAGCATATTCCGAATGAACTCTGCCAGTGTCATCAATGGCAGTTGCCGTGCAAATTTTAGGCATGAGTTTATGCACTCTGCAACATTTGTTGTCATCAACCTGTACCTTCTTTGGGGGCAATGAACACGGGACCACTTGTGTGGACCGGCATCAATGGCATAATCGTATGCACCCTTGTGCAGCCTACGTAACTCCTCCATGTGGCGATCGTAGTGGATTTGGCTGTACGACCTAGCAGCGTTATCCATTATGTCGGCAACATCTTTTCTATGGAATCGCTTCTTCATATTTTCACCAAAATGCCAGCAACATATGGTATGGGTTGCATAAGGGAACACTTTAGAAATCCCTGCTTCAATGCTTGCATGACGATCGGAAATGAAAACCAGATCATCTATATGACCAAGGGCACCTCTCAAGCACTCCAAAAACCACTCCCATGAAAGGTTGTTTTCTGAGTCACCGTACCCAAAAGCAATTGGATACACCTGTTCGTTTCCATCTTGTGCAGTTGCCACAAACATTGTACCCCCAAATCTTCCCTTCAAATGGGTACCATCAACTGCAATCACAGGACGCATACACCTCCGAAAACCTCTAATTGAGGACCCTAACGACATAAAAAAGTAAAGGAATTTACCATCATCTGCGCACTGTAAGTCTGTGATTATGCCTGGATTTTGCTGTTCCAGAACGTATGCAAAAGATGGCAGCAGTTGGAAACTTTCTTCATGCGTTCCATAGGTCAATGACAATGCATATTGCAGGGCATCATGTGCCTTACTGTACATGATTTGGATGCCATACATTGTTTTCATATCGGCGATTATGTCCTTCGGACGCATGAGACGACCATCGGCTTGTTGAAGTCTAGGTGCAACGACTTCTGCGATTGTGGTTGCACTAGCTTGTCGATGGCGACGGTGAATCTCCTCCAAGGGACAGGTGTGTTCGTTGACAAAACTTCTGACTTGAAAGTAAGTCCCTTCTTCTTTCCTCACCGCTCTTAATTTCCACGTACAGTCGTCAATGATGCAAATCAGATATAAAGTTGTCTTATTGGACCTTTTCACCTTCCATTCAAAGTTCTGACGCATCGCAAAATCGCCAACTAGCCTCTTCAAATCCTTTTTACTCGGGAAAAATTGACCCTTATAAATCATGGTTCTCGGTTCTTGCGCTTCCAAGGTGCTGCTTCTACCAGTACCAAACGAGTATGAATTTGCTCCCGGAATAACCCAAGTTGTCGCATTAACAGAATCAGATGTTGTCACATTATAACGGACCTCGGAAGTCCCAGGCATATCTGGTGTAGTGCCACTAATTCCTTCTACACGTCTACCATGTGTTTGCATATATGCATGCTCTTCATCGCATTTTGCAAATCATCAACATGTTCATTATTTGCCTCATTATCCATCTCATGGTTCGGGTAATTGTCATTGTTCTGCTCATTGTACTGCGCATCAAACTGCTCAATTCGACAACCAAACACATCACCAAATTGAGTCTCAGCGGCATCTGCATGGTCAACCACAACTTGTGGGACACCAAACATGTTTCTCCCACCTTCACTGCCACTCCTTTGGGTGAACACTTGGTTGCTACCACTAAAGGATCCAAATTGTAGGGTATTTTCAGGAGGAGGAATATCATTCCCTAACACATCTCCAGCTGTCCGCTCAATAAGACTGACACATACTTGAGGGATCACTCGATCTTCCCCTAGCATAAACTGGACATCGTCGTCATTGCTTATAAATGTGCGACACGTACTGCCAGGAACTATTGATATTGATGACAAATCAACGTTGTATTTGTTTACATCATAGTTCACAATAGTATGCACGATCGCCACCAATTCATCGTAAGTCAAATTCTTTGACACATACATTCCTCGGTTATCAGATCCAACGAACCTCTGACTTCCGTCGAGTAACTGCTCCCATCGACCGTTGTAAGATATTACTATTCTAATCCGATTCATGAGTCTGTCAAATTAATAATCACAAACCATTAAAAATGACACGATTTCAGTTCAAAAAGGCACGATTTGAAAAGGCCACAATTTCAGTTCAAAAAGTTACGATTTCAGTTCAAAAAGGCACGATTTCAGTTCTAAAAGGTATGAATTTGTAGCAAAAAGGCTCGATTCATGACCAAAAATGCACGACATTTTTTTTTTAAAAGGCACGAATGAGGACCAAAAAGGCACGATTTTGTAGCAAAAAGGCACGATTTTGTAGCAAAAAGGCTCGATTCATGACCAAAAAGGCAAGAAATGTTTTTTTCAAAAAGGCACGATTCATGAGCAAAAATGCACGATTTTGTTTCAAAAAGGCTCGATTCATGAGCAAAAAGACACGATTTTGTAGCAAAAAGACAGGAAATGTTTTTCACAAAGGCACGATTCATGACCAAAAAGGCACGATTTTGTTTCAAAAAGGCTCGATCCATGAGCAAAAAGGCACGAATTTGTAGCAAAAAGGCTCGATTTTGTTTCAAAAAGGCACGAAAGGTTTTTCAAAAAGGCACGATTTTGTAGCAAAAAGACTCGATTTTGTTTCAAAAAGGCACGAAAAGTTTTTTAAAAAGGCACGATTCATGACCAAAAAGGCACGATTCATGACCAAAAAAGCACGATTTTGTAGGCAAAAGGCTCGATTTTGTAGCAAAAATGCTCGATTTTGTTTCAAACAAGCACGAAAGGTTTTTCAAAAAGGCACGATTCATGACCAAAAAGGCACGATTGTGTTTCAAAAAGGCTCGATTCATGAGCAAAAAGGCACGAATTGTTTCAAAAAGGCTCGAAAATAAAAAGAAAAGTTCTTAAATTATAACAATGGCTTCAGTTTAACAAAATACTAAAATGCTCGAAATATTCAAACAAGCAGGATGAAGAAATATTACCTTATTTTACTGAAGAAGAAAGTCGGGGCAACACCTTGAACTTTTATTTGTAGAGAGACAGAGTAACTGAGTTAAATCCTACTGACGTTTTTGTTGCAAGTGTGGACAGAGAAAAGACCAAACTGAATAACATAAATCATTAACTAAGGGCAATTTTGGTAGTTCACCATAATAGGTGCCTTTTAAACTTAACTTATTAACCCACTGACATTCTCACCAACTCAGTTTAAAATGGTGACAGTTTCCACCATTTCCACATTTTATCAGTTAAGTTATGAATTTTGCTCATATATATATACCAGTACTATCTAATGGGAAGAGAATGAAGTCTTTTACACGTACAAATAACAAAAATGGTTAGCACTAATTCTATGCCCAGGGCATCTTGTGACTTGTGAGTGAATCCTTTGTAGTTACATTAATGTATATGCACTTCAGCTCTTTGCAAGAGTAATGTATTTATAGTTTATACAAGCCTGAAGCAAAGCCATAGGTGCAGGATTAAGTAGAGTCGGCTGCTGCCGCCAACAAGGGCGTAGCTCAACTGGTAGATGAATGAGGGTTTGAGCAAATTACTCCCAAATCAACGGCTCGAATCCTACCTATGACAAAAGCTTCAAACAATACCTGGTAGATAAATAAATACTACCCAAAAAAATACTGTAATAGCTGTTAGTAGTTTGTTGTGTGCACTAAGAGCATTTCCAATGCAAGCATGGCTTGTGAAAAAAAAAAAAAAAAAAAAGATGCCACATAGGACAAATAGACGTTATGTTAATAATTGTGTCTTCAATGCAACCGTGCATATTCAACATCAAGCTGACGTGGTAAAAAAAATATTAGACATTGTCAACACGACCGTCCACTTTCTGACAGTCTATTGCACGGCTATTTTGTAGGTTGATTCAGCAAATATTTAAAACTAACATTAATTTTTCATATATTTTTGGTAAGGAAATAAAATAAAAAATAAAACAGGAAAAAAAGATGGACACGTCATTAAAAAAATTGTGTTTTAGATGGAAGTATTGAAGACCAAATTTTGAATTGATTGTCTATTTTTATGCCACATAGGAAGCAAGTCTTTTGACATTGTTACCATAGAGTGCATTTTTGCTCACCCACCTTAACTGGAGGTAAGCATTACCCCCCTTCCTATTAGATGACATCTGTCCCAAATTTAACTCAAAGTTAACAGATATTGTTCTATCAATTTTACCCTTTCTCTGAAAAAGAAAAAAAAAACACCTGCACCCAGAAATCATTATTGTTCATCATCCTTTTGTTCATTATTATGAACAAAAAAAATTGTTCATCACCAATTCACCATCATAGAATCTGTGCTTGATTTTTTTTTTGTTTCAGAATCTGTGATGAAGATGAGTATGAATTTTTGTTGTGGAATCTGTGATTTTTTTGTTTGTTGAAGAAGATGTGTTTGAAACAAAAAAAATAAAAATTGAAATCATTCATCACCATCAACACCCAGTTCATCATCTCCAAAAATCATCACCCACATCATCAATTTATCATCTCCAGAAATCATCACCCCACCAGAAAATCAAACCCACTCCAACACCCACACGACCACTATAACCCCACCATCTGCAAATCAAACCCACTACTCCAATCTGCACCAGAATAACACCCACACCATCAATACCATAAATCAACACTCTTCAACACTAGAAATCAACACCCACACTTGTCAAAAAAAAAAAAAATCAACACCCACATCCATCAATTAAAAACAAAATCTGAATTTTTTTTAAAAAAAAATTGAAATTCGAATCACCATCATCACCCACACCACCACACCACCACCCCACCATCAACAACCCTACCGTAAATCAAATCCTCACTCGAAGCCACCCAAAACCAACCTCTAGTCGTCGAAGAGATCGGCGATGCTGGTGATAGAAGATTGCGACAGCCGAAGAAGATCACTGCTGAAAGAGATCGACCGCCGAAGTTGGAACCGCTGGAGTCGCCTGGAGAAGATCGTCGGAGAGAAGACGATGAGAAGAGAGAATTTGTTTGTTTTTTTTGAGATCTGATATTTGTTAAAAAAAATTAATTTAAGTTTTTTTTTAAATTTACCTATTTACCCTTATTCATTTAATATAACTTCTAACTAATGGTGGATTTGTTAACCTTGGGTTAACTTTTGGACAAATGTCATCTAATGGGAAGGGGGGTAATGCTCACCTCCAGTTAAGGTGGGTGAGCAAAAATGCACTCGTTACCATGTCAACAATTATTGGTATGCAAGTCACTTTTACATTGGAGATGCTCTAATGTTTTGTGAGGATTTCAATCTATAAATGCAATTTTCAATATTTTAATTCAATCCAAATCCAAATCTATAAATGTTTTGCGATTATGAAATTTGGACAACCTTTTACATGCGTGGCTCTGTGGCATTTTTTTATTTTATTTTATACATATACAGAAATTCTATTATCAGTTCGAACTGACAAAAATTATATCAGTTCCTTGCATGTGAGCCACTAGATTTAAATACTTTGACTTGGCTATATGCACTTGTCAGTCAAAGTATTTAAATTCAGTGGCCCACATACAAGGAACTGATATAACTTTTGTCAGTTCGAACTGATAATAGAAAGACTATATATATATATATATATATATATATATATATATATATTACAATAAATCAGGGTTTTATGGGGGAGGGGGAGAAATTCGAACTCACAACCTCGTGGTGTGGGTGTGAGGGATTTTACCACCAGGTCAACCTCATCTTGTCGGCCTTTTCTAAGTTGGTAATACAATATAATTTGGTACAACAATTTTTGTGCCGTGTGTGTCATCCCCACATTAAGGAAATTAAATAATGATAACTTTGATCAAATGAATCAGGTGGTATATATGGTGCAGTAGGCTATATATAATAGTTTCTAATGTAGGTGAGTTTTAATAAGGATGAAGTCGAAGATGAAAGTGATTTCGAATTGAATAATTAACTTAATTGCATAATGTGATTCTTATTTCATCAACGCATTACTCACTAGCCAATGTCATGCATGACCGAAAGCCTGATCTTCTTTGCCTAAACTTGTACCCAAACATCAAAAATATTAACAACTCTGCATCAACTTTTCCACGTTCCATTTATTATTATTTATTAATGCTGATTTATGAAAAAACTCAAATAATTAAGTAATTAAGTGGGTATATTAGTGAAAATTTCGGCATGTATATATATGTAGCTGCATGTAGTTGTAGAATTAAAGGACCAGAAGCCTTTCACAATCATGAGGATTCTGGACATCTTTCTTGCTTCATTCATTCCAGTTTTAAAGGTACTCCTCCTCACTGTTCTCGGCTTATTTCTTGCACTGCAGCGTGTAGATATTTTGGGAGCCGAGGCAAGCAAGCATTTGAACAATGTAAGTTTTATTACGGTATTCATATTAGGCTTATTAGCACCTCCTAATCAGGAACATAAATTATTTCTTTGAAAACATTATTAAATATAGTTGATAAAAAGAATGTCTACTTGAGATTTTATACAGGTAGCATTTTTCGTCTTCAATCCATCACTTATTGCTAGCAGCTTGGCCAATAACGTAACTGTTAAAAGCATTGGCATATTGTGAGTTTGTTTTCTCTCTCTCTCTCTCTCTCTCTCTCTCTCTCTCTCTCTCTCTCTCTCTCTCTATATATATATATATATATATATATATATATTATCATTCATTGATACTAGTATTTGTAAAACTATATATGTGCAGGTGGTTTATGCCGTTGAATATCCTTTTAACGTTCATCATTGGCTCAGCACTCGGATGGATACTAGTAAAAATTACTAGAACTCCTCGTGATTTGTGGGGACTTATTATAGGGTGCTGTGCAGCAGGTAGTCTTCTTTTTTTCTTGGATCTCATATACGGTGTACTTTGCATAAATTAATTAAATCATGTAATTATTTCTGGTTTTTGTTTTGGAATGGATATGATGTGAGCAGGTAACCTGGGGCATATGCCTCTGATAATAATTCCAGCAGTCTGTAAGGAAAGGGGCGGTCCATTTGGCAATGCTGACGTGTGTTATAACCAAGGAATTGCATATTCTTCACTTTCTATGGCAGTAAGAATGCTACAGGAATATTGTTTACAAGTTGCCTCCAGCTTCAAAAGACAATTCCATAATATTTTTATATTGCAGATTTCATCTATCTACATGTGGTTATACGTGTATAACTTGGTGCGGATATTTTCAAGTAAGAATTCTGAAGTAGTCATTAAAGCAGATGATATAGACAGTACTATAAGACTTGAAAATGTTCCAAGACCACTGCTTCCCTTAAATATTGGCTGCTCACCCAAGGATATATCTGAGGGGAATCCCAAGGTTCGCTAATATTGAAAATGAATTAATATTACCTAGCTATGATCAACAAGCATGTCTTCACCTTCTCTAGTCTCTGACAGATGCCATTTTTAACAAGGATTAAGCAGTGCTTCCAAACATTTGCATCAAAGCTCAACCTGAGGAAGGTCTTCGCACCTTCAACTATTGGAGCGGTATATATGCTTTTTCTAATTCCTTTCAAGATGATCATGATCATTGTAGTATGCATTTTATAACCAGGGGAAAGTAGAAATCTATTCCTCGATCATAAGGGAACTATATTTATCAGAAAATGAAATTAGTTTATGCATGATTTCGTTATTAAGGTTATACACTTATACGCCTATGGAGCACAAGCTATATATATATAATGAGAGATTAATTGTTAACCTTTTTTTTTTCTAACACAAGTACAATTTTTGTATTGCATAGATTATTGGGTTTATGGTTGGTGGCATCCCTCGGTTACGGAAGGTGCTAATTGGTGACAGTGCTCCTCTCCGGGTGGTTCAAGACACTACGTCTTTGCTGGGGTGTGTGTATATATCTTCTCTTAATTTTATCTTCTATACAACTCTGGATATAAATTGGTTCGGTTTTGATGATTGTTCTATACTTGTTTCTTATGATTTGATAATTTACAGTGAGGCATCAATTACTTGCTAATTAGCTTAATTGTGGGGCATTGTGATTCGATACATTATTCTACCAATATTGGGAGTATGTATTGTTAAAGGTGCATCCATTTTGGGTTGGTTAACTCGGATCATAAGTTGTATCAGTTTCTTCTTCTACTGCAGTTTGCAGTTCCCCCAGCTATAAGTATAGGTAGGATTATTAGTACAAAATGTTCTGATTTGGCATATATGTATATATACACATAGCTTGTAATGTATATATTCTCAGATAAATTAATGATAGCTAGGAATGTGATGTTAATGCAGGTACAATGACCGAGTTGCATGGAGCTGGTCAGGGTGAATGTTCAGTAATAATGCTATGGACTTACATATTGGCCTCTGTTTCTCTTACACTTTGGTCAATATTCTTCATGTGGTTTGTGGGATAACATGCAATTCTTCCACCTTCAATCAACATAGGTATGATCTGAAACTTCTTCATGTTCAATGCGCATTGCTTTCCTGATTTGATTGTTTTGGACAATCATTAATATTAATTTATAGGTTCTTTTTTATCACTGTGATGCATTTGGCAGGTACAATCACTCGGTCGAGACAAATACGAGTGAATGTTCTGTATTTATGCTATAGACTTACCTTGTTGCTGCATTCTCTATTACACTATGGATAACCTTTTACATGTGGCTTGTTGCTTAAAGTTTATTGTTGTTGAATTTATTATGGCAATTAAACTTATATAACTTACATTCATCTATGTTGCGGACACATTAATAGGCATTTGTAATGTGCAAGAAGTAGTGATTATTATAATTGTAATATTGAATACTAGGCAGTTTTTGAAGCAATAGCATCATGTTTCATACAAAGAGTAACTTTCATTACAATTATGGAGAAATTGACATTTCAAAGAGTAATTATACATCTGTTTTGTCAATTAAGTAGTGAATTTTGCTCATATATGAACTTGTACCAGTACTATTATTGAAAAGACCCGCCCCGACGCCTATCTTGAGTCCGAGAGAATCCTGTGAGAATTCGATCTTTCTAGCTGAAAATTGAATCTTTTGGAAAATGTTACAGAAAATTATAAGAATCTCAAGGTGGCTCCTAACAAAATGTTTAATTGATCATTTGGTCTTTCAAAACTTTTCCACCTTGTAAGTTAAAGATGCAATTTAAATCTGTGGGTTATAGCCCATCATAAAATATAATTAAGTTAAAAATAAGAAATTTTGCTTTTCTTGTGTTGGACCCATTTGCTGAACATTTACATAATCGAACTAGTTATGAAAAATGTTACAACTCAAACCGCCTGAAAACAACCAACCATACAAATCCTAAAACCCTGTCAAAAACCGACTAGCCAAAAACGACCAATCAAAAATGCTGCTGAAAATATGCACATTTGCATGCTTTAATTAAAATAATGATCTACCATTTGTCATCACATATGGCCCATTTCACGATATTGAGGAATCTGCACAAACTTGGTGATCACCTGGGAAAAATAGTTAAAATAAAAGAATGAGTGTTAATGCCCAGTGAGTGGAAATAAGCTTTGAAAATTAGAAACATTACTAAAACTAATATCTCTGAATAGATCTGAAAACATATCTTTTCTGTACGCTTTTGAAATTAGTAAATATCTTTATGAAAACATTAATACTTAATAAACTTATACTGACTAAACTTAATCTAGTCTGTAGAAAACTATCCGTATCTATTTCTATATCTCTTTTTCTAAATTCTATATTTCTTCCTATATCTCTTTCTGAAACTGTATCTCTTCCTGAAACTGATCAGGATTTAATCTGTAATCTTAATCTGTTCTGTAATATAAGCTGATAACTAACTAATTATTTCCTGTAAATAAAACCCATTTTCTATAAATCTATTGTAAAATCTTCCTTTCCTTTTATAAAATAACTTAAAAACTTAAAATCAAATAATACTTTTCTTTATGAAACATTAAACATTCTTTCTTTACAAATCTAATATTATATATATATATCATTTACAAAACTGTTTGATATAATAATATGTTATAGTATAAAAAGGTTTGCTCCAATCAAATCTTTTGTGCTATGAATCTTTACAAATTATGCAATAAAGTCATTCAAAGTATCTTTGGAATGTTTCTGTTTTTATGCTTCTGCTTGTTTATGGTCTGTTTGTTTTATCAAAAAAAAAAAAAAAAAAAAAGGAATGCTTCATTAAGAAATTTCTTTTCTCTAAAATGTTTAGTGTTGTAAATCAAATACTGCTGAATTTTTCATTCTCAAATATCTGGTATAAATCATATAACCTCTTTTCTTTCTCTGCTAATCGTAATCAATGTAATATAATATATATATATAATCTGAAAATCTACACCAAACTAGTATCCAAGGAAATTTGTTATACGTGTCCCTAATCTCTCTGGGCTAACCAAAGCTGGGGATAAACATCTGTCATACACGTATAAAACGACTCTGACTCTGACATACACATATGCATAAGCCACAAAGGCCAATAATCTAAATCTGATACTACTGGGGATGTTTAAAATCTCTTTCTGAACATACATATAAATCTTTATAAATACTTTTCTTTAAATAAGCATAAATATTCTTTTTCTTTTCTTTTCTAAAAATCTCATAAATAACTTGAATCTAGAAATCTGGAAATCTGTTTGAAAATACTTGTACTATTCTTCTTTATAAAGTCTTGTTCAATATATCTATTCTCTAATAAATCTATTTCTGAATTCTAGAAATCTAAGGGCCTGTCCTGTATTGTTTTACAAGGGTGTTTTTGTTTTTATTTTCCAAATCCGATTTCGAATACGCGTTCGTTACCGTTTTCCATTTTGTTTTTCATTTTATTTGCAAAACAAAAACAAAAACAAAAACAAAAACAAAAACAACATCAGTGTTAAAAGTGAAAATTTTCAAAAACAACTTTTTGATGTTTTTCATTTTGATTTTCGTTTTGTTTTTCAATCTAAATAAAAAACTCATTTTTTTTTCTTTTTTTCTTCTTCTTTTCTTCTTGCTCGATCTCTGGTCTCCATCAGAGTTCTTCTTCTTCCTTTGCGTCTCTCTATCCCAATCAAACCAAACAAAACCCATCTTCGTTCTCTCTCATCAAGACCAGATCACGAAACCTAGAACCCAAACCACAATCAATCGGCGGCAACGCGGCGGTAAGAGATCAAGCGCCGGGCGACGACGACGATAGGAAGCCCGACGACGACCACCCACGCCTTCTCTCTCTCTCTCTTCGTTCTCGTTCTCTATCTCTCTCCCATTCTCAGTTTTTTTATTTGCTTGATGATGATTAATTTTTTATTTACTTGATCGATCAATGGTGGGTTGGGTTTGGATCGATCGATGTTGATGGTTCTGGGTTGATTATGTTGCTAGATGATTTTGCTTGAAGATGTGGATCGATTGATTGATGATGTTGCAGATGTTGCTTGAAGATGTGGGGTGCTATGTCCTGAGGTCTCTTGAAAAATTCATTTTTAGCCTTTATATTGAATTTTTTTTCTTTGTTTTTCTAAATTATAGAGTTTGGCTACCCCGAACCTAACGAAATTTGTAATTCTGATTTTGTCTCTGCATTTACACGCATTTTGAGGTTAAATAATGGCAAGTTCCAACCACCTGTATTCATCTTCTTTGTCCTAGAGACCGGAGAGATGCGGTGGTCAATACTTCATAAAATGCAGCATGGTGTTGAAGATGTGGATCGATCGATTGATGATGTTGCTTGATCGATCGATGTTGAAGATGCTGGGTTTGGAGTTTTTTAAATTTTTAATTTTTAGGTTGAAGAGATGAATTTAGGTTGAAGAGATTTGGGAATGATTTAGGTTGAAGGTTCGATTAAAGGTTTGGTTCGGTTGAAGATTCGATTCGAATCTGGGTTTGGTGGATTGGAGAGAAAGAGATGGATGTGGATTGTAGAGACAGAGAGATGGATCAGTTGAAGGTTCGATTGATCTGGTTTTTTTTTTTTTAATTTCTTTTGGGTTTAATTTTGTTGTTGATCTGGGTTGTCTGGTTTAATTTTGTTGTTGTTGATCTGGGTTGTGGTGTTGTTGATCTGGGATGGTGATGGTGGTGGATTTGGGTTGTTTGATTTTGTTGTGTTAGGAAGATGAATTTGTTCTTTGTTCTTTGATGGAGATCCAGAGATCCCAGATTGAGGGACGAAAATCAAAATAACCCAAAAATAAAATAAAATTCGACTCATTATAATTTTTGATATATTTTGGATAACCTACCGGTTGCGTTTTTTACGTTTTCATATTCGGAATACAGTTTCCAGGATATACTACCAGACGCATATTTGAATTTTGAAACTGAAACCAAAAACACTGTTTTCATTTTCATTTTTATTTTCGAAAAACAAAAACAAAAACAAAAACAAAAACAAAAACAGCTTTGAAAAACGTTACAGGATGGGCCCTTAACATTTCTTAAAACACCTCAATTCATCTAGAAATCTGTTTTCTAAATAAATGAATAAATCATTTATTTATATTAATCTCTAAATACTTTTTTTTTTAAAGGAAAATTAAATAATAAAAAACCTCACTTAAGGCGGAGGAAAATCGAGGAAACAGACCAGACAAAAGGGAGAAAACAAACAACCAAAAGAAAACCCTCACAAACAACCACACCAACAACAACAAAGCAAGAAAAACAAAAAACACAACCAGCTAATGACGAAAATAAGGGAGACCCAACCTATCAATCCGAAGAACACCTTGAAGAAAACGAGATAAACTCAATTGATCTTCATAAAAGATGTTTTTACCCCTAGCTCCTTCTTTAGCAAGAAAATCAGCCACGCTATTACCTTCCCTATATTGATGGAACACCATGAAATTCACCCCAACAAGCTCCGCCACCAGGTCCTCCCAGAAATCCCAAAGATACCACAAGGAGCATCTACCTTTCCGAAGCCAATCAACAACAATACGAGAGTCGCTCTCATTAATCATGTTAAAATGAAGAAGCCGTTTACATAAACGAATCCCTTCCATGATAGCTTTTAATTCAGCACTATTGTTCATACCATTGCCAAAAAAACTAGAAAAAGCCGCTATAGCCATACCATGACAATCCCGAATAACACCACCCCCTCCTGAGTTGCCCGGATTTCCCCTACAGCTACCATCACAATTTAGTTTAATCCAACCAGCAGGAGGTTTAGTCCAAGAGATGAATTGTCCAGGCCTGGCGAACACCCTGTGATGCTGAATTTGGAGCTCCTTCATAATAAAAAAATCCGTCGAGTTAAGATCCCGAGAAGAAACCTTATCCTCGGTAAAGATCTAACCCAATACCGAACACTCCTCCAAATTTGATCAGCACCTTGGTAAACTTCTTCCATTCTCGCTTTACATCTTCTATTCCAAAGGCACCACGTAATCAAGCACGGAAGCAAACCAATTAGAACACCTTTGATAGAAGATTTGCGAGCATAGTAGAACCAGTTAGTAACTCTATTTTTCCAGGGAAGAACCCTCTGGAACGGAATCCCAAAAACCACACTAGCTCGACGCCAGATATCAGCAGCCACATCGCCTACAGACAGCACGTGATCAATGTTTTCTTGGTTTCTCTGCACGCAGCAATCACATGCTGAAGCCATCAAGATGCCCTTGTCCTTGACCCTGTCATCAACAGCCAAACACATGAACCAGGCTTTCCAAATACAAATCGAAATTCTTTTGGGCAATAAAGAGTGCCAAAACCAATCCTTCCACACAAAATTATCACCACGTCTTCTCACAGCCTCCCAAGCAGACGAAGTTGAGAAGGTGCCATCAGAAGCAGGCTTCCAAATGGAGATATCCTGACCTCTCCTACCAGCCGTCACATTATTCACAATTTCCATGGTTTTATCGTCACCAACCAGCTCCACTAATAAATTAGAATTCCAATTGTTATTCAGCCAGCAATCCTTAATACACATCTTTTGTTCGAAATATCGTCAGTGCTCATAGATAACGGGCCCGAAGCAAGCCACCTATCGAACCAAAAAGAAGAGTTACCACCCCGCACCAAAATTTTAACGTTATCAACCACTTCCGGGATGATGGCCACCATAGATCTCCAAAACCGAGAGTCAGTTGGTCTCCCCTTCCTCACTAAAATGTGATCATTTCTACAATATTTGGCCCTGAAAAAATCTGACCATAAATTATTGGACGTGAGCAGTCTGAAGGCAAACTTCATAAGAAGAGATTTCTGAACATCTTTAAGGTCCCTCAAACCCAAACCCCCTTTCGAGGTCGGTTTACAAACTTTCCCCCAAGAGCGCCAATGAGTCTTCCTTCTACCATCCATCTCTCCCCACAAAAAGTTAGCAAGAAGGGAATTAATCTTAGAAATAGTAACCCCCGGAACATTAACAACCGACATCAAATGAATAGGCATGCTAGACAACACATGTCTTAATAAAATCAAACGACCTCCTTGCGAAAGCAACTTAAATTTCCACCCAACGATTTTATTCCTGATTTTTTCCACAAGAGGCTCCAAAATCCTGGAAGACAATTTACCATACACCAAAGGCGCACCCAGATACGTAACAGGAAAATAACCTTCCCTGAAACCTGTGACATGTAATAAATCCCGTTTACGAGCAGAGGAAATGTACTTGGAAGGAAATATGGCAGATTTATCTTTATTCATTCTTTGACCCGACCACTTCTCATATGTCTCAAAAGCCTTAACCAAATTTCTAATAGATCTCTTCCCCCCATTAGCAAAAATAAGAATATCGTCCGCATATAGTAAATGAGACACCAAAGGGGCCCCAATCGGATGATAGAAACGACCAATCCTGCCAGACTCAAAATTTTTCCTAAGCAATCTTGTCAAAACCTCCTCCATTAGGATAAATAAAAAAGGAGAAAGGGGATCCCCTTGACGCAAGCCACGAGCGGATTGAAAAAAACCTTTAAAGGTTCCATTCATCATAACAGAGAACATGGAGACCCCACACAATTATAAATGATCTTGCGAAAACTATTAGAGAAACCAAAAGCTTTAAGGACCTCTAAGAGAAAACTCCAATTCACTCTGTCATAAGCTTTAGCCATATCAAGCTTTACCATCACATTACCGCCAGTCACTTTCTTGTGCAAGGAGTGAGCCATTTCCTGTGCAAGCGTAATATTTTCAAAAATACTGTGCCCAGGGATAAAAGCACCTTGTTCATGAGAGACCAACTTCTCAACCAAATCAGTTAGTCTAAAAACAATAATCTTCGAGAAAATTTTATACGCCATAGAGCATAAACTAATAGGCCGAAATTTATCAAAGCTAGCAGGATTATCCACCTTCGGAATTAAGACAATAAACGAGGAGGAATAAAACCTGGAAAGCGGGGTACCCTGAAAAAAATCCACTGCCGCATCCATGACATCATCCTTCACAATGTCCCAGCAAGACATATAAAATTCAGAACCAAAACCATCTGGACCCGGACTACTATCCTTAGGAATAGAGAACACCGCTCTTTTAACTTCTTCTTCCGTCGGAATCGAGCACAAAAAATCATTGTCATCATTAGAAATTTGCCTTTGAATTAAACCTGACATGTCACAAGTTTCCACCTCTGAAAACTCAAAAAGGAAATTCTGAAAAAAAAAAACAGAAGCTTCGTTATGCACTATTTCCGCACCCTCTAAGATCCTACCATCCGACAGAACTATTCGGTTAATACGGCCCTTATTACGTCTCTGATTGATAACCGAATGGAAAATTTTGGAATTCTGATCCCCTTCTGTCAACCATTTTTTTTTTTTGCAATTTGACCCAGGCGAGATGATTCCCTATTCTCCCACACCTGAATCTCCAACTTCGTAGTCAAATAATCAGCTTCAACCTCCTCTGAAAAACCTGATTGTAACTGATTTTCCAGTAATTCCATCCTTTCCTCAAGAGCTTGAATGTTTTCCCCCACTCTCCTAAAGACATTTTTATTCCAAGCACGTAAAGCAACTTTAGTCCTCTTCAGACGAATAGCCAGCTTCAAGAGACCCGAAGCCGAGTCATTCCTGATCCAAGCATCTTTGACACACGACAAAAACGAATCATGCGAACGCCACATATTAAGGAAACGAAAATGAGAAGGGCCATACAAGGAGAACGGTGTATCCGTGTAAACCACCATAGGACAGTGATCTGAGTATTTACGACTCAAGTACTTGAAGTGAGCTGAACCATAGCTGGAGGAAAAAGCATTATTAATGAGAACACGATCAAGTTTCGCCCAGCTGCGAGACACCCCTTCACGACCATTACACCAAGACATACGTTGTCATGTGTTCAGTAAATCAACAAGGCCACAGTGATGTAAACAATCATTGAACTCCATCATAGATAAAAGAGGTCTTGGACTACCACCAATTCTTTCTGCATCCCTTCGAATAACATTAAAATCTCCCAGGACCACCCAAGGGAAATCCAAAACTTGGTTCTCCTCTAGATGCCGCCATAACTCCCTTCGTTCAGCATAAGAACATTTGGCATAGACAAAAGACACCAAAATCCTTTGGCCTTCCTTGACAAACCACCCAGAAACCATCTGAGTTGTGATCAAAGTCACCTCAAAAGCATTAAAATCCTTCCAAAAAATCCACAATTTACCTCCTTGAATTTCATTAGAGATAAAATGGTGATAGCTCAACAAATTTCCCAACCTAACCATCCGATCCTCAGCTGTGAAAGGCTCTGAAATAGCAAACAGATCAACATTAAATTTTTTAATCAAACTCTTCAACCTACCTGACGAATTGCCCAACCCCCTAATATTCTAGAAAAAAATTGTGTCCATCATAAATTTAGTTTATGTGATCGGACGTGAACCCTCTGAGATTTCCTCACTGATTTTTCCTCTATCGTCTTGTTGAGTTCAGAGGTCAATCTCTGCCCTGTATCTGACTCGTACATTTTTTCTTTATCCTTCAACACTGAAATTTCACCTTCCTCCCTCTCAGACGAATAACCTTGCACTAGACCCTGGTTCCCATCTTCAAACTGATTAAGACTGTCTACATAATGCACTTTCTCTTGAAATATAGGTTCACCCTGTGAAACTCGATTGTCATCATCACCCCTTACTTCGTCACACTCTTCTTCAACACTTTCTGTTGAAATATTATTCCCCTTATCTCCCATGCTCATCTGCAGAATATCAGAGTTAACCAATTCCTGATTCTCATTATCTCGAACCACGGGAAGATCCGTTAGCACCTGGTTGATGTCATGACCCATCTCCTTTACCGGCACAATACTTAGAATTGCTTCCTTCTCCATCTGCGTTGCCCTTATCTCTGTATTGGTATTGATTTCTAGCACACCATCATTAACCTTTGGCTTCCATATTTTGTTTCCATAATGCTCTTCGTCATCCCTTCTCCTCTCTTCCACCCTACACACAGCCGAGGTATGTCCTTCCTGGCAACATTTAGAACAAAAAAAACCCATCTTTTCATATTTGACTTCTTGCCAGATACACTGTTTCGGAGATAAAACAAAAGGAAACCCCTTTACCGGCTCCATCGTCAGGTCAACTTCCACACAAATACGTGCCCCTAAAGCTCTTGTACGGTTGATTGTCGCATTATCAGTACCAAGATAACGACCAAAATGGCTCACTAGAATTTGCAAAAAATCCATTCGATAAAGATGCATCGGTAACCCCGGTAAGAAAATCCATTGAGGAGCCAATGTAGATTCTTTTTTCACGTCAAACTCCTTCGTCCATTTGAACAGCCGAAAAGAATTGCCTTCCATGATTCTACCTTCCCTCGTCCAACCATGCACAAAATCCCGTTCGTTTTTCATGTGTATAAGCACATGATAATCGTCCATAAAACTGATCGTTGGAATTTCTGTCAATCCCCACGTTTTCACTACCGATAGCCGGATTCTATCAATAGACGGCCGAAACCTCATGAACTTCATAACCAAAGCAAAACGAAAATCTTCCTCAGCCTTAACCATCTCCATCTCTGAGAAAATAAATCCCAACTCACCATTAATATCAACTGGGTATCGCATAGGAAACTTGTAAGCATGGGTCTCCACGTTCTTGTCAACAGCTTGAGCATAAGATTTCACACCTGCACCAACCTGGACGGCAGTCCCCGCCGACGGTAAAGCCATCGAAGGGGTGGAAGACGCCATCCCAACCAACCCGTCTAGGGTTTGGGAGACGTCGGCGGCGATGGCTACGACGGCTAGGGTTTTAGGGTTTTAAGGTTTTGAGAGCTTTTTTTTTTTGTTTGGACGATGTTGATTTCCCATAAGAAAATTAATCTCTAAATACTTAATCTAACATATAATTCTAAAATAAATAACTTTTAATAAAAAGTATCCACTCACAGAACTACCGTGCTCAAATTTACTTCTGGGACCGGGTTCCTTCTGGATTCATCTCTTTCTAGATCCATCCTAAATACATAAAACTCAATTTAGGGGGGTGTATTCAATTAGGATTGTTAAGGACATTTAGACTCAATTTAGGGGGGGTGTATTCAATTAGGATTGTTAAGGACATTTAAAATCATTATAAATCCTGGTGTATTCAATTCGGACATTTAAAGATTTTAAAAGAGTCTATATTAATCCAGTGGTATTCAATTCAGATTTCGATGGACTTTTAAAGAATCATTCCAAATCCGGGTGTATTGAATTGGGACTTTAAAAATGTCTACGAGAATCAAGGTGTATTCAATTATGACTAGATTTTAAATGATTTTATTATGTCATGGATTTTGGTGGATTTTGGTGGATTTGATAGTGAGAGATATAAATATCAAATGCCAAAACATGTCCAACCTTCTCCACAAAGATTTTGGTGGACTTTGCTCTCTCTCTCTCTCTCTCTCTCAAAACAGAAACATATATACAATTCGTTGTCGTGACTTATTTTACTTTTTTTTAAGCTAAAAAAAAATAGAAAATATAAATTAATATATTTATATTTTTTTAAATCTGACATGATTTTTTTTTTTTGGGTGTGTTTTTTTAACGGACATGCAAAATCAGTTCGTCAACAAGTAATGTAATTATTTATATAATTTATTTTTGACTTGAAGACGGTTTATGCAACTAATAATATATTTTGTATGCCCCATTAATATGTATTTTTAGGAATAAATTATACACATCAAAGATATATAAAAACGATATAAAAGATATTTCAAAAAAAAAAAAAAGGAGGAAATTGGTTATGTATCTGAAAGCAAAAATAAAAATAAAAAATAAAAAATATGAACACTGTGAAAAAATGAATAGCCAAATTGATATTCATTCTCTTTTTTGACCATCTGAAAAGTATCTTCAATGGTATATTGGTACACGATAGTTGTGTATCATTCGATGGTACACTATAGTTCTTAATATTATTCTTCAAGACGATTATCCCTCTGTAGATACCAGTGTGATTAAAGAAAATCTATATTCATGATATATTTATTGAACCGTGGTAATAAATGTTTACCTTTAAAAAAAAATTTATATTGAACTTTATATCATTTAGAAATACACCTCAAATATTTAATTAATATTCATGTTTTTATTTTTGTAAAATTATATCATAATCATCAAAAATCAAAGAGAATAAATTTAAATTACAAAGGCAAACAACGAAATTATTTAAATATTTTATTAATTATGAAATAGAAGGGCAAGTACAGTAGACTAGAAGGATACGTGTTTGCAACAACAAAGGAATTTATCAATGCAAAAGCCAACAGTAGTTGGACCGTGATCTCTGATGCAAAGTTGAGTACATATAAATAAAGAAGAGAGAGACGAGAGAAAGAGAGAACAACTTCTGTATTGATACAAGTCATCAACGTTTTACAAAGAAATGATCATATATATATAGGCTTCAAACACTATAGCCACTTGCATCAATACATCATCAGTTGCATCATTGACTATATATTAGTTGCCTCATTGACAACCACCTGACCTTATTATATATACTAATTATATTGAACGAGTATATATATATATTTTTTTTTTGAAAGGCAAAGAAAATTTATTCAAGCAAAGCCAAACAGCAAACAGCCCAGGCACAAGCCAACAGAAAAGAGGCGCACAGACACGCCACACACAACAGAAGAAAAAGAAAACAGCAAAAACAGAAACAAAAACAGCAACCCCACACCAGAACGAGAGACAAGAAGAAGACCAAAAACAACAGCCAAGAAGAAGCAAAACTGCAACCCAAAACCATCAAAGAAACGCGACAGAGACACATAACCGTAACACTGTCGCTGTGCTTTGACAGAGCAGCCAGCCAAGGAAAACAAAAAACTCCCAAACCCACAGCAAAACAAAACCCCTTCAGGACAAGTTCCAATTCAACAAAGTCTCCCCTCCCCCTGCTCCTTTTTTCGCCAAATCATCTGCGAAAGAATTCGTTCCTCTCGGATTGAACTCAACAGAAATCTGCCCCCCACTGTTAATGACACCTCTGATTTCCAGAATTTGCTGCAGGAAACTCCAGTCCCCCACACCATTGCTATTGATCCACGCCACAGCCAGCTTGCAGTCACTCACCACCACAATCTTCTTCCTATTCAGCTCCGGTCTAGAAGCACAGAGAGAACACGCTCTAGCAATAGCCATCAACTCCGAAGAAACGCTGTCAAGAATCCCAACAAACTCAGAGAAGACACACTGCACTTTACCGAGACTGTCACGCAACACCCGACCTATACCAGCATGCCCAGGCGCACCTCTAGCAGACCCATCCACATTAAACTTTAAAGTTTCCAACACCGGCGGAATCCACTCCTTCGGATTAGGGAATTTGAATATTTTGACATCGGTACATCTCTCCGCAATATTCAAAAGGATCAAAGTTATAGGATCCGAGGATCCTTTTCCAAAATGCTTAAACCACCAACCAACACGAAACTTCACCATATCCATGGCTTGCAAAATAGAAAATTGAACATCCTTAAAAACCTTCTCGTTCCTAGACTCCCAAATAGTCCAAGTTACAGCAAAAAACAAGGAAACCCAAGCTCTAGCTGCTGATCTATCAAGACAAAAACTAGGCCAGCACACCCACCAATCCACTAGCGATTCCGAAGAGCAACAGCTCACATTCCACCACATCATGCAACTCCCCCAAAGGTTCCACGCCCAATGACAATGGAGAAAGAGGTGATCAATAGATTCCTCCGCAGCCCCACACAACGGACAAGCCAAATTGTTATCCGACAACAAACCAAAACGGTTCAAGACTTCCCTTACAAGAACTCTTCCATGCAACAATTGCCACACAAAAATCTCAATTTTTGGAGGACAAAAACCCCTCCAAATCCTCTTAAAACCAGCCATGTCCCCCGAAAAATTCTGCTTAAGATTCTTCCACACCGATTTAATCGAAAACTGACCTGAAGAGCAAAACGACCACCCCACAGAGTCCGGAACTGAATCTCGAATAACTAAGCCATCCAAACACTTCCTAAAAGCAGCCCATTGTTCCTTCTCCCAATTAAAACATGGTCTCCTCAAAATAATACTCCAATTCCATCTATCACCACACCTACTTCCATAGTCCTTCACACGCCCGGATTTATTTAAGGCTAAAGAGAAAATCCTTGGATAAGCATTCTTCAAACAAACACCTTCAACCTTTATATCTTCCCAAAGACGCACTCTGTCACCCCTACCAACAATAACTTGCAGCCCATCCTCCATCACCTTAGCCACTTTCGAACCTTGCTCAAAAAGCCCACCCACCGCTTTTACAAAAAAGGAACTAGACGGACCCCCATTCCAATTCCATCTAATAGCATCCGCGGGGACACCATATTTCGCACAAATAACTCTTTTCCACAACGACGACTCTTCCTTTCCAAACCTCCACACCCATTTAGCCAACAAACCTTTGTTTTTGTCAAGCACGGTACCTATACCAAGCCCCCCATTTTCCTTACTTCTACACAAGACATCCCACTTCAAAGCATGCAATTTCCTCCTCTCACTCTCATCACCCCAAAAGAAACTTCTCTGCAGCCTTTCTATAATCTTAGCAACACCAATCGGAATTTTGAACACCGACATAAAGTAAATAGGAATAGAAGACATTATAGCCTTAATTAGAACCAATCTACCCCCTTTATTGAGAAACAATTTCTTCCAAGGTGCCATCCTCATCTCAATACGTTGCACAAGATCTTTCCAAAACAACATAGACACCGGACGACCCCCAAGAGGAAGCCCCAAATACGTAATCGGTAGAGTCCCTTTAGCACAATTAAAAACCTTAGCCCAATTAACATTCGCCTCACCACCCTTCCCAATTTTCACCACACAAGACTTCCGGAAATTGATACGTAATCCTGAAGCAACCTCGAAACATCTCAAAATTCTTCGAGCATTCACCAGATAATCCTCTCTAGGTTGGAGAAAAAGAATTGTGTCATCCGCAAATTGCAAATGAGACACCTGAACCTCCTCATTCCCAAAAGAAACACCTCTCAACAACTCCAAACTTTCAGCTTTCTTGAGCAGAGCACTCAATCCCTCCACCACCACATTAAATAAAAAAGGAGACAAAGGGTCCCCCTGTCTTAGCCCTTTCTCAAGCCCAAATTCCCTAGTAGGGCTACCATTAACCAAGACAGAAATCCAGGGGGAAGAAATGCAATAACCCATCCATTGTCTCCATTTCCTTCCAAATCCCATATCACCCAAAATGTCATCCAAAAAATTGTGATCTACGCTATCATACGCCTTTTCGAAGTCTAACTTGACTAGAAGACCCCCCTCTTTGTTTTTCTTCCAATGGTGAATAACTTCTTCGGCAATGACGAAACTATCCAAAATTTGGCGATTCTTTACAAAGGCCATTTGAGTCTCTCCTATAACTTTCTCCATAATCCTTCTCATCCGATTGGCTAAGACTTTAGCAAGAATCTTATAAAGGGACCCCACCAAACTAATCGGTCTAAAGTCTTTCATAGTCTTAGGTTTAACACATTTCGGAATAAGCGCTATAAAAGATCTATTTAACTCCTTTACAACCTTCCCATCGCAATGAAACTCCTCCAAAAACTTCATAAAATCCTCACTAATGACCGACCAATTTTCTTTGATGAAATTTAAGTTAAAACCATCGGGGCCCGGAGCTTTATTACCGTCGCAACTATCAAGCGCCGCCCTAACCTCCTCGACACTAAAGCTCTCCTCTAAAGAATCCCTATCCACTATTGAAAGCTTCTTAAGCGGAAGACCCCTAACTTTAGGACGACTCCACGAAACATTCTTGAAATGTCTCTCAAAAAAATCTGCCACACCATTAGAAACCTCCTCCGGCACTGATCTAATCACTCCATCAAAAGCTATATTGTCAATACAATTCATTCTACGACGCCCAGAAGCCACACAATGGAAAAACCTAGTGTTACGATCACCCTCTACAAGCCATTTCACCCTCGAATTCTGTCTCCAAACCTGCTCCTCACGTCTAAGCTACTTCCAAAGATTAGAAATGACCTCTAATCTTTCCTTTCTCAGCCCATCTGACCACCCCTTAATGATTGCCTCTTTATCCAAGCTTACCAATCTATCCTCCATCTCTTTGGTAGTAGCTTTATCTTTCACATTTGCAGCAGCCCATCTCTTAACTCTACCTTTAGCATTTCTCAACTTCACCTGCAAAATACCACTACTATGCCCAGTTAGCTTCTTATCCACCCAGTCCTTTTTTATAGCCACCATTAAGGATTTTTCCTCCAACCAAATGTTATTAAACTTAAAAGAACTAGGACCCCAAAACACACGAGACATACCCAAACAAATAGCCGAGTGATCAGAAATCGATCTAGGCAATAAAGATTGCTCTAGATTAGGAAACCAAGACAGCAAAATAGGGGACACCAGAAATCTATCTAATCTCGCCCAAGAGCCCCCCACTCTGTTGTTAGACCAAGTAAAATCCCCACCCCTCAACGGCATATCAACCACCTGCGCCTTGAGAATGAAGTTGTTAAAAGCCGCTGCAGACCATTTATTGAACTCCCCCCCTTTTCTCTCGGCTTCAACGAGGACTGTATTAAAATCGCCACCAATACACCACGGGAATGGAAAAGACTGCTGCACTTGAAGGATGAAACTCCATAAATCTTTCCTCTCCTTTTCCACATTAGGCCCATACACATTACACAAGACGACCTTTTTACCAATTTTATTCAAAAACCCCACCAAAATAATGCACCATTTATTCGAAATGCAATCCGATATGGTCACAAGGTCCTCATTCCACATTGATAACAGCCCCCCAGCAGAACCTACTGCGTCCACAGCTACGCCTTTATTATAGAACACTCCACCCAACTCTCTACTAATCTTCTTGTCCATATACCCCAGTTTAGTCTCTTGAAAGAAAAAAACTGCAGGTTTGAGCTTCAACATCACACTTCTCACTTTCCTTCTCTTAACCTCCTTCCCCAAACCCCTTAAATTCCATGAAATAGCTAACATTGACAGATAACAAACCCCACCCAACCGCACGCCGACACAGCTACTCATCATCTTCACACACGTCCTCCCTTTCCCTCATCGACACATACTCAACTATCTCACTTTCCTTCCCATTATAATCAAAGCCAAGAATTGCTCCAGTTTCTAAGACTTTGGTCACCTCCTCCTCCGTGTTCCACGAATTACCCCTGCTAGAATTTTCATTCCCCATCACCGGAACAACACAAGGGCCTACTTGGGTCCTCCTAGCATCAGAAACAAGGTTGTCCTCCCTGACAGCCCTCCTTTTTTCAATAATTTTTGAAATTTCCTCATCTAAATTCCAAATCACTCTCCTAGATTTACCCTTGTAAACCTTATCCGAATTAACTTTTAGCCCTCTAGTAATCATGGAATGAGACTTAATAGAAGAAGTTTTTTGCTTACCTCTTGAAGACTTCGACATTGATTTCTTCAGCTCTCCACTCTTACATCTGGCATCCGAGTCCTGAGGGGTAGCTTCTTGCTGTTGATTTTCCGGAACAAGCCCAGATAGTTCTTCTACTGTCATCCCTTCTTTCACAGAATTCTGTTTCTCCACTTTGTCGCCTTGATTTCTCAAATCAACCATCAAATCGATTCCCCTGTCTGATTCCAATTGAGTCTCCGGAACAACTTGAATAGATACTGGATCTCTGCTTCCCAACGAGCTTAGGGACTCCTCATACTCAGAATCTTCTTCTCTTTCACTGACCGAAGAATCAGTTCTTATGATTGCTTTTTTCGAAGATTCATTAGACCCACCCGATTGCCCAACGGCCTTCCTACAACCCTGCATTCCAGAAACTTCAACATTCACAACACTTGATCCAACGCCATTCAGTCCAGGTGTTGGCCCACTTACTACAAGCCTCCCTACTGGCCCTTTAGAGCACTCCCCTATACACATCTTTTGATATGGCAAAGGCCCAATCTCATATTCAGAGCTTGAGTTGGACGAATCCAGCCCATCACCCCTTCTCCCCAAATTCCACCTCCTTTGACTTTGAATTCTTAACTTGCCATTATAAACAGGGACCCTGGCTATAGGCTTCGATCTTGGCAACCAACAACTTTTCCCTTTCCCCATATCAGCTTTATTCCCACCAACTCCTTCTCTATCTTGCCTTGGGTTTTTCACAGCCGTATTCCTGACTACTTTTTTAAAATCCTTCTTATCTCTGCCTAAAATAGAAGCACATACCTGCTCACCAACTCTGTCCCTGACACTTCTGACTTCCACATCAGAGCTACCTTCCCTTCTTGATCTCGCACGGTCCTGACCACCATCAACCTTTTCTGACCAATAATTCAAATTTAACCCATCAGGCCTAATTCTTAGATGATTGGACAGCCACCCTATAGTAACCGGAGTTGCTTGTTCAACCATCTTCACCGGAAAACACCTTCTTCCAACATTCACGGTCACTTCTTTGGATAGATCCTGCTCCACTGGTGCCAAGATTAGCATTTTTCCAATATCCATTCTTTGTCGAAGCTCCGTCTCTTCATCAATCCATAACATTTCCCCTACTATACTCCCCAAATTCTTGAAGAACTCTTTACACCAACATGAAACAAGGACTCCATGAACATCTACCCATCTCATCTTACTCAAATTAGCCATTTGCTCCTGACTACTCCAAGCCTTCATGGAAGAGAAACACTCTCTCCAAAAGAAGCTATTATTGACAAACCCGTCCCTATCACATGGATTTTCAAAAGTCCAAATAATGTTTTGCCCTCCCATCACAGTAGATGAAAACACAAAACCCCTATCTTCCAATTTTTGATTCACCATTTCAATAGAAGAAAAGTTCCTAAGAACCCCAATCGCACTCCTGGATGCCCACTCATAAACTGCATTAGAAGTTGACCAGGTCATTGAATATCGTTTATCATCCTCTGTTCTTAGAGGCCTTATCTTCTTGACTGCATCGGCATACGAATGACCATCATGAGTAGCCTGAACACGTTCCACTCCTTTAGTGGCGTCTGCCTTCGCCTTCCACACTCCCCTGCCCCTAATAATCTCCGCCTGATCACTTCCAACCTGGTGTCTCTTTATGATCCGCCGTCTGTTCCAATCATACGACGCCACCTTAGCCGTAATTGGCCACCCATAAACGTGCATTCCATGCACTTTTTGAGCCACCTTACTCGCCTCTTCCAGAGATTCAAAGCGAACAAAAGCAAAGCAGCTACTGTTTGAACTCTTCTTAGCCGATAAAAACACATCCCTCACCCTCCCGAAAACCTTGAAGACACTCCATAAACATACCGAGTCCACAATGGGGTTCAGATTGCCGATGAAGACTGACACTAAACCCTCCCTAAAGTCCTTACTGCCACCCTTCTGATTGATCTCGCTAAACCTATCACTATAGGAGTTTCTCACTCTAGAAACCTCTCTCATCATGTTTTCTCTCCTCTATCACAATAGTTGTCTAATTAAATTCATCAAAATTTCTCATTTCCCAGCTCTAAAATAAACTAGCAACCTCAAACTTATTTGGTACAATACTACAATTTGCTTAAACAAAATTGTAGAGTGTAGGAGATGAAGTTCTTGAGTAAGAGGTATATTGATGACATGATACATGATAAGCTCGTCCTATATATTCAAACATTTTTGAAAAAAAATGCATAATAATCAATCAAAATTTATTTGATACGTTTGTCTTATTGAAACATAATACATGAAAAAAAAAAATAAAAAAAAAATAAGGAAGCCATAAGCAAAGTCCAAATGGATAACTGGAAAGGGAAATAGCTGATTAAGAAAGTGAAAAGTAATAGAAGAGAAAAGGAAGAAAGTAGAGATTTTTGTTATTACTGCAAATTGTATTAATGGATCATATTGATTAAGTGTATAGATTGTGTTATTGGGCCATATAGTGGTATAATTCTCCATCTATAATAGAAATCAAAGATAACAAATCCATGGACAATCTATAAAAGTCTGAGATGGATGTCTAAACAAATCTATAAAAGTCTGAGATAGATGTCTAAACAAATCCATAAAAGTCTGAGACAGATATCTAAACAAATCAATGAAAGTCCATGTGGATTTATAAAAGTCCGTAGAAATCCATAAAAACCTGTCACTTAAAAAATGTCTTTAAATATCCACAAGAATCCTAATTGAATACACCCCCTTATGATTTACTAGGAAATCTTAATAACCACTGTACTCAAATATCACTAATACAATATCACTTATCTGTATCCAATATACTGTACATATGTCTCTTCAGTCTACAGCTGGACCATATTTCATCTTCTTCTTCTCACTGCCTCTATCTCTCTCTCACCCGATCTGTCTCTCTTTCTTCTTTCTTTTCTTTCTATCTTCTATCGAGTCTCAAGCTTTCCTCTGTCTGATTTCTCTTCTCTCAATCTCTCGCATTCTATCTAGCTCTCGCCTGATTCTTTCTTTTCTTTCTCTCTCGGCTGTTATCCTCACTTCTCTCTAATTATCCTCATCTCTCTTCTCTTAGCCGAATCTCTCTCCTTCATATCTTACATCTCTTCTCTATTTCTTTTCTCCCTTCTTTTCTGTCTCTGTTTTCTTTACACGAATCCTCTCTCTCTTTCTCTCTTGCCTAGCTTCTTTTTCTTTCCTTTCTTTGCTTCACGGCTGCTGCTCTCTATGTTGATATCAAGTATCAATGAACTTCTATTCTCTCTCCTCAATTTTCTTTCTTTCTTCTCTTCTCTGTTTTTCTGTTTTGTTTGGACGCCTGACTCTTCTTTCTCTTTTTCTCTTCTGTTTTCTCTATTTCTATTTTTAATATTCTTCTTCTTATCTTCTACCAAATACGAATCCACTTGCCACCTCCATTCTTATTTTATTCATTTCTTTGTTTTGCCACCAAACCTTGCCACCTATCTTTTCTTTTGCTGGCAACTTGCCTCTTCAAATATTGTGATTTCTCGAGAGAAAACCAAAAGTAACCATCCAAAACATTAAACTTTTGTTTATAACCACTTTTGAAATTATAATTGTTAATAACCACTTTTTTGAGAAATTACCTCAATACCCACATATATAAGCACTAAAAACCAAAAACATGAGCAGTGGAGATTAACAATTAAAGAGAGAAAAGAGAGAAAAGAGAGAAAGAGACATTGGTGCCAAGAGAGAAGAGAGAAAGAAGTGGTGTTGCAGGGAGAGAAGAGGGAGTCGTCGTCGTCATCGCCGGAGCAACCGGAAGAGAAGAGGTCACCATCACAGCTTGGAGACAAATCCACCATTCTCTTCTCACTTGACATTTTTATTGCGATTTCATGTTAAGAACATGTTTAGGGAATAATAAATGTTGAAATATATCAATTTTTGGGGTTGACTGAGTTGAGGTCTGGTATTTTGGATGATTTGAGACTAGATGTTGGAGTTTGGTTTGAAAAAAAACTTGAAAGCGTGAAATCTTCGACAAACTTGAAATGTCTAACATAAACTTGAAATCATGCTTTAAATCTCTAACATAAACTTGAAATCTTCTAAATCTCGAACTAGTGAAACTTGAAATCTTCTGGAAAAAACTTGATTGAAGTCTTACCCAGAAACTTGTCAACATTTCGAGTTTTTATATAAGATTTCAAGTTTTCGAACCAGTGAACTTGAAATCTTCTGGAAAAAACTTGAAACTTTATTTAATTCAATTCTTCACAAAAACACACAAAAGTGATGCAATAACGCTAAACTCATGTTAAGGTCACTGTTTGCAACTCAATTAATGAACAAATTAAAGATATTTACACACCAAATACCGATTTAGAGCAAATCGAAATTTTAGTTTCAATTTTTCACTTCTTTAATTCTTCAACATGATTTTGAAATCAAATCATCCTCTAGTTAGTCGATTTGCAGGAATAACAATGGTTCGACCATATTGGTGTTCGATTTGCTGGAAGAGGAACAACGATCGGAAATCGTTGATGAAGAATGAACAAAGAAGAAGGAAGAAGACGATGAACAGTGAAGAAGAGGGTGAGAAAGAGAAAAATAAACAAAACAAAATAGAAATATTAATTTGGGGGCATCTTGGTAATTTATGGACACCCACTGAATTTTTTTTCAAAACATGGTTATTAACAATTAAAGTTATGTATGTGGTTAAAAAAGAATTTCCAATAATTAGAGTGGTTATTTTTGACAATTTTCACTTTCTTTAAAACAAACTTGGGTTAGGCTGGCAATCTATAAGTTAAATGGATCGGGTATATAAATGGATTTGGGCTTGGATTGGGCTTGAGTCAATTTTGTGGGATTAGGGTATTACAATTATTATTGTATTGTAAGTCGTACATATTCTATCTATATGCTCATAAAAAATAATCCAAAGAGAATGAAGTCTTTTATACATACAAAGAGCAACAATGGTGAGTGAATGTGATGCAGCGGAAAATTCAACGCAAAACAACAATCGATAAAAGAAAGGGTAACCGATTCAGATCCGTTGATTCGCGCACGAATACCGGAAGTGAACCCTACTATTAATCTGTTGATCCGCGCAGGGATACCAGAATAATAGGCTTCAAGATCGTTGATCCACTCAGGATACCGAAATTGGATAAAAGGAGATACTCTCTCTCAAATTTTATTAATCATCAAAAACTGCCTTTCAAACCCTAATACAATCTACTTAAATAGAATTGCAAAACTTGACTAACAAGAAAATCCTAAACAAAAGGGAAAGAATCCTAAATGGAAAAGAAATCAAATCTCCTAAAAATCAAAACAGTCCTAAAACATTAAAAACCTATCTAAAAAGGAAATTGGATTTGATTTAAAAATCAAATCATTAAATAATTAATAACCTAATTACATGTAAACTAAAAGGAAATAAAATAAATGTACTGAATCATGACGGTAATTAAAACCCATAAAACAAGAAACTGCTGTCTTGGTGCGCCAGAAACTAAACGGCCAGATTCGGATATGCTGTGGCCCGTTATAGAAGACGGAGTCTTCATAACATTTGTAGGGCTCGTCTTGGGCTTTCCGGAAACATATTATAATAGACGATCCGACCCCATATGCCCTCTGTAGAGGTCCACGAAGTTCAGCCCGGATTTGGTTGGTCCACGCGACCCAAATACGAATTCGCCACCCACTCCATGTATTCCATTGCCTTAGCTGCTGCTGCATCAGAATGTGAATCCTTTTTAGTTACATTTATGAATATGCACTGAATGTGGATTGAATAATTTGGTCAGGGATTGAAGAAGTAAGTGACATATCTCATGAGTAACAACAAGTAGCATTGAAGTCGAGATGGTTGTTACTTTTGGCAGGATATGCTCTTCATGGGATTTGCTGAATATTAACTTGATTAATTGCGTAATGCTATTCTGATTCATATTCCACCATCTTCATCTACATGCCATGCCACTCAAGGTTCTCATTTGTTCTTTGCGACTCACTATACCATGTCAGCTTGTACCAAAACATCAAAAATATTAACAAGTCAGCATCAACTTTTCCACATTCCATTTATTATTATTTAATAAGTGGGTATGTATAAGTAGCTGTGGGTGTAGAAGGACTAAAAGCCTTTCACAATGAGGATTCTGGACATCTTTATTGCTTCATTTATTCCAGTTTTAAAGGTACTCCTCCTCACTGTTCTCGGCTTATTTCTTGCACTGCGTCGTGTAGATATTTTGGGAGCCGAGGCAAGCAAGCATTTGAACAATGTAAGTTTTATTACAGTAGTCATATTAGGCTTATTAGCACCTCCTAATCAGGCACACATAAATTATTTCTTTGAAAACATTATAAAATATAGTTGATAAAAAGAATGTCTACTTGAGATTTTATACAGGTAGTATTTTTCGTCTTCAGTCCATCACTTATTGCTAGCAGCTTGGCCAATAACGTAACTGTTAAAAGCATTGGCATATTGTGAGTTTGTTCTCTCTCTCTCTCTCTCTCTCTCTCTCTCTCTCTATATATATATATATATATTATCATTCATTGATACTAGCATTTGTAAAACTATATATGTGCAGGTGGTTTATGCCGTTGAATATCCTTTTAACGTTCATCATTGGCTCAGCACTCGGATGGATACTAGTAAAAATTACTAGAACTCCTCGTGATTTGTGGGGACTTATTATAGGGTGCTGTGCAGCAGGTAGTCTTTTTTTTTTTTTTTTTTTTTTTTTCCTTGGATCTCATATACTACGTACTTTGCTTGAATCTTCTCTTGCATAAATTAATTAAATCATGTAATTATTTCTGGTTTTTGTTTTGGAATGGATATGATGTGAGCAGGTAACCAGGGGAATTTGCCTCTGATTATAATTCCAGCAGTCTGTAAGGAAAGGGGCGGTCCATTTGGCAATGCTGACGTGTGTTATAACCAAGGAATTGCATATTCTTCACTTTCTATGGCAGTAAGAATGCTACAGGAATATTGTTTACAAGTTGCCTCCAGCTTCAAAAGACAATTCCATAATATTTTTATATTGCAGATTTCATCTATCTACATGTGGGTATACGTGTATAACTTGGTGCGGATATTTTCAAGTAAGAATTCTGAAGTAGTCATTAAAGCGGATGATATAGACAGTGCTATAAGACCTGAAAATGTTCCAAGACCACTGCTTCCTTTAAATATTGGCTGCTCACCCAAGGATATATCTGAGGGGAATCCCAAGGTTCGCTAATATTGAAAATGAATTAATATTACCTAGCTATGATCAACAAGCATGTCTTCACCTTCTCTAGTCTCTGACAGATGCCATTTTTAACAAGGATTAAGCAGTGCTTCCAAACATTTGCATCAAAGCTCAACCTGAGGAAGGTCTTCGCACCTTCAACTATTGGAGCGGTATATATGCTTTTTCTAATTCCTTTCAAGATGATCATGATCATTGTAGTATGCATTTTATAACCAGGGGAAAGTAGAAATCTATTCCTCGATCATAAGGGAACTATATTTATCAGAAAATGAATTTAGTTTATGCATGATTTCGTTATTAAGGTTATACGCATGGAGCACAAGCTATACATAATGAGAGACTGATTATTGTTAACCTTTTTTTTTTTCTAACATAAGTACAATTTTTGTATTGCATAGATTATTGGGTTTATGGTTGGTGGCATCCCTCAGTTACGGAAGGTGCTAATTGGTGACAGTGCTCCTCTCCGGGTGGTTCAAGACACTACATCTTTGCTGGGGTGTGTGTATATATCTTCTCTTAATTATATCTTCTATACAACTCTTGATATAAATTGGTTCGGTTTTGATGATTGTTCTATACTTGTTTCTTATGATTTGATAATTTACAGTGGGGCATTAATTCCAACAGTCAGCTTAATTGTGGGGGCAAATCTTCATAGAGGTTACCATTGATCTTAATAATTTTATGTTAAGTTTAGTCTGTTTGGTCACAATTACCGCAATCATGATTTTGTTCAGGTTTGAAAAGGTCACGGATACATTTATCAATAATAATTGGGATCATTGTGATTCGATACATTATTCTACCAATATTGGGAGTATGTATTGTTAAAGGTGCCATCCATTTTGGGTTGGTTAACTCGGATCATAAGTTGTATCAGTTTATTCTTCTACTACAGTTTGCAGTTCCCCCAGCTATAAGTATAGGTAGGATTATTAGTACAAAATGTTCTGATTTGGCATATATGTATATATACACATAGCTTGTAATGTATTTATTCTCCGTTAAATTAATGATAGCTAGGAATGTGATGTTAATGCAGGTACAATGACCCAGTTGCATGGAGCTGGTGAGGGTGAATGTTCAGTAATAATGCTATGGACTTATACATTGGCCTCTGTTTCTCTTACACTTTGGTCAATATTCTTCATGTGGTTTGTGGGATAACATGCAATTCTTCCACCTTCAATCAACATAGGTATGGTCTGAAACTTCTTCATGTTCAATGGGCATTGCTTTCCTGATTTTATTATTTTGGACAATCATTAATTTATTGGTTCATTTTTATCACTGTGATGAATTTGGCAGGTACAATCACTCAGTTGGTCGAGACAAATACGAGTGAATGTTCTGTATTTATGATATGGACTTACCTCGTGGCTGCATTCTCTATTACACTATGGATAACCTTTTACATGTGGCTTGTTGCTTAAAGTTTATTGTTGTTGAATTTATTATGGCAATTAAGCTTATATAACTTACATTCATCTATGTTGCAGTCACTTGCAGACACATTAATAGGCATTTGTAATGTTCAAGAAGTAGCGATTATTATAAATGTAATATTGAATACTTAGCAGTTTTTGGAGCAATAACATCATGTTTCATACAGAGAGTGACTTTCATTACAATTATGGAGAAGTTGACATTTCAAAGAGTATTTATTCCTCCTTTAGAATCGTTATGGACAGTTGATCCAATATATATACATCTGTTTTGTCAGTTAAGTAGTGAATTTTGCTCATATATGTACATGTACCAGTACTATTATATATTATTGTATTGTAAGTCATACGTATTCTATCTATATGCACATAAAAATTAATCCAAAGAGAATGAAGTCTTTTATACATACAAAGAGCAAAAATGGTGAGTGAATCCTTTTTAGTTCCATTTATGAATATGCACCGAATGTGAATTGAATAATTTGGTCATGGATCATCGATATAGCTTGAATTTCCAATGGTTACCAAACGGGATTCAATCAATGCGGAGACTTTTTGGAGACATGAGTTTGGAAGTATGAGATCATGTTTGAGGGGGGCTTGAAGACCTAAAAAACTGAAGAAACGAAGACCAGTGAAAACCGTTGTGGGTAACGCTGTGGCTTTGATAGCGGTTCCCACAACAGTGGTTAGCGTTGTGGAATTTCACAATGGAATGGACAGCGGTGTTCTTTCCAGTGGTTTACGTTGTGGCTTTGACAGTGGTCTTAGTGACGTGGCGCATGGATCGCGGTTTTCTGAGCGGTCAATTTCAACACGGTTTAGGAAGCAGGTGGCCAACTGCAACTTAAATCGTAGTCAATCACAAGCATGCGTTGAATCAGGAAATATTTGTGGAAAAGAAAATATGTTGTTTCTAGAAATTCTTATGATTGTAGGAAAATGATTTCTCCTTACAAGAAGACTTGTCATAAAAAAAAAAAAATTAGTTTTTATGTGAAACAAGGAAATTTTGTACATATAGGAGATGGATTTCCTTGTAGGTTTAAACTCACAGTAATTCATATAAATAGACCATAATAGCTATGTTATTATGCGTGGAGCAAAATAGCAAATAATTGAGAGATCTCAAAGAGTGGGCATTGGGTGTAATCAGGTTTGGGTTATTTTTTAGAAAGAGAATCCTGAGTGTATGGCTCTAACAATTTGCTACATAATGGAATTTTCTCTTGTCATCCTGACAGTCGTGGTTTTTCCCCTGATTTAGGTTTCCACGTAAAATTCTTGTGTTGTGTGTGATTGGATTTGATTATCTCTTCCTTCTTATTTTTCTTTTGCTATTGTTTGTTTGTATTCTATCCGGCAATGCTTCTGCGTAATAATTTGTTCGCTAACAATGGACTCATGGATTGAAGAAGTTAGTGACATATCTCAGCAACAGCAAGTAGCATTGAATTCGAGATGGTTGTTACTTTTGGCAGGATATGCTCTTCATGGGATCCGCTGAATATTGACTTAATTAATTGCATAATGCTATTCTGATTCATATTCCACCATCTTCATCTACAAGCCATGCCACTCAAGGTTCTCATTTTCTTTTGTTCTTTGCGACTCACTATACCATGTCAACTTGTACCAAAACATCAAAAATATCAACGAGTCTGCATCAACTTTTCCACATTCCATTTATTATTATTTAATAAGTGGGTATGCATGTGTAGCTGTGGGTGTAGAAGGACTAGAAGCCTTTCACAATGAGGATTCTGGACATCTTTATTGCTTCATTTATTCCAGTTTTAAAGGTACTCCTCCTCGCTGTTCTCGGCTTATTTCTTGCACTGCGGCGTGTAGATATTTTGGGAGCCGAGGCAAGCAAGCATTTGAACAATGTAAGTTTTATTACAGTAGTCATATTAGGCTTATTAGCACCTCCTAATCAGGCACACATAAATTATTTCTTTGAAAACATTATAAAATATAGTTGATAAAAAGAATGTCTACTAGAGATTTTATACAGGTAGCATTTTTCGTCTTCAGTCCATCACTTATTGCTAGCAGCTTGGCCAATAACGTAACTGTTAAAAGCATTGGCATATTGTGAGTTTGTTTTCTTACTGAATCTATATATATATATACACATACATACATATATATATGTAACTCAGTTTCTTTTTTTCCTTTTATTATTCATTAATAGTAGCATTTGTAAAACTATATATGTGTTATGTATAGGTGGTTTATGTTAAAGATAATGCTTAAGTTAATGTAGTTTAGTCAATTTAGTTATCTTTGTACAGCTGTCTTAGTAGTTTAGCTAAACTTGTACAGCAAGTATTTTAGTTTTACATATTCTCTTCTAAGTAGGTTTTCCGATTCCTATTGTAACAAGAGCTGCTGCTCTAAATATGTGTATAAATATATTACTCAATAACAAACGTAAAACTGATTTGATTCAGTATACACAAATTAAATTCTTGACATGGTATCAGAGCTTCAATAACTCAAACGAGTCCACGATTCAACAATGGCCACCGGTGCTTCTTCTTCCTCAACTGTCGTGACAGTCATCTCTTCTACTTCCTCCTCTCATGACGTGGTCCCCTCCTCAAATACAATCATCTCCATCAACATTACCGCCCAAGCTCCCTTAAAACTCACTGCAACTAACTACCGCTCCTGGAAACTACAATTTCATACCCTACTTATCGGATTTGATCTCATGAAGTTCATTGATGGCACATCTCCATGTCCTCCAGCCAACATAACAACCAACAATACAACCACACCAAATCCGGCCTATCACATCTGGCGTAGGCAAGATTAGTTGCTTCTGAATGCAATTCTTGGATCCATAACCCCATCAATCATACCCTTTATCGCTTCCGCTCAAACTGCTCGTGACGCATGGGTTGCCTTAGCCAACACTTATGCTAAGCCTTCCAGAGGACACATCATGCACCTTAAAGGCGTACTCACCAACATCACCAAAGGTACACAATCCATCACTGAATACATGCAACAAGCGAAAAGTGTCACTGATGAACTGGCCATGCTTAACGCACCTGAAAACCCTGAAGATCTAACAGTAAAAATTTTAAATGGTCTTGGTGATGAGTTTAAGGACATATCGTCCACTGTCCGTGCCCATGACACTGCAATCTCTTTTGAAGAATTGCATGAGAAACTTCTTAATTCTGAAGCTCTCATGAAACAAGAAAACGCGAGAACACCCAGGTTACCCATAACCGCAAATTTTGCTGCCAAACCAACCTCTGGAAATCACCAATCCAATCGGCAAAATAATCTGTCCCACTCAACACAACCCAACAGGCCAGCTGCACCGACCACCAATTCTCAGAACTCCGGGAACTTCTCTTCCTCAAGTCCAGTGAACAGGTCAGTCCCTAGACCCTACCGTGGTTTTTGCCAGTTGTGCAGCGAACAGGGACACACGGCCAAACGGTGCACCACCTTTAGCGTTTCTCCTGTCCAAGGTTGCTCTCAGATGAATTAGCCACGTGCGCAATGGCAACCTCGCGTGAACTATGCTGCACCGAATCCCACTAATGCACCGGAATGGCTTCTGGACTCTGGTGCCTCGCACCATGTTACTTCTGACCTGAATAACTTATCACTGCACTCTCCCTATGATGGCTCTGATGATATAATGATTGGTGACGGCTCAGGTTTGCCTATCACACACTCTGGTTCTCTTCATCTCCCTACCAAGAACTCATCTTTATCTAATGTTTTATGTGTGCCCAATATGAAATAAAATCTGATTTCGGTCTCCAAATTTTGTGTCTCTAATCAAGTTGCCATTGAATTTTTGCCATTTTCTTTTACTGTGAAGGATCTTCGTACAGGGGTGCAGCTCATGCAAGGACGGATTAGGAATGGGGTCTACGAGTGGAAATCTCATGCTCAGCCTGACAAACCGCCCATCCTTGCCTTTTCTAGTATCAAGGCCTCTCTCCCCGACTGGCATCACCGTCTAAGTCACCCATCACCAAAAATATTGTCTAAGTTAGTGTCTTCAAAAGAAGTATCTGTTCTTTCATCTAGTAATTCTAGCAATCCGTGTAGTGCATGTCAAATCAATAAAACTCATAAGTTGCCATTTTCAGTTTCCACTGTTGTCAGTTCCAAACTGCTTGAAATAATTTATTCTGATGTTTGGAGCTCTCCAATTATTTCTAGAGATGGTTACAAGTATTATGTATTATTTGTTGACCATTTCACGAAATATATGTGGCTGTATCCCTTAAAACTTAAATCTGACATCCATGCAGTTTTCAGTCGTTTTAAAACCCTAGTGGAAAAAAATTTCAAAAACTCCATCACCTCACTTTATAGTGACAATGGTGGTGAATACATAGCTCTAAAAATAACACTAGCAACTTATGGCATCTCATACTTTACTATACCACCTCACACACCGGAACATAATGGTGTCTCCGAGCATCGGCATCGCCACATTGTAGAGACAAGTTTGTCTCTTCTAACATATGCCTCACTTCCGCTCACATTCTGGTCCTATGCTTTTCAGACTGCGGTATACTTGATTAATAGGATGCCTACACCAGTCCTAGACATGTCGTCTCCCTTTGAAAAAAAAAATTGGTGTCAGTCCGTCATATGCTAAGCTACGTGTATTTGGGTGTCTTTGCTACCCATGGGTTAGGCCATATAATAGTCACAAACTCGAGCCTCGATTTAAGGCGTGCATCTTCATAGGGTACTCCCAGTCACAAAGTGCTTATCACTGTTTAGATCCGGAAACCGATCGTATATTTATTTCCAGACATGTCAACTTCGTTGAGTCAGTATTTCCTCACAAAACACTAAACGTCAACCTTCCTAGGTTTAGCAACCAAACGGGCTCCACTTGGCTATCTCACGAGTCCCCGTCTGTCTCTTTTCCAGTCTCCCACGCCCACTCTCCGGCTGTGCATGAGATCCCTCGACAGGTCCCGCTCCTTGATTCCCGAGCAAGGGCTGCAGCTCCGTCTTCTTCACCACCATATTCGGCTAGTTCTCCTATGCAGCTGTCCTCGCCACTTGCAACACTTACAGCTACACCACATGCCTCCTCCACCGACCAAACTGTTGACCCAAACCTCACCAACCTGATCGCACCAGCTGTTGCTCCAAATAATGTTCCACACACCACTCAAACTGCATCGCCTACCTCACCAAATTGTGCACAACGTGCCACCCAAAATACTCAGCCACTTGCACCAGTCCCCACATGCAATCTCACCCAAAATTCTGCCTAAATCGTTGCCTCAGTCCCGACCGACACAGCCCCTACAAATGTCCATCCCATGACAACTCGGTCCAAAAACAATATCCACAAACCCCTTTCCAAAATGTCCCTCACTAGTGTGCTATCTTCTACACATGTCGAGCCCACCTGTGCCTTTCAGGCTATGAAAATTCCGAAATGGAGACGTGCTATGTCTGAGAAGTTTGATGCACTTGTGTTAAATATACTACTATTCGTGTTGTACTGAGCATAGCAGTGTCACGTGGGTGGTCTCTTCGCCAACTTGATGTGAACAATGCGTTCTTACAGGGTCACTTGTCTGAAACTGTCTTTATGGCACAACCCCTAGGTTTTGCGGATCCTGTGTATCCATCACATGTCTGTCTTCTCAAGAAGGCAATCTATGGCCTCAAGCAAGCGCCTCGGGCATGGTACAATGAGCTTCTCCAATTTCTTCTTCAGAACGGGTTTGTCAACTCACACTCCGATACATCTCTATTTATATTCAATACTGATGGTTGTATTCTTTTTTTTGTTGGTATACGTTGATGATATCATTGTCACTGGGAGTAATGGCAATCTAGTTGACAAGTTCATTACGACACTGGCTCGACGATTCTCAATCAAAGACCTTGGCACCTTGTCTTACTTCCTTGGAGTTGAAGTTCTCCCTTGTTCGGCCGGTTTGTACCTCTCTCAGCAAAAGTATGTACTTGATCTACTTTCTCGCACCAAGATGTCTGATGCCAAGCTGGTCTCTACACCCCTGCCAGCCGATCATGATCTCAAACTTCTTGATGGCACCACTCTCACGGATGCCATTGAATTTCGTCAAGTAATCGAGGCCTTACAATACCTGTCATTTACTCGTCCTGACATTGCCTTTGCAGTGAATAAACTTGCCCAATTCATGCATCGTCCAACGACTGGTCACTGGTCCCTTGAAAAACGTCTCATGCGATATCTGCGTGGTACGATTAATCATGGTCTATTACTGCGTCGTGATTCTCCCGTATCACTTCATGCTTACTCTGATGCTGACTGGGCTGGAAATAAGGATGACCGCACCTCCACTAGTGCGTATGTCGTCTTTCTTGGGTCAAATGCGGTCTCTTGGTGCTCTCGCAAACAACGCACGGTCGCTAGGTCGTCAACTGAAGCCGAGTACAGGGCCGTTGCTCACACTGCCGCAGAGGTAATATGGCTCTCTTCCCTGCTGCGTGAGCTTCTCATCTTGTCATCTACTCCACCAACAATTTACTGTGACAACATTGGTGCCACGTACCTCTGTTCCAATCCTGTGTTCCACTCTCGAATGAAACACATTGCCATTGATTTTCATTTCGTTCGGGAAAAAGTTCAAAGTGGTAAGCTTCGTGTCTCACATGTCGCCTCTGCTGACCAACTGGCGGACTCACTCACTAAACCTATGTCCAGGACAAGATTCTCTCTGCTATAGTCCAAGATTGGTGTGTCTGAAATGCCCACTATCTTGCAAGGGTGTGTTAAAGATAATGCTTAAGTTAATGTAGTTTAGTCAATTTAGTTATCTTTGTACAGCTGTCTTAGTAGTTTAGCTAAACTTGTACAGCAAGTATTTTAGTTTTACATATTCTCTTCTAAGTAGGTTTTCCGATTCCTATTGTAACAAGAGCTGCTGCTCTAAATATGTGTATAAATATATTACTCAATAACAAACGTAAAACTGATTTGATTCAGTATACACAAATTAAATTCTTGACAGTTTATGCCATTGAATATCCTTTTCACTTTCATCATCGGCTCAGCACTTGGATAGATACTTATAAAAATTACTAGAACTCCTCGTGATTTGTGCGGACTTGTTATAGGGTGTTGTGCTGCAGGTAGTCTTTTTCCTTTCCTCTAGTGTGCCAACTCTATAGGTGTATACAAATGGCAAATGACAAATCATGTAGTTACGTATAGGGTGTTATAGGGTGTTGCTTGAATCTTCTCTTGCATAAATCATGTAATTATTTCTGTTTTTTGAATACACTTGAGCTGCAGGTAACCTGGGGAATATGCCTCTGATTATAATTCCAGCGGTCTGTAAGGAAAGGGGCAGTCCATTTGGCAATGCTGGCGTGTGTTATAACCAAGGAATTGCATATACTTCACTTTCTATGGCAGTACGAATTCTGCCCAACTCACAATCAACTGTATAGAAAACATAATTCAATATGACTAGCAGATATAGCACCTGTAATTCAATAACATTTTGGCCTTTTGAGTTTTTATCGTGTTATGATATTGCAGATTGGATCAATCTACATGTGGCTATACGTGTATAACATCGTACGGATATTTTCAAGTAAGAATTCTGAAATAATCACTAAACCAGATAATATAGACAGTACTATAAAGTCCGTAGCAGAAAGAGCTGAAAATGTTCCAAATTCTCGCACGGGGCCACTGCTTCCTTTAAATATAGGCTGCTCACCCAAGGAAGACCGTTTGGACTCCCCTATATCTGAGGGAAAGCCCAAGGTTGGCTAAATATTCATCTGCCCCACAATATATGGTTGCTGTGTATTTTTATCTTGTTCGTAATATTACCTATGATCGGCAAGCATGTCTTCACCTTCTCTAGTCCTCCCAAATTAATATGCCAAGAATCAGTTGATAAAAAGTATTAAGTACATTAACACTTCTTCAAATATATATATATATGGAGCCGATATTGACACCCATAAATATGATAAGCACACCCATATTTTAATAAAAAATTTAATTACAAAAATATCCCAATATGAATTTACCAATAAGGACAAATTAGTTTAATTAAAAATAAACAAAATACTATTTATACCCATTAATTACACTCATATCTTCAACTATATCACTTTATTAAAAATAAAATAAAAAACAAACTCTAATTCAACCTTAATTCTATTTTTTTTTTTTAAAGAACGAGAAGAACAAAATCCCAACGGAGCCAAAAATTCACAGAGCATTCTCCAAGATCAAGTCGCCACCAAAACTGGTAATGTTATATCAGGAACATCATTTCAAATCTCTACTGGGTTAGATTGTTTTAAGCACCTGTGGTTAGTTATTCTTTCTTTATCTAGTTATTCCATTTCGTGTTGAATTTAATATTATTTATCAGTTAGAATCACAGGTAAAGTTTTATCATTGTATGCAATAACGAGTGCAAAGAAGTTTTCTAGTTTGACAGGAGCTGCGCAAGTTATGTGAGGAACATCCCTCAATTTTATTGTAAGCTAGCTAATATAGGATTTTGGGTTCATTGTGGTCGACTACTACTGATTCTGGCAATTACGATATTATATAACTTTCCTTCAAAAAAAAAAATTGGTGGTGTTTATATATATATATATATATATATATATATATATATATATATATGTGTGTGTGTGTGTGTGTGTGTGTGTGTGTGTGTGTGTGTGTGTGTTTTTTACCTGCAAGAAAAATCCATCTTCTTCAAGGTCAAAGAGTTAAGCTGAGTGATTGAAAACATTTTTGTCAAACAAATAGAAATAAAACAGTTTCTAAAACATATATCCAACACAAAGATCTGTTCTTTTTATAAATAAATGACTGTAGAAGATGACGAACAATGGAAAGTCTGTGATTTAAATATTAATAAATAATAATTGTAAGATCCTTACGGTTCGAGACTTTTGTTGATCACATCACATCTTCTTCACTATGCATTCCATAAACCCGTTGGGTCCCAAATTTTTAGTGGGATCTATTTGGGTATTTACAGGACATGGAAGCAAAATTTATGATTTGTAAAATTGGGTGTGTTAATAACTAATTAGGGTTTATAAATAAATTGTATTAAAATGAAAACATTCATTTAAATAAGGGTACTATTGGCATTAAGATGGGTGTTTCTAGTAATGTTTTAATTTTAAATTTTAGACATGGGTGTACTTATAAATATAGGTGCGCTTATCATTTTTATGGGTGTCAATATCTGTATCCATTTATATATATATATATATAGAGAGAGAGAGAGAGAGAGAGAGAGAGAGAGAGAGAGTGGTTCTCTCATAAGTGATCCCTTATTTTAATTTCAGTAAGGACTTTGATGAAATCACATCCATTTCTATGAATTTTGATCTGAATTTTTTTGTGGATGATATCTTCAATGAAATCTACCTATGAATAAAATTTGAGAATTTTTCAAACACTGCAACTATTTTTCTTGAATTTTCCTATATTTCGTCCATTTTTTGATGCCTTCATATTTAACAAAATCATGATAAATAGTTATAGTGCTTGAAAAATTCTTAAATTTTATTGATAGGTAGATTTCATTAAACTCATCATCCACAAAAAAATTCAGATCAAAATTCATATAAATTGACTCAATTTCATGAAGGTTCTTACCAAAATTAAAATAAGGGATCCCTTATGAGAGAACCACTCTATATATATATTCAATAAATACTAATCAACAAGAGGATAATACTTTTTTAGCTTTCTGAAAATGCTTTTGAACTTCTTTTTTTTTTTTTTTTTTTGTTGAGAAAGGATAAACTTTATTGAAGCCAAAAGGCAAACAGGGAAGACCCCAAAACAGCCAAGGAAACACCAACAACAGACCAGAAAAATCAGTGACAACACCCTGCAAACAAGCACGACACAGGCACAGCAAAACAAAACCCACCACACAAAACCAGACAAGCAAGCGGCCTCAGGGCTCACAAAATCAAACATCACCTCATTCCACAAAATCTCCAGACTTGCTGGACCCCATCTTAGCTAAATTATCTGCAAAAGAATTGAAAGCTTGAAAATGCTTTTGAACTTGGCATGCATAGTGAAGATCTTGCTTAATATTAATTGTTGGTAGCTTTTAATTACTTTTAATTCTCTTCATTCCTTTAAATAGAATCAGCAATTATTATCTTACAGATGCCTTTTTTAAGAAGGATTGAGCAGTGCTTCCAAACATTTGCATCAAAGGTCAACCTAAAGAAGGTCTTGGCACCTTCAACTATTGGAGCGGTATGCTTTTTCTTATTCTTTGTATGATCATTGTAGAATACATTTTATATATAAACAAGGAAAAGTAGAAAATTTAATATAATGTTAAGGTTATACGCCCAATACATGCATGTCTATGAAGCGAGTTGGTTTTTGTGGCAGTTAAATGTGATTTGGTCAATATATAGCCACTAATGAGAGATAATTGTTAACCTTATTTTTCTAGCTAACACAAGTACAATTTTTGTATTGCATAGATTATGGGGTTTATGGTTGGTGTCATGTCATCCCTCAGTTACGGAAGGTGCTAATTGGTGACAGTGCTCCTCTTCGGGTGATTCAAGATACTGTTGGTGGAATGGCAATTGTTGAGGTCACTTGTGGTGCACCTCTGTAAGAAATTCGAACACTCAAACGAAGGAGAAGCTTTAAAATTTTATTTCACTCTAGATTTCTTACACCACTCCACTTCACTTCACTTACTTACAACACAAACTGAGTCCCTTTATATAGGGAAATAAGATGAGCTATAATTAATGCAAAAACAGCACTTTCAAACTTCAGTTGGGAGATGGCAGTTGGGAGGAGGCTGGTTGAAGAAACATTGGACGGTGGCAGTTGGGAAGAGTCAACAATGTTGGCTTCTAGAATTTCGGTGGGAAGCTGCTGGAGATTGCTGGAGGTTGGCTGACTGGAGGCAAGTTTATCTTTCAACATCCCCCCTTAAACTTGACTCTCCGTGTTTCGTCATACCGAGCATTGTCTTTAGTCTTGAAAACACGTCATGTTTGAGCGGCTTGGTGAAAATATCAGCAGCTTGATCATAAGTCCTACAAGAGACTAGTTCCACCTCTTTATTCTTCACATGCTCTCTGATGAAATGATACCGCGTATCAATATGTTTGCTCCTTTCATGGAATACTGGATTCTTTGCTAGTGCAATCGCTGACCGATTGTCGATATAGACCTCTGTGGGATTAACTTGTGGAAATCCCAAGTACTGTAACACATTCCTGATCCAGATACCATGATAAACAGCTGAGCAGGCAGCAACGTACTCAGCTTCACATGATGACAATGTCACAATGGCTTGCTTCTTGGATGACCATGTGAACGCTGTATCTCCCATAAAAAACGTAAAACCTGTCGTGCTTTTACGTTCATCCAGATCTCTTCCCCAATCACTATCTGAATAGCCAATCAACCTGCAATCTTCACATTTGGTATATAAAATACCATCATTAATAGTACCTTTTATGTAACGGAGTATCCTCTTTGCTGCATTCAGATGAGATTGGTCAGGAGTCTCCATGTATCTGCTGACTAGTCCAACTCCGTAGAGTATATCTGGCCTGGTACACGTCAAGTATCTCAGGTTTCCAACCAAGCTCTTGAAATAGGTTGGATCAACATCTCCCATTTCATTCTTTCTTAACTCTAATCCTGTTTCCACTGGAGTTGTGACATGATTGCATTTTTCCATACCAAATCTTTTCAGAATTTCTTTTGCATAGATACTTTGAGAGATGAAGATACCTTTTTCGCTTTGCACAACTTCAATACCGAGAAAATGAGCCATCAGACCAATGTCAGTCATCTCAAATTCTTTCACCATTCTTCTCTTGAAATCTTCAAACATGGCTGGATTGTTACCGGTGAAGATCAAGTCATCAACATACAGGCATGCATATAACAGGCTTCCATCAGTCTCCTTCTTCATATACAGTGCATGCTCATACGGACATTTCTCAAATCCGTTCTCTTGGAAGTAATCATCAATCCTTATGTTCCATGCACGAGGTGCTTGCTTCAAACCATATAAGGCTTTCTTCAGTCTGCATACTTTATCTTCTCTGCCTTTCTTCACATATCCAGGTGGCTGTTCCACATAGATTTCTTCTTCAAGAAAGCCATTTAGGAATGTTGACTTTACATCAAGTTGGTAAATTTTCCAACTTTTCTGAGCTGCCAATGATATTAGCAATCTGATGGTCTCTAGTCTGGCCACTGGGGCAAAGACTTTTCCATAATCAACTCCTTCCTTCTGTTTATAGCCTTTTGCTACAAGTCTTGCCTTGTACCTCTGGACTTCTCCTTTTACATTTCTCTTGGTCTTGTAGACCCATTTCACTCTGATAGCTTTTCGGCCTTTTGGGAGATTAGTCAACTCCCATGTCTTGTTCTTTTCAATGGATCGAATCTCTTCATCGATTGCACTTCTCCATTTTTCTTCTTGGTTAGCCTCTTCAAAGCTAACTGGATCACTTGTCATCAACAGAAAATACAGAGTAACATCTTCTTCCACCTGTTCTGTATTTTCATACAGATCTTCTAAGCTACGTGTCCCTCTAGGCATCATATCTGAGAAATCACGTTCAATTGGTAATGGAGCATCATACCTTTGTGGTGAAGAGGAACCACGTTGAGGAGTCTGCTGATCTCTGGGTATTTGTGGCTCTGTGGCCACTTCTCTTGTCTCTTCTTCAGATATCAACTCGGCACTTCTGGAAACTTTGGTCTGGTCCCAATTCCAGGATTCATTTTCTTCAAAAATGACATCTCTGCTGAAGATCACTTTCTTGGTGATGGGGTTGTATAGCCGGTAACCCATAGTTCTGTCACCATATCCAACCAGAATACACTTTTCTCCTTTATCTTCAAGCTTGGTTCTTCTTGCTTCTGGGACCTTGATGTAGGCAATGGAGCCAAAAACTCTAAGGTGGCTCACACTTGGTTTGTGACTGCTCCATGCTTCTTGCGGTGTCTTTGTATCAAGACTCTTCGTAGGACATCTGTTTAGTAGATATACTGCACACAATACTGCTTCAGCCCAAAAACTTTTTGGCATGTTTTTATCCTTTAACATGCTTCTGACCATGTTAAGGATTGTCTGATTCTTCCTTTCAGCTACACCGTTTAACTGAGGAGTACAAGCTGGTGTAAACTGATGTCTGATTCCTTGTTGCTTAAGGAATTCCTGGAAAGCACCTGCAGTGTATTCTCCATCTTGATCTGATCTCAATGTTTTGATGTAGTAGCCACTTTGCTTCTCCACAAGCGTTTTGAACTCTTTGAAGTAACTAAATACTTCAGACTTCCTTTTGAGGAAATAGACCCAAGTCTTCCTGCTGTAGTCGTCAATGAAGGTGAGGAAGTATTGATTCTGTCCATTTGATACCGGCGTCAATGGACCACACACATCTGTGTGAACGAGCTCAAGTGGCATGGTTGCTTTCCAATTTGCCTCCTTTCCGAAGCTATTTCTGTGTTGTTTACCAAGAACACAGCTTTCACACATCTCATTTGGGTGATGGATGTTTGGCAATCCCTTCACCATCTTCTTACTTCCCAGTTGCTTTAAACTTTCAAAATTGAGATGCCCATACCTAAGATACCACAACCAGTCTTTGTCATTGATGATGGCTGTCAAACACCTTGGCGTATCATGATGGATTGCGAGAGGAAACACCCTGTTCTTCGTCATCTGGACTCGAGTAATCAGCTTTCCTCATGCATCTGTAATGGTCAGTTGCATATTTTGAAGGCTAATTTGATAGCCTTTCTCCAGGAGTTACCCGAGACTTAGGATGTTTGTCTTCATGTCTCGAACATAATAAACATTAGAGATGAAAGCATGATCTCCATTCTTCTGTTTGATCATGACATCTCCTCTTCCTTGGACGGAGATTTTAGAGAGGTCGCCAAATGAAATTTCTCCTTGAACTTTCTCATCAAGTTCAGTGAACAAGTCTTTTCTGCCAGTCATATGATTGCTGGCTCCAGAATCAAGAAACCAAACATCTTGATTTTGATAGGTTGAGTTGTGTGCCATCAACATCAACGATTCTCCTTCAACTTGCTCTTTCTCTTTCTCTGCAAAGTTAGAACTTTCATTTATTTCATTTGGCTTACCTCTACACTCGTTGCTATAGTGGCCATATTTGTGGCAGTTATAGCATTGAACATTTCTCTTGTCAATGTTCGGACGACTGTTGTACCCGCCTCTTCTTCCTTGTCCTCTTCCTCTTGAGACATAATTCTGCTGTCCACGTCCTCCTCTATTTGCGTCTTTTCCTCCTCTGCCTCTACCTCTACCTCTACCTCTACCTCTACCTCTACCTCTACCTCTACCTCTGGTTTCTGCATTTCCAGAACCTCTTCCACGGGATCCTCTACCTCGTTCTCTACCTCGTTCTCTTCCTTGTTGTGAAGTCCCTCCTTGCTCGTATCTTTTTTCATTGAGGGAGAACTTTGACTGAAAAGCTTGCTCTAACACTCTGTCATCACTTCTTCTACTGACTTTCTGCTCATGGGCTTGCAATGAACCCACTAGTTCTTCAACAGACATCGTCTCCAGATCTTTTGTTTCTTCCAGCGCCACAACTATGAAGTCAAATTTTGGATCTAATGATCGTAAAATTTTCTCTGAAATTCTCATGTCTACGAGAGTTTCTCCATTTCTTCTTAGCTGATTCGCAACAATCATAACTCGTGTATAGAATTCAGCAATGGATTCATTAGATTTCATTCGTAGAGATTCGAACTCACCTCGTAGAGTTTGAAGACGGATCTTTTTCACTTTGTCAGCACCTTTGTAGGTCTTCTGAAGGGTGTCCCAGACTTCTTTCGATGACTTAGACGATGCTATGATCTCGAACGTGGCTTTGTCTAGTCCTTGATAGATTATAGACTTTGCTTTACAATCCCTCTTTCGATCTGCTTTGAGAGTTGTTGTCTAAGCTTCTGTCAAGGTTCCTTCAGCTTCTTTGGATGCGGGTTCTGTGTATCCATCTTCCACAATGTCCATCACATCTTAAGAGCCTAGTAGAGCTCTCATTTGTATGCACCAATTGTCGTAGTTGTCTTTGGTGAGCTTCGGGATGATAACTTGCGTATTTTCGTTGGCCATCGAGACTTGAAGTGCTTAGAACACTGATCTGGAGTCTGAATTTGCAAAAATGGAGTGGATGGTTGCGTCCGGAATGGTCCAAAACCTTGGAAACCAATCTGAGTTTGTCGAAAACCGAGTTCGGAAGCGTCCGAAACTTGCGGTCAAACTTCTTGGCAAAAGTCAACTAAGATAACGGAATATACCTTTTTCTGACGGAATATTCCAGCCGTTATAACGGCGTTAGTGACGTCAGGCTGACGGAACGGGTTGGAGGATCGGATCCGGGTCGGATCTTGAACAGGGGTAACGGGTCGAATCTTCGGGTCGGACCCTGCAAATCGGGCGAGGAAGATGACTGGCGCGTGGTGGTGACGCGCCGGAGGGAATGGCTGCGCGTGGGCAGCGCGTGACGGAACTCTCCAAATCTATGCGGCGCGTGCGGCCTTTCTGTTGCTCCGATTTGGGTGAAATTTTCACCGGTGCACTCTTTGTGACGAGTAAAACACACTGGTATACTCAAAATGCTATTTTGAGCACTTTGATTTCTGGGCAAATTTGGTTTTGCCCTCTGTTCTTCGAATTTCTGGCTCTCCTGGGCTTTGATACCACTGTTGGTGGAATGGCAATTGTTGAGGTCACTTGTGGTGCACCTCTGTAAGAAATTCGAACACTCAAACGAAGGAGAAGCTTTAAAATTTTATTTCACTCTAGATTTCTTACACCACTCCACTTCACTTCACTTACTTACAACACAAACTGAGTCCCTTTATATAGGGAAATAAGATGAGCTATAATTAATGCAAAAACAGCAATTTCAAACTTCAGTTGGGAGATGGCAGTTGGGAGGAGGCTGGTTGAAGAAACATTGGACGGTGGCAGTTGGGAAGAGTCAACAATGTTGGCTTCTAGAATTTCGGTGGGAAGCTGCTGGAGATTACTGGAGGTTGGCTGACTGGAGGCAAGTTTATCTTTCAACAGATACTACGTCTTTGCTGGGGTGTGTGTATCTTCTCTTTATATATATAGTTATATACTATATAGCTATTGATGTAGATTGGTTTGGTTATTGTTCTATATATACTTGTTTTTTATGATTTGATTAATTTACAGTGAGGCAGCAATTCCAACACTAAGCTTAATTGTGGGGGCAAATCTTCTTAGAGGTTACCATTGATCTTATAATTTTAAGTTAAGTTTAGTCTGGTTAGCTAGTCACAATTACCGCAATCATGATTTTGTTTAGGTTTGAAAAGGTCACGGATACATTTATCAATAATAGTTGGGATCATTGTGATTCGATACATTATTCTACCAATATTGGGAGTATGTATTGTTAAAGGTGCCATTCATATTGAGTTGGTGAACTCAGATCATAAGTTGTATCAGTTTCTTCTTCTACTGCAGTTTGCAGTTCCCCCGGCTATAAGTATAGGTAGGATTATTAGTACAAAATGTTCTGATTTGGCATATATATATATATATATATATATATATATAGCTTGTAATGTATTCTCAGATAAATTAATGATAGCTAGGAATGTGATGTTAATGCAGGTACAATGACCCAGTTGCATGGAGCTGGTGAGGGTGAATGTTCAGTAATAATGCTATGGACTTACGCATTGTCATATGTTTCTCTTACACTTTGGTCAATAGTCTTCATGTGGTTTGTGCACTACTAGAAAAAAGGTATTTTATGATGGTTAAAAACCGTCATAAACGTTATTTTATGGGATCAGGATTCTCTACTATGCTGATCTTTTTCCTGATCTAAAACACTTGAAAATATGACTATGTATTTAAAAATAATGAAAATGAAATAAATAAAAGAAATAAATGGCAACCATTGATTACACATGTCAACAGATCTATATAGGACATGACAAAAATCAGTTCAGCAGAGGATCCAAATTCTATTTTATGACGGTTTTAAAGCGTCAATGAATCCAGTGTCAAGAACCACTTTATGACGGTTTATATTATGACGGTTTTTAATATCATAATTTCTTGACAGTTTTTACCCATCATAAATCTTAAAACATTTTTTTAAAAAAAATTAATTTTCAGTAGTATATATATATATATCCCACCGAAAATTAATTTTTAAAATTTGAATAAATCATTAAATATATAAATACAATTCAATGATCTTTAATAATTACACAAAATCAATAAAATTGAATATAAACACATTCTATTAATAAAACAAAGCAATTACATTATCAAATACAATGAAGTATATACTCCATTTACAATAATACAAAATAATTACATTATCAAATAAAATGAAGTATATACTCCATTGACAAGAATATATATATCCTCACTAAAAGAAAAAAAAAAGTAGAAAGAGAAGAGAAAATAATCCCAAGAATTTAACTTTAAATGTCCTGCAAAACAAATATAACAGTAAAAAGAAAAAAAAAATAAATGTTCATAAGGTCATTAAAACAAAACATCTACATACTTCAAATTTAAAATTTAATTTACTACAAACTAGAACTACACCAATTGGAAATAACGAGATTGAACAAACCTTTATCAAAATCTCTTATTTTTATACTTTACCTAGGACAATCAAACAAAAAAAAATACAAAAAAGTTATTACGTTACTCAAATTTTTTAAACCAAAATTAATATTTAAGGGAATAAAATTGAACACAATAATATAAAATTGGATTAGTGAAAAGAGAAAATAAAATGATAATATAAAAATGATTAAATATAACACAAATGTGAAAAAAAGAAAGGAAAAAAAACAAAACAAACAAAACAAACCTGGACCAAAGACTTAAGAAGAAGATGAAGAAGGGGACAAAGAAATAAGAAGAAGATGAAGAACAAATTAAAAGAATTAAAAAAAAAAAAAAATTGATTTGAGATGGGAAGAGGGGCTACACGGCCACACCAACTCCAAAAGCATAAGAAGTAGAAAAATTAAAAGTTAGGGTTGTGACTTGGGAGACTTTTAAAAACCTAATAGTAATGGTGGGACCCATTTTATTTCCCTCTTTCACTTTTTATTTTCCCTCTATCAGTTTTAAATTACTTTTTATCTTTATTTAAAAGTCATCACTAAATTATGATGGTTTTTAAAAACCATCATGATTTAGTGGTAGCTTTTAAAAAAGTGTTATAACGTTACGATGGTTTTTAAAAACCATCATAATATTGTGATGGTTTTTAAAAAGCATCATAAGTTATGACGCTTTTTAAAAACCATCATTATTTTGTGTCATAAATCATCATTTTTGTAGTAGTGGTGGGATAACATGCAATCCTTCCACCTTCAATGAACATAGGTATGATCTGAAACTTCTTCATGTTCAATGGACATTGCTTTCTTTATTTAATTGTTTTGGACAATCATTAATTTATATGTTATTTTTATCACTATGATGAATTTGGTAGGAACTATCTCTCAGTTGTTCGAGACAAATTATACGAGTGAATGTTCTGTATTTATGCTATAGACTTACCTCGTGGGCTGCATTCTCTATTACACGTACTATGGATTACCTTTTACATGTGGTTTGTGGCTTAAAGTTTAATGTTGTTGAATTTATCATGGCAATTGATTGAGCTTATATAAAGACACATTAATGATCAAATTCAGTTTTTTAGAATCCTTTGAATATGCACTTCAGCTCTTTGCAAGAGTAATGTATTTATAGTTTATACAAGCCTGAAGAAGTCACGTGATTGTGCATAATCAATCTGGCGAACTTAATGACATGATTGGTCGAGAGTGCATGGTACAAGAAAATGTTGTGCGATTATGTATATACTTTAATTTCCATGGTGGCTGCTACAATTTGGACAACCTTTAATTCACACGCATGGCTTGGTGTCTTTTTCTAAGTTGGTGAATTTTTGTCATATTCACCCCCACATTAAGCAAATAATATAATAGCTTTGATCAAATGAGTCAGGTGGTATATAGGGTGGGTTTTAATAAGGTTGAAATTAAAGTGGTGGCCTAGGTACATGCAAGTCCAAGATAAGAGTGGAATAATTTGGCTATGCAATTAACTTGATTGCACAATTAATGCAATTCTGATTCGTATTCCATCAACACATTGCACACATGATCCCCACTTATTTTATATCTTTTTATTTCTTTGTCACACTAAATATATATATCAAACAGAGATCAGAGACCGGATTCATATAAACAACACAATTATTCCAACCCCACATTCCATTGGTTATTAATGCTGCTTTCTAAAAAAAAACAAAAACAAAAACAAAAAAAACTCAACTATGTGCTGAAAACTTGGCTCGTGATCATCATGTATATGTAGTTTTGGTTGTTGAAGGATTAGAAGTCTTTCAAGTACAATGAAGATTTTGGACATCTCTATTGCTTCATTTATTCCAGTTTTAAAGGTACTCCTCACAGTTATCGGCTTATTTCTTGCATTGGATTTTGGGAGGCACGCAAGCATCTACACGCTCCAATGCAAGAAATAGAATATTAAAGGATTTTTGATTTTTCATAAAGTAGACCCGGCGATTTGGATCACGACCCGTGAACCCGATACAAACCTAATGAAAATAAATAGGTTTGGGTTTATAAAAATGGGTTCAAGTTGGTAAATAGGTTAACCGGTTTAACCCATTTAATAATCGAGTCATGTCGAGTTTCGTTAGTTTATGGGTTGACACAATTATTAGGGGTTGACACAATTATTAGGGGTAAGACAGAATGTGGGTTGTCCACGTTGGTAGATGTTGGTAATCCTTTAATTAAGTAACAGCTTTCTTATGAAACTCAATAAATTAATAGTTTCCATTAATTTAGACGTATTAACTATTGTAGTAATTCTTTCTTTTAAATGATATTACAGTTCTATACATGCAACATCTTTTTTGGACCATGTTCTTTTGAAGCAATTATATACGATAATAATATAACTCTTATAATACTACTTTACCCAAATGCAACACAATAATTCATTCATTTAATTGTATTATATTTGTATCAATTGCATGATTTAAATGAATTGATTAGGGTGTTACCACGTCATTTTGACACAAAATTTGGACAAATAGAATCACTCTAACTCTTATATGTAATCGTTTTATAGTTAAATATAGTTTGTAATTTGATGACCCTTGCAATTCGAAATAAAATTAGTTGGCTACAAAAGAAGGTCGCTCTGTACTTTTCACGGAAGAGGTTTATATGTATGAGTTTTCTTTTCACAACACTTATTCTGTGTACTCCACCACTCCACCGTTGTCTATTTTACTTAGGTTTCAAATGATAAGGCTAAATGGAGAATTATTAAACGGGTCATGTTAGGTTACACGTTTAATAAATGAGTCGTGTTGGGTTTGAAAAGCTCAACCTTTTAATAAACGGATTGTGTCAAGTTGGGTAAAGAAATATACGGGTCATGTCGGGTTTGATCCAACCCAACCCACGAACACGAATTACCAAGTCTACTTAACAAGGTTGTAATAATAATAATGAATAATGAATGAATAACGAGGATGATAAAGAGCAGGTGCCAAGGTGACAGAAAGACAGAGAGCAGGTGCCATGTTTGTATGTCATCTCTGCATGCCAATTGCCATGCGTCTCCGAGTTCTCAGTACCAGTAAGTGTCTACATACTAAGTGGATGTTCTATTTTCTTTTTGGAATCTGTCATTTTCGGTTTATACCCACTACAAAAAAAGTGACATATAGTGACATATTTTTTTTGATAAATTTAAAATATATCACGGTAGGTATTATTTGTGACAAATTTTTTTATTTGTCATTATGTTTTGTTCTATTGAGACATTTAAAAAATTATTGTCACAATTAGTTAAAAAAACTTAATAATTAATGACAAATAATACAATTTGTGACATGTAGTGATATTTTAGTTTGTGACTTTTTTTAAATCCACCACTAATGGTAATATACTGTAACACATGTTAATATTTGTCATTTTTTACAAATTGCCACTAAATTTCCCTCCAAGCCCGCTCTTTTTTTTTTTTTTTTTAATTCTTTCCATTTAGTGATGTAAATCCCCAAAATTTTCTTATTCCTTATTTGATTACCCAGAGTTTTCCTGTTTTCCTACACCTTTCCTAATTACTGTCATATAATTTCTCCAATCTTCTATAGGTCTTTTTTTTTTAATACGGTTTTGGTTCATGTTTGGATTAACAGAATTTCTTGAGCATCTTTCGAAATCAAGGTGACATTCAATTGGGTAAGTATCCACCTAAAACCTTTCTTTTTTTCAATTGTTCTTGTGGTCTGCAATGGTAAATTTTAGTTAACAGATTATTTCGTTGGGATTTTGAAGTAACTAGTGAGATTAGCTTAAAATTTGAGTACCGTACGACGATGCCCACAGAATCCGATTCGTAAACCTCCCCTTTTCTGAAAAACCAAAAACAAACCCTAATCAAAATCTCGCTCAACTCTCCCAATTTTGGTCTGCTTTCGTTTTGTATCAAATGTGTTAACATATCATCTCCCATCTTTTCCCATATTTCCCTCTGTGTCCATCCTCAACTTCAAAACAATCAATTTCTTCCCAAAGTTTGCACCTGATTAGATTTCGATTTCGTTTCAATTTCGGGTCTTTCTTAAGTCTGTAATTGAATCTTTTTCTTTCTTTTAATTTGAATTTTCTTTCTTTTAATTTGAATGTCATGAATTTGTTAATCTTAGCTGTTAATGATGTGGGTTTTGACTGTAATCAATTTGTATAGCTATCTCTGGGTGAAATTCGATTATATGCATGCTATTTTTCAAATTTGTCTCCTTTTTAGGTTTTTTGTTTCTGGATTTATTATTTTGTTTCACTCTCTACCAAAACAAAGTTGAATCGTTGATACATGTTACTTCTCTATAATCATGTTATATTGGACCAGGGTTTGGTTTATGCATATATACGTATTATTACTTCTATAAGTAATATTTTATAAACAGATAATGAAATGAAGGTTTCCTTTAAAGAAATTCAAAGTGTTTGATACTAGTCGAAAAGTGCTCGAAGAAAGTCTTCAATGAAAATTGTAACTAGAAACAGAGATGAGAAACAGAGTTTTGTTTGAGCTCCATTAATAGTCTCCTTGAATATTTCTCTGTATTTTATTGAGTGATAAAAACATTACATTGTTTGTGTACAGACTCGATTATATATTATGTTTGACTAGAAGGTTTTTGCTATGTTTAGGCGTGTTTGTTGGCCTTGCTTGTAGTGTTAGAGGTGGCCTTGTTGTGTAGGTGCCTGTTGCATTGTTGTTTTTCCTGGGCTTTTGTTTTGTTCCTTGGCTATGTTGGTTGTTTTAGTTCTTGGTGATAGAGGTGGTCCTGTCCTTTGGCTGCTTGTTTGTGTCTTGTTGCTTGTTGGTTGCGTTCTATTTTCCCCTTTTTTTGTGCTGTGCCTTTTGGCCTTTGTTTTCCCCTTTTTTTTTTCAATAAAACTTTTGCAGTTGACTTCCCAACTAATTCTATCCACATATAGTTACCATATATTAACCAACTAATCATAAACCTCAACTACTTTGCTATATATAAAACTAATATCCTGCAGCCAATATTAGAATATTTATATCTTAACAAACTTTGCTACACATCAGACTTGTTGGACCATTTTGATATGTAACTTATCATACTTGGGTTATTTTATGTCCATTTACTTAGTTTTGGGTAAATATTTAATAGTTTTCCTCATTTTGTCAAGGTTAGGTTTTCGAGTTGATCAAAGAATTCATCTGACATTATCCTAGCTACAACACACTGTTTACATATTATAAGCAAAGACAAGATATGCCAGAATGACAATTCTTTTATAATGTGATTATAAATCAGAATTATTAATTTCTTTTTGTCTCCTAGCCATTTTTTTTTTCTATAAATATAATAAATGTAAAGCACAGGATGATAGCCAAAGGGACTTCGAGATGAACTGGTAAATCATTATATGTTGTATATTTTATTAGTTTCATTTATTAATACACGCACATATATATATATATATATATTTATAGACAAAAAAGGACCCTGAAGGAAAGGAGCCAGACAAGATAACGATGTTCAAAGCAACTTACACTAAGAAAAAAGACAAGCCTACTGACCCAACAGTTGCAAATGCAATGGTAAGATATGCTAAAAACAAATAATCTTGGATTATGTATTTGCTTGAGTGTTTGATATATAATCATTTGACATTGGATGTTATTTAACTTAGTTATTTATTAAGTAATTTTTTTGTATTGTTTATTGGAAGTGGACTTTTTTTTTTTTTTTTTTTTTGTGGTGTTTAAACGATTTAAATATTCTAATTGATTTCATTATCTCACTACTTAATTTTGACAGAGGCGAATGGATGAGCTTATTACAAACCAACCAGATGCATCTAAAAATGAAGTCCTCAATCAGGTTATTGGTGAAGTTAGTCCAGAAGCTCATGTGTCTACTTTAACTTATGGACTTGGGATCAATCAATAAAAAAAAAAATGGTAATCGTTCTTCTCATCTTGACACATTGAAGATGTTAGAGGATGAAAGAATTCAAAGACAAACAGCAAACGAAAAGATCACATATCTACAGTCTGAATTGACTGAATTGAAATCCCAACTTCAAACCATGGAGGAAATGAAATCTCAGTTTGTCCAATTGAAATCGATGTTTGAACATCAGTTTTCAAATTCAAATGCATCTTCTTAGTTTATATATTCGTAGTTCATTTAATAGGTTTAGTCTTTATAGTTTAAAGATATTTGTTAATTTCATCTTATATGTTTAGGTTTATAATTTAAATACATTTGTTAATTTCATCTTATTTTTAGGTTGACGATTCTCTACAGACTTTGTATATGTTTGTTTTCAATATATTTATCAATTTAATCATAATATTATTTAGAGACTAAAGCTATAGCAATTTTAAATTGTCACTAATTATGCATATAGTGATAGAATTTTTTCTTTGTTAACTGTCACAAAATTTGTTTATAGTGACGCATTTTTCAAATGGTTAATTGTCATTAGATTTGTTAATTGTGACATATTTTTTAAACAATTAATTGTCACTAAGTTAGTGTACAGTGACATAATTTTTATGTGTATTTGTCACTAAGTTTATGAATAGTGTCATTTATTTTAAACAATTAATTGTCACTGAGTTTATGTATAGTGACATAATTTTGACATGGTTAATTGTCACTGAGTTTGTAAATAATGACACAATTTTAAAACAATAAATTGTCACTAAAAATATATAGTGACAAAATCTTCAAACCTTAAATTGTCACTAAAAGGATGTATAGTGACAAAATCTTCAAACCGTAAATTGTCACTAAGAGGATGTATAGTGACAAAATCTTCAAACAATTAATTGTCACTATATACAAATTTAGTGACACAGTTTTTATTTTGTCACTAATTAAGGTCGAGTGATAATTTGTTACTAAAAGTAATAATTTGTGACAAGTATCAAACAACTGTCATAAATACTTTTAGTGACAGGGGCAAAAGTGACGGATTGTTAATGACACTTTTTTTTGTTACAATAATGAAATAGTGACAATTTCTTCAATTGTAGTGACAAATAATTTTTGTCACTACATGTCACTTTTTTTATAGTGACCAAAACATTGAAATTCTTCATTTTTCTTCTTCTCTTATCAACCCAACAAGTGTTCCTCTTTCCACGGTTCTTCTTTACTAATGCTGCTTCCCACTATCTCTTGTTTTTCTGTTTGTTTTAGGACAACTTTCATTTCTTAACCCTTCTCCTAATTTTCAATATTATGATCAAAACCAACGTACCAACCGTTCTTTTTGATAGATATTTTCTTCACTTTTTAATTATATGTATATATATATGGTGTGTGCGTGTGCTTCCAGCTTCACGGATTGATGTTTGTTTCATTTCATGTTCTAATATATTCAACTCACAAGTACAACACCACTTTGTATGTAATATTTTCTCGATCAAATTATTTATTTTCTTATGGATTTATTAGTGAATTGAAATTCTCTGTGAGTGTATGTAAGACCAGAGGAGTAATTAGATTATGAAGATTCTGGATCTTTTTATTGCTTCATTTATACCAGTTCTAAAGGTGCTCCTCCTCACTGCTCTTGGCTTATTTCTTGCATTGGATCGTGTTGATGTATTGGGAGAGGAGGCGCGAAAGCATTTGAACAATGTCAGTTTTACTTTTAATATTGCACTATTAATTTTTGGCTTGCAAACAACGCATATAAACCAAAGCCTACTGAAGTTATAATTAGAAGTAGAAAAATAGTTCACAATTAACAACAAGTTAATTGTCATCTGATTACTTACAGATTTTATGCATGCAGGTAGCATTTTACGTCTTTAATCCAGCACTTGTTGCTAGCAGCTTGGCCGAAAGCATAACAATTAAAAGTTTTGGCATTTTGTGAGTTGTTTTCTTACTGTATCTCGATCTAAATGGAATTAGCTACTCGGTTTATTAATTGATAGTATCATCTGTAGGTGGTTTATGCCATTTAATATCCTTTTCACGTTCATCATTGGCTCAGCTCTTGGATGGATACTTATTAAAATTACCAGAGCTCCTCGTGATTTGTGGGGCCTTGTTATAGGATGTTGCGCCGCTGGTAGTCTTTTTTTCATTTCCTCTGTATATTAACTGAACTTGTATGTTTACAATATAACAAATGGCGTTTCTTAATTTGTTACTTATAATCTTAATCAAGGGGATGTTGAAGAAATTCTTCATGAAATGAATCCAAATTTTTGTTAACAATGTGAGCGCGCAGGTAATCTGGGGAATATGCTTCTGATTATAATTCCAGCGGTCTGTAAGGAACGAGGCAGTCCATTTGGCAATGCTGATGTCTGTTATAACCAAGGAATTGCATATTCTTCACTTTCTATGGCAGTAAGAACTTTGCCTTTGCCTACAGTTTGAATCGGTAATTGAGAATTGAATGACTAAAAGATTCAGAACCTGCTCAATATTTTGCCCTTTTATGTTATGATATTTCAGATTGGAGCCATTTATTTGTGGTCATATGTGTATAACATTGTGAGGATATTTTCAAGTAAGAATTCTGATGAAGAAGCCAAAGTAGATGACACAGATAATATAAGACCTGTAGGAGAAAGAGATGATGGAAATCTTTCACCAAAGGAAGACCACTGCATCGGACCACTGCTTCCTGTAATTGGGTGCTCACCAAAGGAAGACCGTCTAGATCAATTTGAACGCGACTGCCCTATATCGGAGGGCAAGACCAAGGTTGGCTAAATATTTTTTCCTTATAATTGGAACCTGCTTATATTCTCATTGTCACAACTCACAACTACTGACAAGACAATTTTCATGCGCTCATTTTGTGTTTCTTTAAATTGTATGATCCGTTTATCTCCTCCACAATGACGTCGATGTATATTTATCTTCCTCGTAATATTGAAATTGATGATAACATCTTTTATCTACCTATTAGCAAGCATGTCTTATCTCCATCGGTCTCTTTCCCAAATTAATGCCAACAATCAGTGTATCACATCTTTAATGTTCTATAGCATTGTAACTCGTTTTAACATGTTCAATATTGAATTCAATTTCCAATAGGTTTTTACCCATTCACTTGAAAGTTTTTTGTTTTTTCTTCATTTATCTAACCTTTGCCGGTGTTTCCTTACAGTTGCGATTTTTGATAAGGATTGACCTGTTTTTTCAAAAAATTGCATCAAAGGTCAACCTGAGAAAGCTGTTGGCACCTCCAACTATTGCAGCGGTATGCTTCTGTGATTACTTTCATCATGATTGTGGAATACAAGGAAAGTAGAAATCTATTCCTTAATTTGAAGGGAATTATAGCGGAAGATAAATTTAGTTTATACACAATGTGATCATTACTTAAGTTCTTATATAAGATTGTTATACTCAAGACGTACATGTCTATGGAGCATGATGAGCTATGCCAAACATTATAAGTTGGTTCTGTGATAATTAAACATTCAATCTTTAAACCTATTTTTTTTGTAGTAGTTGTTAAATTTATGCTAAATTTAAGATTGAGCTATGCTAAATTTAAGATTATGCGAAACGAAGTTGTTAGGATTCTGCTGAGTATCATAGAGGTTTATCTTTTCTGAAGAAAACATTTGTTGTATTGCATAGATTATTGGGTTTATGGTTGGTGTCATCCCCCAGTTACGGAAGGTGCTAATCGGTGACAGTGCTCCTCTTCGGGTAGTTGAAGACTGTACATCTTTGCTGGGGTACGGTGTGCTGTAAAGCTGTTGATATATGGAGATTGTTCTACATATATATATATATATATTTTGTTTATGATTATTATTTTGATTCTCAGGAAGGCTGCAATTCCAACAGTAAGCTTAATTGTGGGAGCAAATCTTCTTAGGGGTAACCACTCATGATCTTTTGTTCAATCCTGCTATTGTTTGTGTAAACTTCCAAGTTAGTTATGTTTGATCAGGTTTGAAAGGGGGGTCACGGGTACAGTCATCAATAATCATTGGGATCATAGTGATTCGATACATTGCTCTACCAATATTCGGGGTAGGAATCGTGAAAGCTTCCATCCATTTTGGATTGGTGAATTCAGATCCGTTGTATCAATTTGTTCTTCTACTGCAGTTTGCTCTTCCTCCAGCAATAAACATAGGTAGGAATTATCCGGTTTCAGTTTGCTTGTAAATTGTAATGTATTGTTATGACTTTTATGAGATAAGTTGTTATGATAGTGCAGGTACAATGACCCAGCTGTATGGGAGTGGGGAGAGTGAATGCTCATTAATAATGCTCTGGACTTATGCATTGGCCTCTGTTTCACTCACACTTTGGTCTACATTCTTCTTGTGGTTTGTCGGATAACCTGTTACTGGGCCTACTATTTAAGCAATATAATATAAGAAATAGGCAAATATGCATTATTGAATAAAAGTTGATGAATATAGGGCACCCCAATTGCAGGACATTTTGTAGTTTTGGATATGTATGTGTTTGTATCCAGCACTAAATTCTTAGCATCTATAATGTGTTGGGTGTTGTTAATACAAAGCCTTGTAATAGAAGATAGAAATAATATATGGATCGATCATGAGTTGCTTGAGGAGAATTCAGTTGAGCGAAATCCTGCAAAGATGAAGGCGATGTTCAACACGTTTGCATACATGTTTGTTACCAAAGTTAGACAAATTTTGAGAATTAAAATACTAAAAACAAATGGACATTTTTATTAATGGTTTTCCAGTGAGTTTGATGGATATGGGCCCATTGCAGCCCAATGAGATATAAAAGGAATAACGAACCGGTCCCTACGACCTCCCATTACTGGTATGCTATTACGTGACTCTCTCTCACTTTGATTTCTCTTAATTACTCCTCCACTCTCTCGCCCAACAACGTCTACAAGTATGCGTCTCTCTATCTCTTTATCGATGCATTGCTGCCTCCCACTATCACCTACTTGCTTTCTCTTTTATATTTCCACATTTGATGGATTTCTGTTTGTTTCGTTATACAATACCCTTTTGTATGTAATCTGACTTTCACTGCTTTTCTTTTTCTTCAGTGGATAGCTGTGTACCTTTTATTCAATTCCATGTCTTCCCACTAAATTAATTAACATTTTCTCTTGCTTTTAATGCTTTCGATATATATACTCTCTTAATGGAAATTGCTAATTTGTTATTCTCCAAATCAAAAAAAGAAATGATGTGATAATTAAGGATCATCTACTTCATTTGCAAGAATTCATTTTAAAGAAAACTAATGTATTCAGTCCCTGGCTGATTCCTCACATGTATATCTTGTGGGATTTAACAGCTGATCATGCTTTTTCTTCCTCTATAGGACTAGAGAGACTTTGGCTATGAAGATTCTGGACCTCTTTATTGCTTCTTTTATACCAGTTCTAAAGGTGCTCCTCCTCACTGCTCTCGGCTTATTTCTTGCATTGGACAAAGTTGATATATTGGGAGAGGAGGCACGAAAACATTTGAACAATGTAAGTTTTCATATTGGTCTTATTTGTGTCAAAGATAGCTTATACAATTGAATTCATATTTGATTTCTTTGTTCTAGTTGATAAAAAAGAAAGTGTCATCTGAGTAGTTCAGATTTTATACAGATAGCGTTTTTCGTCTTCACTCCAGCACTTGTTGGTAGTAGCTTGGCCAAATACATAACAATTAAAAGCATTGGCATGTTGTGAGTTTGTTTTCTTACTAAATCTAAATCAGTTTTTCTTCTTTTTCCTGTTAATCCATTGACAGTATCATTTTTAAAACTATGTAGGTGGTTTATGCCCGTTAATATCCTTATCACATTCATCATTGGATCAGCACTTGGATGGATACTGATAAAAATTACTAGAGCTCCTCGTGATTTGTGGGGCCTTGTGATTGGGTGCTGTGCTGCAGGTAGTCTTCATTTCTAATTATGGGGAAGAAAAAAGTTTATCTAAATTTGTTGGCATTGATGTGAACAGGTAACCTGGGGAATATGCTTTTCATTATAATTCCAACAGTATGTAAGGAACGGGGCAGTCCATTTGGCAATGCTAATATCTGTTATAACCAAGGAATGGCATATTCTTCACTTTCTATGGCAGTACGAATTTTCCCCAACTCAGTTTATTAATTGCCTACACCTTTAATGGATGTTTGAGTACCCATCTCACTATTTTACCGTTTCAGATTGGAGCTATCTTCTTGTGGTCATACGTGTTTAACATTGTGCGGTTATATTCAAGTAAGAGTTTTGAAGCTACAAAACTAGATAACTCCACAGAGAGACAGAGTATAAATCCTGTCAATGAAAGAGCTGAAAATCTTTCAAATTCTCACACGGGACCGTTGCTTCCTTTAAATGAGTCCTCAGTAAAGGCATACCATTTGGATCAATTTGAACTCGATTGTCCTATATCTGAGGGCAGGCCCAAGGTTGGTTCAAGTTTTTAGATGAATGTATGTATTATTAACATTCATTTTCTTATTGAACATACTTCTACTCATTGCTACAACTACTGACAGTTTTCATAACACCCGGATGTTCTTTTGTGCTCATTTTTTGGTTCTTTAAATTTTATGATCCATTTTCCTATTCCACAGGTGTCACTGTAGCTTTAGTTTTTTTCACAATATCGAAAATGATGACAAGATACTAATATTATTTCTACATATCAGCAAGCATGTCTTCAACTCCCTCTTGTCTCTTCCCCAAATTAATGCCAAGGTTCAGTGAGCATACTTTTTCAATGTTCCATAGCATTGTTTCAATGTTAACATGTTTAGTGAATACTCTTGTCGAAGTCCAACTTCAATCTTCATCTTCCTGACCGATAAATTTTCCAACCCTTTTATTTGCATATGATGACCGATTAGTCACTGGTATTTGTATGTTAAGATGCAAGTGCTGAGGAAACCTTTTCCTTACTATGGCTTCCTAAAAATGCTCTTTAACTTAGCATTGAAGATCTTGCATTACAGTAGCTGTTACTTTTCTCTTAATAGGATGCTTTTAAGAGCAATTATCATCTTAATTACCAAAGTGTTTCCTGACAGGTCCCATTTTTAAAAAAGATTAAGCAGTGTTTCCAATCATTTGCAACAAAGATCAACCTGAGAAAGCTCTTTGCACCTTCAACCATTGGAGCGGTATGTCTATTGCTATAATAATACCTATAGTTTCTTTGCATGATTCCTTGTATCATGATTGTGGGATATATTTTATGGCCAGGAAAACTAGAAATATGTAATGAATCTAGTTGATGCATGTAAGATAAAAAAAAACAGACGGTTATACTCAAGACATTTTTATATGGCACGAGTTATCCTTAGCATTATAAAGTGAGTTTGTTTCTGTCATAGTTTAATGCAATTTGATGATTCTTATCATCAATTTGCATTAAATCTTTAAACCTTTTCTTTTTCACTCACGTTAGCCTTAATGTGTGTATTAGCAATGAGGTTGGTGAAATGGTAGGTAGAAACATCCTTTTTCACCATAATAAGAATTAAGAGCTCATTGTTTGGAAGGGAGTCTATACTTATCATAATTCCACCGGATTCTTTTGGTATAATCTCTGTATTTACGAATGTGTTTATTATGAAAGGATTAATTTGTTTGTTCATAGCTACTAAGAAGAGTAATTGTGAACATTAATTTTTGACTAAATGATTACATTTGTTTTATTGCATAGATTGTTGGGTTTATGATCGGTGTCAACCCTCGGCTACAGAAGATGCTAGTTGGTGACAATGCTCCTCTTCGGGTGGTTGAAGACTTTACTGCTTTGCTGGGGTGTGTATCATTTCTTTCTATTATACAGCTCTTGATGTAATTGGTTTGGTTTTGGTGATGGTCCTATATTTCTTTGTCATATGCGGATTCATAGTGAGGCAGCGATTCCAACAGTCACCTTAATTGTGGGGGCAAATCTTCTTGGAGGTAACCATTGGATTTTATTTTTTATTCTTATCTTGGGTGTTAACTTGAGTCTAGTTAGTCAAAAATACTCTCATGATGTTGTTCAGGTCTACAAGGGTCACGGATACATTTATCAATAATCATAGGGATCATAGTGATTCGGTACATTGCTCTGCCAATATTGGGAGTATGCATCGTCAAAGCTGCCATCCATTTCGGGTTGGTGAATTCAGATCCGTTGTACCAGTTTATTCTTCTGCTGCAGTTTGCTCTTCCCCCAGCAATACAGATAGGTAGGACTAGTACAAAATTACCCAGTTTCAGTTTTATGAGATAAGTTTTAGTAATATGTTATGATAATGCAGGTACAATGACCCAACTTTATGGAGCTGGGGAGAGTGAATGCTCAGTAATAATGCTATGGACTTATGCATTGGCCTCTGTTTCACTTACACTTTGGTCTACATTCTTCTTGTGGTTTGTCGGATAAACAGTTTTGTAATGCCTCCTCAGTCCCCACCAGCAAATGCAATCCACTTAGATAGTTTCGCCAATACACGTACACACCAACACCAACGTATGTATGCTTTATTGTACATGAAAATAGGATCATTTGATTACAATAATAAGATTAGCAAGTTTCTTTCTTTCTTTTTCTGTTGACTGTTGTAATTGCAATGCATTTTTGGATTGTGCAAAGCAAGAATGTATACAAATATGATCCCAACTCATTAATAATTAAATAATGAACAATTAATTACGGCATATTGTTATTTTTCTAAAAAGTCTGATAAAAAATGTAAATTTGATGAAGTTGGAGGGTAAAAAAAAAAGGATAAATAAGAATGAAGCATTGGAATCTGTGATGAACGGTGGCTGATGAAATAAGAGGATCAAACGGCGTAGAAAACATGAAGGGATTAGACGGCATGAAACATTGAAACATTGAAACATGAAATGATATCTATTAAAACCCCCAATCAGTCTCCTCAGTCTCTCTGCAACTGCAACAGCAAGTATTGATCAATTAAAATTTAAAACCTCGCAAGAGAGAAATTATCAAGGAAAAGTTTTTTCATTTTGCGAAGCTGGAAGATCCCAACTTGCAAGAAGAGACGCATCGTTTGATGAACATGTATGGGTCAGTTGTACTCTCCCTTTGCTCTGCTTTTCAATTGCTTTTGTTGAATTGACTAGTATATAGTAAAACTAAATGGAGTTGATGGAGATGGAGATGGAAATGACGAGTCTTGGAGATGATGAGACCATCCATGTCTACCAAGACTCATATGATATCTCCGTCCCTCAAGCAGACACGGACACTAATAATCTTGAACCATACGAGGGTATGGTTTTCGAATCAGAAGAGGCTGCTAAAGCCTTTTACAACTCCTACGCTCGCCGTGTCGGCTTCAGCACCCGTGTCAGCATGTCTCGTCGCTCCAGGCGCGACGGTGCCATCATTCAGAGGTCTTTCGTTTGCGCCAAAGAGGGTTTCAGGGTCGACAAGGACAACCCTCTTCCCCGTCTCAAGCGTCCCCGTGCCCAGACCCGTGTTGGCTGCAAGGCCCTCATGGTTGTCAAAATTCAAGATCCTGGTAGATGGGTTGTTTCTTCCTTTGTCAAGGAACACAACCATGATCTGGTCCCTCCTGATAAGGTGCATTGCCTTCGCTCTCATCGCCATGTCTCCGGTTCTGCCAAGTCCTTGATTGATACCTTGCAAGGTGCAGGTATTGGACCTAGCGGTATCATGTCTGCTCTTATTAAAGAATATGGTGGAATCAGCAATGTTGGTTTTACGGAGCGTGACTGTCGAAATTACATGAGGAGTAGTCGCCAGAGGACTCTTGGAGGTGACACTCAGCTCCTTTTGGACTACTTGAGAGCGAAGCAATCTCAGGACCCTGCATTTTTCTATGCTGTCCAGGGTGACGAAGATCATTGCTTGAACAATATCTTCTGGGCTGATCCTAAGGCCAGGACTAACTACACTTATTTTGGCGACACTGTTACTTTTGATACAACTTACAGGTCCAATCGTTATCGCTTGCCCTTTGCACCATTCACTGGAGTTAACCATCATGGACAGCCTGTATTGTTCGGCTGTGCCCTTTTAATTAATGAATCTGAAGCATCCTTTGTTTGGCTATTTCAAACGTGGCTCGCGGCCATGTCTGGCAGGCCTCCTGTTTCGATCACCACTGATCATGATCGTGTGATTCGCTTGGCTGTCACTCAGGTTTTTCCTGATACTAGACACCGTTTTTGCAAGTGGCATATTTTTAAAGAATGCCAAGAGAAGTTGTCCAGTGTGCTGTTAAAACATCCCATTTTTGAAGCAGAACTCCATAAATCTGTCAATCTGACAGAATCTATTGAAGAGTTCGAATCTTGTTGGTTGTCTCTGATAGATAGATATGATCTCAGGGAACATGAGTGGTTGCAAGCTATTTACACTGATAGGCGCCAGTGGGTCCCTGTGTACTTGAGGGATGCATTTTTTGCTGAAATGTCTATAACGCAACGCAGTGATAGCATTAACTCGTATTTTGATGGATATGTCAATGCCTCAACAACCCTACAGCTGTTTGTTAAGCAGTACGAGAGGGCTCTGGAAAGTCGTTATGAGAAAGAAGTCAAGGCAGATTATGATACCATAAACACTGCCCCAGTTCTGAAGACCCCATCGCCCATGGAGAAGCAGGCAGCTGAGCTTTACACAAGGAAATTGTTTATGAAATTTCAAGAGGAGTTGGTTGAGACATTAACTTTCTCAACAAAAGTGGAGAATGAAGATGCAGTCACCACATATTGGGTTGCTAAATTTGGAGAGAGTAATAAAGCTTACTTTGTTAGTTTTGATGTTCGTGAGATGAAAGCAACTTGCAGTTGCCAGATGTTTGAGTACTCGGGCCTTCTTTGTAGACATATATTGACAGTTTTTAGGGTGACAAATGTTCTTACTTTACCATCTAGATATGTTTTGAAGCGATGGACGAGGAATGCCAAGAGTGGCGTGACATTAGAGGATCACACCAGCAATTTTTTTGATGGTTCAAAAGAATCTCTTACAGTTCGATACAATAATCTTCGTCATGAGGCCCTTAAGTATGTTGACGAGGGATGTAAATCTCTTGATATATTCAATGTGGCAATGGGTGCTTTGCAGGAGGCTGCAAATAAAGTAGCAGTTGCTGAAAATAATGGTGGGAAAGTTGCTGTTTTAAATAGAACTTGTGGAGAAGACCATAAACTTCACAGAAATCAAACAAATACTACCAGCCAGGATCAGCGATGGTGTTCACAGCAACCTGCCTCTGAGGTCAGTTGTTTCCCATCACATTAGTTTATCATCAGCACATAAATACTCATTACAGTTTATATCTATCTTTGTCAATTGCCAAATTTGCTCTAGGTTATGTGTATCTATCAATATTGAATTTCATCGAAGTTGAATTAATAGTTCATTATATCTACTAGTATGATCTGGTGAAAGAAGATAGTATTAGGAATGGTTTAAATGCTTTTATCTATGTTGATAGGGGATCTAATCCCCTAAAATGTTGCTTGGCACCTCATGATACAATTCTCAACTAAAATGAGAAGAGGGGTGATAACTTAAGTAGAAACTAAACCATGATTTTGTGGTAAGCAAATACATCTTATGGTAGTTGGAATTGGAAGAATATTCGACATAACTACTGCAGCAAGATATTCTTTACTTGTGTAAACTTCATTCCTGCTGGACTGTATTCTCTTACTGCTACATACTCTTGAAATTTATATTTGCTGTTCCAGTCTCTTGAGAAGTGCTAATATATTTGGTGACAAATATTCTTAGATTCCTACATATTTGCAGTCTGGTCTGTTGGCAGCAGCCTGCAGTAAACTGGGATGAACCACAGTTAACTTAAAAAGCTTTATTTGCCATTTTGCAGGATGAACAAGACAGGAAAATCCATAAATTGTCACGTAAGCTTGAGCGTGCACAAAGGAAATGTGTACTGTATCGAGCTAACTTGCTTTCACTCTTGAAGGATATGGAGGAGCAGAAATTGCAGCTATCGGTTAAAGTTCAAAACATAAAACTCGGGATGAAAGATTGAAATGAAATCCCACAAAGGAAATGTGTACTGTATAGAGCTAACTTGCTTTCACTTACCATGCTCTCTCGTTCAACTTGTTGCCTTGAGATATTTATAGAGGAGCCACACACTAGTGTTTATTTGCATTTCAGTTGTTATGCTCCTCTATGCAACGGGTTAAGTGTAATTAGTTAACTAATGCATAGGGTTGGATATTTTCAATCTTTTTAGAATTCTAATTCTTCATGCCTAATTTTGCTTCCATTTTATAAAATAGCAAATCATAACATCCAAGAGGTGATCATTTTCAATTCTCTCCATGGAATTTAAGAATTTCTGCATTTAAATGCAATAACAATCCAGTGAATTGAATGATTTGATATTTTTTTTTCTTTTTTCCTTTCTTTTTTTGAACCTGCATGGAACTACATTCTGAGCTTAATCAAGACTCCCTTGTTAAAAATCAAGGGCAGTTACTTCTTGAAGTTTGATTTTCCTTGTTTCTAATTGAACAATTCATGTACAAGAGAAGAAAGTACATAAATAAACATAATTCACTGAAGAGATCTTGAATTTCTGATCAAAGAATTTTCAATTGAAGATCGGGATAGCCAGCCCGCCCTTTATACCTTTCAAAGAGATCTTGAAGGGAGTCAACAAATTGACTGTGAACTTCAGTTACCTGCAAAGGAATAAATGAAACATTATAAAAAATAATCCAAGACTTGCTACCACTCTATATTAAGTCCCAATTCATGAAATTGGATTCCTTGTCAGAAAGTAAGCAAGTTTAATAAAAAAACAGATTTGGTTTCAACACAGGAAGTAGCCACTAAATTGGCAAGTGTAGCGTATCAAAAACCAACAAGCTATGGGCTTTCGAATATCAATTATGATGTGATGTTCTGTTCTGCTTCTTTTTTCATGCCATGATCCCTCCCATATCTTCAAAAAGCATTCAAAGTAGGTAGCACAGGGAAAATGAATGCAAAGGAGCTTGTCTCTACCCAAAGGATGGCAGAAAGATAACTATTCAATCTATGGACATAATCAGAAGAATATACAAAAATGCCATAATAATAGTAGCATCCATACCTCTTCCATGGTAGGTTGTGGATTTTTCTCCAGCTCTATTGGTCTGCCCACCACCACATGCATTGGTTGTTTATAGGGTAAAGGAGATCTGCAACATTGATTATTTGTTAAAGATTCCAAATAGCTGTAGAAAAAGATGTAATGCTGTAAAATATTCTCACACGGGTGGATGTGGAAGTTGCAAAACCAAAATATCGAGCTGTAAGTCACTAGCCTATATTTTATTAGACTAATCTCAACACTATAGAACAATAATACTTTCCTTCCTTTAGCTGACAATTCTTCAACATTATAAATGAACTAAGATGTAAAAAGATATATCTTCAAAAACTTGATAAAGTGGGCATGATGAATAATTCTCAAACTTCATTACAAAATATACATTCCAAAAATGTATTCTTCACTGAAACAAATGATTTCTTACAGCTTTCCATGGCTTCCATTTACTAATATATATGATTATTTCAATTTTCATCAATTCCTAATGGACTCATAAGGTTTTGCAAGCAAGCAAACCTCTTGAGATGCACAACTTTAAACAGGACAGGAGACATAAAGGGAAAGGATATTTAATATCTAAGGGCCATACATGTACAAGACACATTCAGGAAAGGCTTCCTATGCAACTGCATTATAAATTTTAAGCAGAGATATTTACACACTCATTGCTTAATTAATTACGATTGCCCACAAAAATTTTGATATCTTGGACTAACTCAACTACATTCATCAAAACTAGATGGAAATACGATGTTGAAATTTTTCTCTGCAGATGCTACTGATAGAAAACAAACTTAAATGCACCAGTGGAAAAAAAATAAAAGGAATAAGGATGACATGAAAATATATATATAATTATAGGAGAAACTATACATACCCAAAAAGTCCCCAGAAGTAAATTGGAGTGAACTTTAAGGCTCTAGAAAATTTAAGATACAACTGTCCACCCGGCTTCCACCACTTGTAGACATCTGACTGCAACACAGATGAAAAAAAGGGGGAAACAATTAATGACCGTTATCGGTGATGCTTCATAGATAACAGGGCACGAAAATAAATGATCAACAAGATGAATGAACTAGTCAACTAGACATAATAAAAAGTAATGTTTGGAGACAATATTCTCAAGGAATGGTACAGACACGGAATCTTCCAAGTTACTATATCAGTTGCACAAACAATGGCACTAGTGTGAGCATTCGTGAAAACAAACAAATTGTTACAGCAATACAGGTATTAATAACATTGTTACAGCAATATAGGTATTAATAACACCAATAGATATGAACTTTCCAGAAATTCCAGTAAGTGAAAAAGAAGAAAATGGGAAAGAATTAATACCTGACCAAAGCAAAAAACTGGAACCAGGGGTAGGCCCATCTCCATGGCTATGCGAACAAATCCTCTTCTTGACTTAAGAAAGGCAATCTTGCAAACCAAGAGAAGAATTAACAAAATACTGAAAAAATCATCTATTAGAAGACATGTACTCTCCTTAGTGTGTGATGTGAATGTGGCAGTTTGAGATGGAGAGAGTAAAAGAGAGAGCTGAGACACCAAGAGAAACGGTCAATCCTAAATGTAAAGAAAGCTGCAAACATTGTTAAAAAAATAAACGCTGTGTTGGCTTCATTCTTTGTAGGAATATTCATATCCTATCTTTTGCATAAGACAAAAAGATTCCAACAGCAAAATTACCAATACAATAATGTAGTATACTACTCCTGAAAAAAAAAATGTAGTAAACTAAAATATGCAAGATTTGTTCACATAAAGTGCCCTAGTGGATTGGTAATGTGAAGTACTACAGGGTGTTAAATTCTTATCCTAAGATTACACTTAACAATTTAAAGAAGAGATAAAAGAGTGAAACCTCTGAACCACGCTCCATGTGAAATGTTTCTTGCACTCCACCAGGCACTATGATGCAACTATAACCAGCAGCCAAGAGAGAAGTGAAATTTTTCTTTGATGCTGGTGTAAGACCCAGCCATGACCATATATGCCTCAGAAAAGGAGTGTAAAATATCTAGTCATTTAAACAAAGATTGAGAGAGATAGAAGTTAGAGAGAGGCTCTATAAATATACTGATATGACATCATGGGGAAAAAAAGACTTACAGCACTACTGGCAAGGACCTTCATTTTTGGGAGAGGCATGAAACCTGTAAGGTCAGCTAGTGCAACAACCCCAATTGGCAAAACTGAATGTGGCTCGTAACCGAAAACTGCAGAAAGCACAAAAAAAAGACCATCCATTAGCTGCTAAAAACAAAGAGAGACAAGGTTAACAACAAACATTGAAGCTCAAAACAGAACAGCAGCATGAACAAAACAGCTACTTTAAACTAGGCAGCAGGCAAGGTAAAGTAGCTCAACTAATCAGTTAAATTTAATGTTGCACAAGATTGAACCTTTAAGTGTCCTGTAGTTTATATCCAAGGAAAACTAAAGGAATTCAGTCATTGCTAATGCCAACCTGAATTTAGATGTTGAAGGTGGATAATAACCTGAGTTTTCAATTGTTTTAGGCGATTTAATTGATAATCAGACATCATCATATGCAATTGTTTTTGACTGAAGTGAGCTAACAAATTGGATTGAATAGTTTAGATATAAAGATTATGAATAGTGTTAATTAAAAGAAAGAAAGGAGGAGGAAAAGAGAAAGAGTGAGTACTGTAAGAGCGATCAGATTGGAAGGCATTGATATCTTCAACATGAAGAGTGACTGGAAAATAACTGCATGCATGCTTACATATATACCTGGCAGTTGGAAACAATCATAATATAATTATATAAATAACAAATAATAAGAAAACCAGGGGAGAATTAGTAGTTACCTGGACAAGCTTCTTCCCCACTTGCTATGGTGGTCAATAGGAACAAACATAAAGAAGAAGAGCATTCCAAATACACTGTAAGGAAAACAAACAGTAATTAATTAGGACTCACATTAATGAGGGATACAGATAGCAAGAGAGAGAGAGAGAGAGAGAGACTCAACTCACAGGAGGGATTTGGTGAGAGGCAGGAAGAAGACGGTGAAAAGGACCAAAAGGACAATGAAATGGATAATTCCGAGCCATATAAAGAGTGCCAGCGTCGTATAAAATACATTCGACGGGAATTCTTCCTTCCCTTTGAACTCCCTATATCCTTCCTTGTACTCCCTCATCCCCGATTCCACTCTTCTTCTAACTTCTAACTGGAAAAAATATCCAAACAGCAATGAATGATTCACCGATTATTTCTTTTTTATTATGTTTTGTATTCTTCTTTTCTATCGCTCTCTCGAGATTTCCGCTCACACTATCTGGAATCGGATTATAAAATTATAATAGTATAATACTAGTACAGTATAACACGTAATATAGATCGAATCATCACCCACCACCCACCATTCACCAACACATCATCAGCATAATAAGCATTCATTACCGTGACCAGTCAAGAGTCAACCCCACCATTACTTTTTTTATTTCAATTTTAATCCTCAACATTTATTACATTTCAGCTATCACCCCTGCTGTTTTTTTTTTTTTTCGTTTTTTAATATTACAATAATTCAACGGTGACAAACTCGAATCTATAACCTCATAAGCAAACCACTAAACCAATCTTATCTAATCTTCAATGTTTTTATTTTTTCCTTAAAATACAATATTATTATTACATCAATTTAATATGTTAATTTTTCTAATTATATAGCTTTGCTAAAGGTATTCATATTAAATTATTAATGAATTAATTGTTGTGACCTCAAATTCAACCCTTTTTTTTTTTAGTAAAAGTAATTTATGTCTTCTTCTTTTTTTTTTCCTTTTTCAGTCCAGAATGTCAAATATTCATCCATTGTATTTGTGTTATGAATGATACTATGATTTGATTTTGGTGGGCTAACAACATTCAACCCATCAACTAGAGATGTGATTAAAAAAAATCTCTTCATTAATTTAATATTACAAAATGAGCATGAACATCAACATGGTGGATTGGATAAGAGATTCATCAAATCAAATCAGCATCCCATTCGAAACCATCTTCTTCCCCTTGTCCTGCTTCTCTCCTACAATACAATTCCCTTGGAAATTATAATGCTTATAGTACGTATTTGACTATTCACAGCAACTATATAAAACCATTGTAAATTTCAACTTTGCTGCTCAAAATCCAATTTATCTTCAACCTTTTCAGAGCTTGACCCTGGTGTGTTTCCTACAGCTTCCATCTCCAAACATAACTGAATCAAGACCACCAAATTATATCATCTTCTCCTTTACATTTAATTTGTAATTAATCACATGTATGTGAACAAGGAGATCAGATTATATAAAAGCTATGTTTTATTTTTATTTTTATTTTTTATGAATATTTCATGGTCCTTTATATTAATAAATCTGTAATACTCTATTCTCGAGAAGGGTTAGTCACTCAATCAAGGTGCCTTTGCGATGAACTTCGTCGAGAGCAGATGACAAAGTTTTGAAGTCATCTTCTTTCTTCATTTTCCTCATAATACCGCTTGAAGAATGACTTTCTTCTAGCAATTGCACCTACATATCCACACCATTATAAGTTTAAATAGGACAAAAGCAAATGAATACAAAAGATGGCAATTAAATAAATAGAAAGGTGTTACCAGATTATCAAGACGATCCAATCTTGAGAAAATCGACAAGGATGGAGAGACTTCTTCTTGTTCTTGAAGGTTCATGATTTCATAATACCAAATTATAAAATGCTATAGCTCAGAATGTTTACAACAACAACAAAAAATAAAATAAATAAATAAATAAATAAATAAAATCTCTTGATTGCTGAATGGGACATTAATTGCTAGGGTTCAAAAATTAAATAGCACCTTTTGGGTTGGTTTTTGGGGAATAGGCACCAAGTTAATAAGTTAAGTTTAAAAGGCACCATTTAATGGGACCAGACGAAAATACCCCTTTGTTGTCTGTTTCTTTGTTTTGAAACTTTGGAAGAAAAGCTCTGAGAGAAAACCCCGACGGCGCAACAGTCGACCAAATTGTGACGACGAACCACCGTCGACGGAGCTACAGTACCGACGTACCGGCGAAGTCAATACCGACCACGGTATGTCTTTATCTCTCACGCATTTGTTGTCCATTATGTTTGTTTGATGAGTTTAGGTTAGGGTTTTAGTTTAGGAAAAAATTTCGAGCCTTTTGGTAGTGAAAACGATGAAGTTCTGGGTTTCCAAGAGTTTTTGAAACTGAATCGAGCCTTTTTGCAGTCTTATCGAGCCTTTTAGAAAGGTTATCGAGCCTTTAGAAAGGTTATCGAGCCTTTTAGAACCTTTTAGAAAGGTTATCGAGCCTTTTTAGAAAAGTTATCGAGCCTTTTGAAAAGTTATCGAGCCTTTTAGAAAGGTTATCGAGCCTTTAGAAAGGTTATCGAGCCTTTTAGAACCTTTTAGAAAGGTTATCGAGCCTTTTTAGAAAAGTTATCGAGCCTTTTGAAAAGTTATAGAGCCTTTTAGAAGAAACTTTTGTCGAGCCTTTTAGAAAGGTTATCGAGCCTTTTAGAACCTTTTAGAAAGGTTATCGAGCCTTTTTAGAAAAGTTATCGAGCCTTTTGAAAAGTTATCGAGCCTTTTAGAAGAAACTTTTGTCGAGCCTTTTAGAAAGGTTATCGAGCCTTTTAGAAAAGTTATCGAGCCTTTTAGAAAAAACTTTTGTCGAGCCTTTTAGAAAGGTTATCGAGCCTTTTAGAAAAGTTATCGAGCCTTTTAGAAGAAACTTTTGTCGAGCCTTTTGAAACAAAATCGAGCCTTTTAGAACCTATATGTTATCGTGCCTTTTGTTACTGTTATCGAGCTTTTTGAAAAGTTATCGAGCCTTTTAGAAACTTTTGTCGAGCCTTTTAGAACCTATATGTTATCGTGCCTTTTGTTACTGTTATCGAGCCTTTTTGAACTGTTATCGAGCCTTTTTGATATGTTATCGAGCCTTTTTAAACATTGATGTTATCGTGTCTTTTTATACTTTTATCGAGCCTTTTTGAACCTTTATGTTATCGTGCCTTTTTGTAATGTTATCGTGCCTTTTTGTAGTGTTATCGAGCCTTTTTGAATTTTATCGTGCCTTTTTGCACTGTTATCGTGCAGTTTTGAATTTTACCGTCAGTTTTCAAGTCTTTTCAGTAACTTATTTGCTTTTTTTCCGTCAATATGCAGATGGCGAATCCGAATGATTTCCTTAAAACCCCGGTGGGAGAATGGTTCAATGGAAAAATTATTCGGCATGACCATTTTGATGACCTTAGAGATATCGACAATGCACTTGAAAGAGTACCTGAAAATCTAAGGATCGAAGACCGACGTCGGTTTACTGAGTCATGTTTCGGTCATTTCCTCTGGATGCATCGTGAGATTAATTTTTCTGGCGGCATAGTCCATCGCCTACTTTTACGTGAGTTGCATCACAACGGGCCGGAAGATGAGATGCGATTTCTATTAGGGAACCATACGGTCCGGTTCTCGAAGGTTGAGTTTTGTCTAATCACCGGATTGAAGTTCGGAGTGATTCCCGACACAGCGAGTTATGATATGGTGGTACAGAATGGCATACACGACCGGTACTTCCAACGTCGAGTCATCGAGTTTCAAGAGCTGAGAGGGGTGCTTCGGATTGGTGTTTTCCATTCGCAGTACGATGCAGTGAAGCTGTCATTATTGTTTTTGCTGAACTGGATACTGATGGGGGTGGACGAGAGATTTAAAGTTCCAGCATGGCAGTTTCGAGTAGTCGAGGACTTGGACACTTTTGATGCATTCCCATAGGGCGCATACGTGTATAGGCGGTCTATTTATGGTTACATGCATGCTTTGGATAGTCCACGGGAGGCAGCACGACAGGCAAGACAGGGCGTTGACACCATCGAGTCCTACAACATATACGGTCTAGCGCACGCACTATTGGTTAGCATTTACAATTTGCATCCGTACTTTAATTGAGAATTTTTTATATGACTGATGTATTTACTTGTGATCGTACTTGTCTATTACGCAGGTATTTGCTTTTGAGGTTATCCCCTCCCTTGGCATTAAAAAATGTGGGATCCGCAGGGTTAACCCCGAGCTACCCCCTCCACGTATTCTGAAATGGAAGTTGACTAAGCGACCGCGAGGGAAAAAGCTGGATGAGATTTTCTCTGAAACTGTAAATATTGTTGTTGTTAATGTTTATAATTTTTAGTATGTGTATAATTACAATGATGTAATTACAATGATGTAACTCCAATTGCAGATGTCTGCGCGGTCTAAATTGGTGGCGACAGCTGTTGAGATGGGTCAACGGTATTACGAAGGCATAGATCAGGGACCCACTATGTATGATCACTATGCTGTAGATTTATCTGGAGGCCTCCCGGATCCGGAACTACATAGGACTGGCGGACCCAGTCATACGGAGGATTCTTGCGGACCTAGTGATATGGATCCTTCGTACTCTGGACCCAGTGATACGGAGGGCTCAGACCCGGATGTCGGCAATGGCCGTGGGAGTCCCACGAGGTCTAGGCGGGTACGCGTGACTTTGCCCAGACAACCTACAGCTGGACGTGATTCAGAACCGGAGGTTGGCAGTCCTACTCCCGTGAGGCGTAGGCGGGTACGATTCAATTTGGACAGACAGCCTGGACCTCAAGGTCATTCACGGGGAGGCGTCGGAGAGCGTCCACAGGTACGTAAGCATTTTTAGGACCACATGATTTAATTTCAATTGACTTAATAGTTTTAGTACTGACAGAGTCCGAATTCCTTTCAGGCTTGGGAGCATAAATTGGCAGAGGTGATGGATGCTGTTCGAACATTACGTACGGATGTCATGGAGGCTTTCCGTACGAGTGAAGAGAAAAGAGCTGCGCAGCATCAGGAGTTGCTGGATTTGATCCGGGCCCAACAGGGTCCGACGTCGCAGCACCGTATGGATGGTCCACCATTTGATGACCATGACGGAGCATTTACTCCCACAGGTACAGGGTGGACAGACCGAGGGACCAGCCATAGGCAGCCACGTACCACAGACACAGTCTCAGATCCGCAGGGTCATGATGTGACAGCACGAGAGGAGGTGCGCGGTGGTACACAGACAGCAGGTGATATAGAGCCAGCAGTCTTGGAGCAGGTACTGCCTGAGGACATCACCACAGTCCGCTCATCACAGCTGCTGGATGATCCTGTTCACTCCCAGGAGCAGGTACTGCCTGAGGACATCACCACAGTCCGCTCATCACAGCTGCTGGATGATCCTGTTCACTTCCAGGAGCTCACACCTATACATATCCAGGAGGTCACCCCTGACGCCACAACCCAGCGCGATCGTCCAGTCGATCCCAGCGTACGAGGTTCCTCCTACGAGCATAGACCTTCGGTCGACCTGAGTGTAGCCGACCCCTCCAGCCGACCTCTGGTATGTCATTTGACACCCCACCGATCGATTTCAGGTGATCAACAGGGAACGAGTTCCTCCTCACACCACCCCGATCACCCTGATTTGGACCGGAGTCCACCACCCCTGAGGCGTGGAGACCGGATTCGACGTCGAGGTTGGATAGAGCGGAGCCCATACACAAACCCCTGTGAACCGAAGAGGCCACGGACGATGCCGCATCCGCAGCCAGCACATGAATGGATGCCACACGAATTGGTAGATCCTGACCAGCTTGCGGCGTACCTAGCCTACAAGAGGAGCATGACAGGGGAATTGTAAGTATAATCTAAAAACTTACAATCTGTTTATAGTTTTTTCGTCCACAGGTACAAGTAAGTATTATGTTAAATTTGTTTCCAATTATGCAGACGTGATGTGGATCTGCACCACCCAGTTGGTGTCAATGTGACTTGGTTCCACCGGTTTCAAACCAACTTCATGGAGTTGGACGATTCGGTATGTTCCTCACTTGATTCACCTGTAGAAGTTTCATTCACAAATGGTTGAATCCTAACAATACGAATTGTTGATATTTGTCAGCACATTGACGCATACTGCAACGTTCTCCGGAAACGTCAACGAGCATTCCCCATTGTGTACGATAGGAGGACCAACATACTAGATTCACAATTCTATGTAAGTGTTTATTGAGTACGGTTTTCTCTTCTACCTTGATGTGTTCAAATATTTTTTGCCTGACGTGTCGGTTAATTTTCTATGTACAGACATTGGCATATCATAGCTGGCAGAGAATCTGCATGGGTGAGGACAAGAGACCCCCAGATGGTTGGACTGTGCTGGATCGCCAGTATCCTCGTGATGAGCTTGAGGTGGTATGTGGCCTGCTCCCGCAGGCAAACCTGCCATGGCACGACGTTGACACGGTCAGTGTAAATTTGACTTTGCGTCCATCTGTATAATAAAAAAATTTGCTAACACTTTGGAGAAACACCTGCAGGTTCTGATTCCTTGCAACCTCGGAGGTTACCATTGGGTCGTGGCCAGCGTCAACCTTGCGAAAGGGCACATTTTCGTGTTTGACCCGTTCAGACAGAAGGTCTGATATAACCATAGGAATACCCAGTTCGCGTGCTTAAGGTGGTTGCTACCCTCGATGCTGGATGCGGTACACTTTCACCGGAACAGACAGAGAGGTGATGCGACGTACAAAAGGGAAGAAAAGCCGTTCCGGATGTTCTACGTGCACGCCAACCGTGTGCCGCAACAGGAACGGGGGTATGACTGTTTGAAGTTCTTATTCTATCACAATCGGTTTTAATAGCATCCCATTATAATGTTTGTTCACGTGGTTAATTGCAGGGGAAACTGTGGGGCCCATACATTGAAAATTATTGAGTACCTGGTGGCGAACAGGGATACCTTCGACTGGTCCGAAGCTGATATGGCCACCATCCGGGAGAAGATGGCCGTCGAGGTTTTTTGTAACTCGAAGCCCATATAGTTGATGTAGATGTAGTTGATGTACATAACATTTTTTGAGTAATGAAATGATGAATTTTTTTTCTTCAAGTGTTTGAAGTGTTTGCAGTTCAAAGTTAAACACACACATATTTCATACATTGAAATCCATAAACAATACAGCAAATTCAATAAAGCATCTAGTATGACATTAGACGAACAACTAAATTCTAATATATTTTCGAACATAAAATCAATCACATTAGTTCTACATAAGAACCAAGGGTCTCACCAAACAACTGTATCGAGCATGGTTGTGAAAGTTTGAACGATGTTGGAAGACATCAGGTTGGAGACATGTTCCTCATAAAACAAAGGTACTATTGCGGAAGTTGATAAGCATCTAAGGATTGAGAAAGCAGAGTATCCCACACGGATAGTTTACTGTTTTGGCATTTCTCATGAGCATCCGGGAACATTCATTCTAACTTATATACGAAGTACAAATCCCCATCATGAGTATATTGGTCTATATCCCAAGGGATTTAAGTTCAGTAAAAGGATGTTTGAGGACATTGATCGGCTTGTGGCATATTTCCAGAGGCATATCGACGATCCTCAGCATGAGTCAGCACCATCAATTAGATCAGTTGCTGCTATGGTACCAATGTGAAGCCCTGCAACTGGGGGCTCCTCTATAGCTAGAGGTGGCACGGTTTCGGTTCCAAGGTTTGGTGGAACCGAAATCGAAACCGAAATCGGAACCGGGTCCCCCGGTTCCGGTTTTGGTTTCGGTTTCGGTTCTGAAACTGGCGGTTTCGGTTTCGGTTTCGATTCCGATTCTGGAATCGGAACCGTCGGTTTTAGAACCGAACCTTTTGTAATATATTTTCAAAAAAATTAGAACCAAAACCGGAACCGGCCTCCCCCGGTTCCAGTTCTGGTTCTTGAATCGAAACCAGAAATCCGGTTCCGATCCTGGTTTTCCCGGTTCCGAACCCCCCCGATTCGACGGTTAGAACCGGAACCTTGCCAGGTCTATCTGTAGCATCTGGGGGTAGTGGTTGGGGAAGTTCAAGCAATGAAGGTGGCTGGAGAGATTGATGTATTAAAAGTTCAACACATTTCATACATTGAAATCCATAAATAAAGTTGGGATATACATAAACACTATAACAAACGAAATTCGAACATGAAATCAATCATATTACTTCTACATAAAACATAAGAACCAAGGGTGGCAATTCGTCTTCCTCTTGTAAGTAAGGCTCCATTCATTCCACGGTACAGTCTTTCTCAGGGCACGTTTGTTTGTTGTGTCCAATTTTATGACAGATACTGCACTTGCGGCGGTATTCCTCGGGGACAATTGTGCTGGGACCTTCATTAACCATAGGTGGGTTGGAACACCTCCTGCTGTTATGTCCTGGTTGTCCACACCTTCTACACGACTGTGTGGTTGTCCTCTCCGAAGACGAGGCATGTCGACCCTCCATTGGTCTACCTGATTGCCTCTTCGCCTTTGGATTTAAAACCACCCGTGATGTGATGTCGGATGGCACAACCCATGAAGCAGGATGGCCAACAGACATAATAGGAACTGAGTATGCATCAATAAGTGTCTCCCTCTTGTAGTAGTCCGCACACAGAGATGTAAAATCCAAATTTCGCTCCCTGCAACAATGAAAAGGGTGAGACTCACGTTTGGATAATATAAACCGTTAACTGTAAATTGTAATGTACCTTGCCGCTGCAAGTGCGTGTTTACATGGTAAAAAGTCCATTTGGAATTTGTTGCATGTGCATGTCTTCCGGGCTAAGTCAACCGTCCACTGTTTTCCCTTGTGTCTGACGGAGAATATGTTCCAGTCAACTGGATTTACGGTCATATAACCGCACTTCTCGACACGTTTGAGGATCAAAAGATGTGCGGCGTCGGTCAATCGATGACGCATGGACTGTGCATTTGCATGACGATCATGAAACCACTTCTGTATCATATTCCGAATGAACTCTGCCAGTGTCATTAGTGGCAGTTGCCGAGCGAATTTTAGGCATGAGTTTATGCACTCTGCAACATTTGTGGTCATCAACCTGTACTTTCTTTGGGGACAGTGAACGCGGGACCACTTCTATGGACCGGCATCAATGGCATAATCGTATGCACCCTGGTGCAGCTTACGTAACTCCTCCATGTGCCGATCATACTGGATTTCAATGTACGACCTAGCAGCGTAATCCATTATCTGGGCAACATCCTTTCTGTGGAATCGCTTCTTCATATTTTCACCAAAATGCCAGACACAAACGGTATGGGTTGCATAAGGGAACGCTTTAGAAATCCCTGCTTCAATGCTTGGATGGCGATCGGAAATGAAAACCAGATCATCTATATGACCAAGGGCACCCCTCAAGCATTCTAAAAACCACTCCCATGAAAGGTTGTTCTCTGAGTCACCGTACCCAAAAGCAATTGGATACACCTGTTCGTTTCCATCTTGTGCAGTTGCCACAAACATTGTACCCCCGAATCTTCCCTTCAAATGGGTACCATCTACTGCAATAACAGGACGCATACACCTCCGAAAACCTCTAATTGAGGACCCTAACGACATGAAAAAGTAGAGGAATTTACCATGATCATCGCACTGTAAGTCCGTGATTATGCCCGGATTTTGCTGTTCGAGAACATACGCAAAAGATGGGAGCAGTTGGAAACTTTCTTCATGCGTTCCATAGGTTAATGACAATGCATATTGCAAGGCATCATGTGCCTTACTGTACATGATTTGGATGCCATACATTGTTTTCATATCGGCGATTATGTCCTTCGGACTCATGAGACGACCATCGGTTTGTTGAAGTCTAGGGGCAACGACTTCTCCGATTATGACTGCACCAGCTTGTCGGTGGCGACGGTGAATCTCCTCCAAGGGACAGCTGTGTTCGTTGACAAAACTTCTGACTTGAAAGTAAGTACCTTCTTCTCTCCTCACCGCTCTTAATTTCCACGTACAGTCGTCAATGATGCAAACCAAATGTAAAGTTGTCTTATTAGACCTTTTCACCTTCCATTCAAAGTTCTGCCGCATCGCAAAATGGCCAACTAGCCTCTTCAAATCCTTTTTACTCGGAAAAAATTGACCTTTATAAATCATGGTTCTCGGTTCTTGCGCTGCCAAGGTGCTGCTTGTACCAATACCAAACGAGTATGAATCTGCTCCTGGAATAACCCAAGTTCTCGCATTAACAGAATCAGATGATGTCATATTACAACGGACCTCGGAAGTCCCAGGCATATCTGGTGCAGTGCAACTAACTCCTTGTACACGTCTACCGCTTGTTTGCATTTGTGCAGGCTCTTCATCTACATTTTGGAGATCATGAACATGTTCATTATTTGCCTCAGTATCAACCTGTTCATGGTTCGGGTAATTGCTCTGTTGATTGTACTGCGCATCGTACTGTTCATTGTCCTGTGCATCGTACTGCTCATTGTACTGCTCATTGTACTGCTCATTATACTGCACATCGTACTGCTCATTGTACTGCACATCGTATTGCTCATTGTACTGCTCAATTCGACTGCCAAACACATCACCCACATCACCCAATTGAATTTCAGCTGCATGTGCATGGTCGACCGCAACTTCTGGGACACCACACATGTTTCCCACACCTTCGCTGGGACCCCCTTGGGTGAACACTTGGTTGCTACCGCTAAAGGATCCAAACTGTTGGGTATTTTCAGGAGGAGGAATATTATTCCCTACCATATCTCCAGCTGTCCGCTCAGTTAGACTGACACATACTTGAGGGATCACTCGATCTTCCCCTAGCATAAACTGGACATCGTCGTCATTCCTTATCAATGTGCGACACGTACTGCCAGGAACGAGTGATATTGATGACAACTCAAAATTGTATTTGTTTACATCATAGTTCACAATAGTATGCACGATCGTCACCAATTCTTCGTAAGTCATATTGTTTGACACGTACATTCCCCGGTTATCGGATCCAACAAACCTCTGACTTCCGTCGGGTAACTGGTCCCATCGACCGTTGTAAGATATTACTATTCTAACCCGATTCATGAGGCTGTCAAATTAATAATCACAAACCATTAACAAAAACCCATGATTACACAATGTCTTCAAATATTACATGAAAAGCCTCGAATATTTTTTGAAAAAGGCTCGAATTTTTTTTCAAAAAAGCTCGAAATATTTTTGTCAAAAAGGCTCGAAATCAATTTCGAAAAGGCACGAATATTTTGTTAAAAGGCTCGAAACTTTGTTCAGAAAGGCACGGATATTTTTTGAAGAAGGCTCGAAATCAACCAAAAGGCTGGAAACTTTTTTCAAAAAGGCTCGAAATATTTTTGTCAAAAAGGCTCGATAATAACTACAAAAGGCACGATGACATTGTTAAAAGGCACGAATAAATTTGAAAATCAATCTAGCCTTTTAGAAAGGTTATCGAGCCTTTTGAAAAGTTATCGAGCCTTTTGGAAAAGTTATCGAGCCTTTTGTAGTTATTATCGAGCCTTTTTGACAAAGGTTATCGAGCCTTTTACAAAGGTTATCGAGCCTTTTGGAAAAGTTATCGAGCCTTTTGGAAAAAGGCTCGATAACAATTTCAAAAGGCACGATGACAGTGTTAAAAGTTATCGAGCCTTTTGGAAAAGTTATCGAGCCTTTTACAAAGGTTATCGAGCCTTTTGGAAAAGTTATCGAGACTTTTCCAAAAAGGCTCGATAACAATTTCAAAAGGCACGATGACAGTGTTAAAAGTTATCGAGCATTTTGGAAAAGTTATCGAGCCTTTTACAAAGGTTATCGAGCCTTTTAGAAAGGTTATCGAGCCTTTTGGAAAAGTTATCGAGCCTTTTGGAAAAGTTATCGAGCCTTTTAGAAAGGTTATCGAGCCTTTTAGAAAAGTTATCGAGCCTTTTGGAAAAGTTATCGAGACTTTTCCAAAAAGGCTCGATAACAATTTCAAAAGGCACGATGACAGTGTTAAAAGGCACGAAAATATTTCAAAAAGGCACGAAATTTTTTTCAAAAAGGCTCGATAACAACTTCAAAAGGCACGATGACAGTGTAAAAAGGCACGAAAATATTTCAAAAAGGCACGAAATCATTTTCAAAATGGCTTCAAGTTTACATACTAAAATGTGAACAACTTCAAAGAAGCAAGTTCAAGAAATATTATCTTATTTTACTGAAGAAGAAAGTCGGGGCAAGACCTTGAACTTTTATTTGTAGAGAGAGAATAACTGAGTATTTCAAGCCTTCGTTTGAGTTGCAGAGAACAACTCAAAGAGAATAACATAAATGTTTAACTAAGGGCAATTTTGGTAGTTCACCATAATAGGTGCCTTTTAAACTTAACTTATTAAACCAGTGACATTCTCACCAATTCACTTTAAAAAGGTGATATTTTGGACCAATTCCACTTAATTGCTATCCACCTCGCCATTACCATATTGTCACTATTCGTTGTATAGCTTATGTGCACATGTTTTTATCTCCTCAAGTCGTTGGTTTCAATGTTTCATTATTATTCCATCATTGTTGTTGGTTCCGTGAACAACAACTTAAAGCCATATGGGCCATTTCCCCATTGCTTAAATCAAAGTCTTATGGGAAACATTCAAATTCATACAATAAATAGGCCACCGTTTAAATGAAGATATTATAAATATTAAAGAAAATAAATTAAGTTAATTTGATATAAAATAAGCCCAAATTGGTTCATGTATATAATAAATTAAGTTAAGTTTTGATATAAAATAATGGTTGTATATGATAAGCCCAAAATAATTTTGTTAGTTGCCACACCAATGAATGTAAAGACTATAAATGGTTTTGAAAAGAGTGAAGAATTTAATTTCAAATTCGAATCCAACATGCATTCTCTTTATACAATTTCTAGCAGTAATCTCTCAAAATTTAATTAATGATGGTGCTTAATTCACTGTTTTCAAGTTTTAATCATTCCTAATATTTTTTTTCAAAAACAAAAATAATTAAACCACTTTCCAAAAAAAAAAAAAAATTAAAAAACCGGGTAAAACCCAAGTAAAAATCTGGGTATGGATACCAAGATACCCGGCCAGGTTTTTTCCGGCTGGGTACCCAGATTTTGCAATCCGGGGTTTTCCGGGTGGATACCCGGCTCGGGATTTTGCCATTCCATTTATATTTGAAGTGGGCTGAACCTGCCCGGCCCAAAACCCAGGAGTAGAGACAAAACGCTGCCGCATTGAAAGTTTCTAAGTCAAATTTGTATAGAGTTCTAGAGGAAGATTCAAAATAAAATTCATTAATAAAAATCCCAACATCTTCTCATTAGACATTCCGCTTTTTCACTTAATTAGCGGTGACGTGTCATCAAATGGTTAATAAATAAATAAATCGAATAGTGTTGACGTGGCACACGGTGAGCTCCAGATAAGCTCTATCTACCATTTCCTAGTCAACCACTTGGTTTACTCTCTTTTTTGTAATTTGTTTCGGTTTAAAGATGAGAGTAAAGTTCGCATTTTTATTATAGTCACCTGGGATTTCAAGGTTTAATGCTCATGGGGTTGCCCAAAATTTAGTAGCAGAATGCAATCGTATGTGTTACTCTGCTGCTACATATATTAACACAGACAGCTCACAAAAAATTCAGCCACAACTCTACCTGGAATCAGCAAGCACCTATTTCGCAAACATTAACTCTGGCTCCCAGCTTCCAAAGATGATAAATGAGACTTCTAGAGAAATAAAATAAGCATTGTCATGGGTTAGTAAAGTTACAAATGCGTTGACAACACATAATAAGAAGAACTAGCACATAGATAATATATCATGCAACACGAAATGTCATTGTCATTTCAAGACTAATAATGTTAGCATTACCTTGCGTTCCTCATTTACAGCAGCCGGTTGATGTGTTTCTCCTTAAGTTTCTTCATACTTTGCTAATTTTGCTTCCAAGGTCTGCACCTGCAATACTAGGCAATCACAATCAGCACTTACTTGTTGCAGTTCCTATTTAATACTACTCCTAATTTCTCCCCTCTATTTTTCCTCTGATTTCCTCCCCTTTACATAAGTTATGATTAGGAATGACAATGGGGTTGGGTTCAGACTTCGGATGAGTGCCTGCGGGTGCAGGTCAAATTGCCATTGCTAGTTATGATTAAGATGCACAACGAAAAGACATGGAGATAGTGAACAATATAAGGTAAGCATCAGGATCCAAACAAAAAAATGAACTAGTCATGCGTATCACATATGAACTAGTCTAATGCTCTCATATTTCACACCAAATTGTAATTGCTATAACAATTTCTACTTTCTAGTGACACAAAGGTCCCTTATCTCTTTCTTTTGAGATTACAAAAACTAAAATCTTAATATCCCTAGATCACTTGTAGTCAGTGAAAATCATAGTAAGAAAAGATTCACCATCCTAGCAGAAGAATGATAATTATAATAAAATGGAATGAAGCCAAGCACCAATTTCGAAAAACTAGTTTAATATTACCTTCATGTCGGCAGCTTCTCTTTTGTTCTGCGAGTGAAGTTTTCAAATCAGCAACCTCAGCTCTCTTTTTTTTTTTGTATGTTGTGTATCTTTTCTAAGTTCCACCCAAAATAACAAATGAGAACGTCATCATAAAAGTAAAAATAATTTTAAAAAAAAGATAATCAAAACCGTGGCTTCCCTTACCCGGAGTTTAATCCTTTTCCTCTCTAAATGATCCGATATGTCTAGCATATCCATCTCTGATAAGTTAACACAAAACAAAGTTCTACAGTTAATTCTCACATATTACCAATAAATCAAGTCACTTATAAGGCATGAAGCTTCCCATTACCTGCATCAAACCATTTTTTATGCATAGCCTCCAGATCACTTTGAAGCTTTACTTTATCAAGATTGTGGTTTTCATTGACTTGTTGAAACCATTTGATGCAAAGTTTGAGCCTCTTATTGTGATTTGTCATTTCCATCTTGGTCTACCATATCAGCACATCAATAAACCAGCACTTTACAAATTAAAACAGAAAACAGCATAACATGTGCAAGACTAACAGCAAATACCAATGTTACTCAGCCAACCTTAAGATTAAACTCCTCTGCTTCCGGCTCCTCTTTCAACAGTGCCTCGACTTCTTCCTTGGAGAACCCAACGTCTCCACTCTCTGAAACCTCATCACTGGTAGCTGGCGAATCTGCCATCGTATGTACGCCCTTATTTTTCTACACAACCAATCCAACATAATCAAAACTTTCAGATAAAAAAATTAACATTAAAATCATCCCGCAACACAGCAAAAACCCTAACTTCGAATTCGGAAATCAAAGTATAGATTGCATAGAAATGTTTTGAAGAAATCTGAATACCCACAAGTGCTAAAATATCATAAATCCGTTGAACAGATTATATAGGGCCTTTGCTACATTTAACTAAAACCTCAAAACAAATCTGTTGAAATAGTATGAAACTAACCTTGTCTATGAAGATGGAAACCTTGCCAAACAAGTTCTCAGGTATGGAGTTGCACCTAAAAACCTCTTGCAACACCTAATTAGCAGTGACGAGCAGAGACGGTGTTGAAGAAGAGCAAGAGTACAGAAAGATAACCCAAAACATAAACACGTATGGAAAGATTTAATAAAGTTAAGTTAATTTGATATAAAATAATGGTTGTATATGATAAGCCTAAATTGGTTCATGTATATTTGAAGTGGGCTGAACCTGCCCGGCCCAAAACCCAGGAGTAGAGAGAAAACGCTGCCGCATTGAAGTTTATAAAATGAAATTTGTATAGATCGAGGAAGATTCAAAATAAATTATAAACTTCATTAATAAAAGTCCCAACATCTTCTCATTAGACATTCCGCTTTTTGACTTAATTAGCAGTGACGAGCAGAGACGGTGTTGAAGAAGAACAAGAGTACTGAATCTCTGGGAAACTTTGACAAGAACAAGAGGAAGACCTGAGCAGTTTGTCAAACACTTCAGGGACCAGGTTTACTATCTTTTTTCTTTTTTGTTTCGGTTTTAAAGATAAGAGTAAAGTTTTTATTTTTATTATAGCCACCTGGGATTTCAAGGTTTATGTGAAATGTTGATGTTTAATGCTCATGGGGTGGCCCAAAATTTGAATGTTTATGTCAAAATTTGATTTTTGAAGCTCATGGGGTTGATTGGGAAGTCATGTAGGTCGATTTTCTGTCATTTTCAGCTAAAATTTTAGCAGTTTAAATCATCAAATTCAGCTTAAATTATTGAACTCGTGTTTCGTTGATTGTTGTTTTACTTTGGTAAGCACTGTTTTAGTGCTTTTGAAGATGCTTAAACTTTTTCATTGATTATTAATTTAATATAAAGGTTTATCTATAAAATTCATGTTTAAGAGTAATGTGCTCTGACTGTAAAGCTATGTTTGATCCATTTGAATTGTCAAATTGTTCATAAATTGGTTATGGTGGATGCATAGGATCATAGAACCGTCAACCATGCTAGTGAGCATGATCATCAAGAATGAAGAACCAGATATGGTTTTACAGACTTGAGTGTTGTATTTGACTTGTTTATAGATGTAAATTTTTTAGGTGAAGAGACAGATTTTCATGAGGTGCATTGTTTTCCTTGTTTTCAGGAGCTTGGTCTCATCCGAATGAAACAGAGGGCAAAGAGGCCAAAATCAGCTATCATGAAGCCAAAATCCCAGTTGCTTTTCATTGTACACATACAAGGGTATGTTATATTTTATTAGGCATGAAGCCAAAATCTGAGCTGCTATTTTGAGAAGTACATAAGGAGCTAGAATTCTATCTCAGCCAAAATGGGTATTTCTCGTGATTCCATCCACAAGAGGCGTGCCACTGGAGGCAAGAAGAAGGCCTGGAGGAAGAAGATCAGAAAGTATGAGCTCAGAAGGCAACCTGCAAACGCAATAAGATTGTTGGGAGGATCAGGGCTCATGGTGGCAATGTGAAGTGGCATGCTCTGAGACTTGACACTGGAAACTACTCATGGGGAAGTGAGGCTGTTACTCGTAAGACCAGAATTCTCGATGTGGTATACAATACCTCTAACAACGAGCTGGTCCGTACTCAAACTTTGGTAAAGAGTGCCATAGTTCAGGTTTATGCTGCGCCATTCAAGCAATGGTATCACAAGACACAAGCATTATGGTGTTGACATTGGTCGCTAGAATAAGACTGCTGCTGCTTTAGCCAAGAAAGAAGGAGAGGAAGGTGAGGCTGCTGCTTCTCCTGCTGAGGAGGCAAAGAAGAGCAACCATCTGCAGCGAAAGATGGAGAAGCATCAAAAGGATCACAAGCTTGACGCACAAATTGAAGAGCAGTTTGGTGGTGGTTGTTTGCTGTCTTGCATTTCATCTCGACCTGGTCAGTGTGTCTGTGCTGATGGATACATCTTGGAAGGCAAAGAGCTGGAATTTTACATGAAGAAGATACATAGGAAGAAGGGCAAGGGAGCTGCTGCCTGAAGAACTTGTTGTACTTGAAAAGTTTTTCTATTTTCAGTTTATATTCTCTATATTTAGAAGGATTGTGAACTTAAGATGAGGTGAACCTTCCAACTTGTTATTGTTTAATTTTAGTTTTGAATTTTATCGTGCCTTGCTTTATGATTAAAAAAAAATTAGTAGGTTTCCCTTGATGTTTTTTACTTTCAATTTTTCCATTTCTGATCTGTCTGTTTCTCTCAGCAAAAATGACATGCACCTAAAAACTAGGAAGATCCTATACAACCTAAGATTGAGGAGAATGTTCAGCAGTTTCTTTGTCAAGGCTAGTGAAGGCATAATACAAATGCCGCAAAAAGTGGAGCCATATGTTACATACAGGTAAGCAACACAAATTCTACTTTCTGTTTGTCTTGGTACCTTCATTATGTATTTATTTAACGCATCATGTTAGAACAGTGATACCTATGGAGATTGATCATTTAAATTACCTTTGCTTGATCAAACCTAGGAATTTGACATCTAGAAACTCTCAATAGATTGGTGATCAGAAAATCAAGCTTGGAGGGTTCGATATTTGGATTTTCTTTGTTTTGTTTACTTGTTTTGGCTTAGTTGTAGGATTTGATGAAACCCTGTAAGTCATATGGTCCAATTACTAGATTTTAGAATTGAGTAGTTGATTTCATTTGATTTTAGAATTTGATGAAATTCTACTTATTTTAGCTTTCCATATATGCAGTTGTAGTAAATATAGAGTCCTAATTTATTACAGAGATACTCAGACTTGGATATGCATTAGAATTGAGTAGGATGTTTCCTTTTCTTATTTTTATTATTATTAATCTTAAATATTTTTGGAAACTTTAAAATCTCATCAAAGAGATTAGGGTTCTAGTAATTAAGTAGAGTTGAAGCTATATAAAATATAATAAGAAATTGAAATTTGTATATTCATTGGTAACAATTTGCTTTTCGGACTTGGTAAAAGATTAACAACAAAATTGAAGTTAGAGAGTGATCAATTGAAAATATGAAAACCTGACCATAAAAATGAGTACTGGTCTGGTGGTACCCCAAACTACTCCCAATTGAACTGGACAAGAGAATATGTTTTGATGTGGATTGATGGATTGATCATTATGATCATCTATCTAATATCTTCAACATAGTACGTAGCTCATTCTCCTTTCCATATACAACCCCCAAAAATGTTCAAGCAGCTACCCAAAACATGTACAAAACTACATCAAAGCCCCTTCCCATTGAAGGTTGATAAAAGAGAAGGATGAATTCTTAAATTCCTATTTGGAGCCTATAATAACACCAATAATTGGATTCATAAGACCTTTGTTTTCATTTTGAAAGATACAACTATTTCTTTCATGCCAAATCACCCAAAGAAGAGCCAAGTACTGCTGATTTAGTGCTCCAGACTACACACTACCCCCAGTTTCTTCAGGTCTTCTCACAATCCTTCATACTTTTTCAGTTTCGCTCTATGCCAAAGTTATGTCTTCTTTGCTTGTATAGAGGGTTCTTTACAATATGTAAAAATGCTTTGTATCAGTCTTAAACCTTTCCATAAAAAATTCTTTATCATAATTAACTTTGGCATTCCACATGAGATTTTGTTCTCATCAAAAGTAAGCCTTTCAGGAGGATAGTTTCTGTAAATTTGATTAGGCTTCTACATTGAAAGCACTCTAGATAATAGGTTATATTGTGTCAAATTAAAAGGTGAGTCTTATCCAATGATTAATGCTCTATTCAAAATATGATCAGATAGAGTATAGGTGCCTTTTGAGATGATGTGGAGAGGATAGAGCCCCCTAAGGAATCCCTTAAACCGCTATGGAGTAGAATAGTTTGTAAAAACATATATGAATGAAGCAAATACCTGATATCCGGATTCTCACATATGAAAATTGAGTGCACTCGTAAATAATAGATCTCAAGTGTTCATTGTAGTGATTAAAGAGTCTAGAATGTTTGGCTTTATGCATATACAATATTGGAGGAAAGTTTTGAGTTCTTTCTTTCATGAATAATAATCCAAAACCGGAAAGTTTTGAGTTCTTTCTTTCAATTTTCCCTTCTTGGCCAACCAGATTCCATCGAATCTCAAAACTAGTCTATCTATTTGTTCTACCATTTATTTTTCTGCAGACAAAGTAAAAGATTTTACATTTAAATTTAACATCTAGTCAAAATAGTCTTTTGTTTTGTTTTCAATTAAGCACAGGAGTTGATACACATTTCAGAACAATTCAGCTTCTGATAAATACTCCTATCTTTTTATTTGACTATATATAATTTCATCCATTTATGCAATATCACAACAGCGTACGTGTTATTGTATGTATGCTACTATGCTAGTTCATTAGTAGAATTAAATGTAAAATACCGAATCCTGAAGGATTGATATATAATAACATGAATATTGGCACCAAATAATTATCACTCTCCAAATAGTAGCTCCCTTTTTATAATTCTTAAAGAAAATTAATTTTCAAAGCGTTCGTGGACTCTTAATCCATGATATATTCTTATATGCATGTTAATAATCTTTTATCATTGGATTGATTTAATTAAAGTCCATATCATTGGTTGAAACACAAATTAGGTAGGGGAAGGGGTGCAACGTGGAGATAATTGAATAAACTACCTTTTAGTTTCTTGTTCTTGATCATCTGTAGTGCAGTAGTGGTGACTAGTAAATTGTAAATGCCTTTTTAGCTCTTTAACAATGTTCAATATCTTTGAGCATACGTACACTACAGAAATAAGACTAATTAATTTTCATGTAGTTGGAATAATTGAATTTGAACAAATGTAAGGAAACCTGCTCTTGTTTCTCAATAATCAGCAAAATGTAAATAGAATTGCTTGCTTTGTGATTTTATTTGATTTTTTGTATTTTAGAAGGTTTCGTTTCGATCGAGAGTAGTCATTAATGAGAGTAGGTGAGATGGTTGTGCATTCTAGTTTCCAAAATTATTAAAGGCATTGATGCAATTAATGAGAGTAGGTGAGCTTGTTGTGTGTAGGGATGGCAAAAATCCGAATCCGGGTCCGGGCCGGGTACTCGAGTTTAGAGAGTCTATGTATCCACCTGAGAAAAACCCGGATGTTGCAATCCAGGTACCCAGCCCGGAAAGACCCGGCCGGGTATTCGGGTATCCATACTCGGATTTTACCCAGGTATTACCCGGATGCAAGCGGGTAAATCAGAACTCACCTTCATCTAAGTAGGATTCGAACAGCTGACCTGGTAGTTACCCGTGCCCCAAGCTCATCCTTCCACCAGCCCTGATGGCTAGCCACAATGCAATTGCTAAGAGTAGAACCAAGGACTTGGGATTTTCATCCCAAGCCTTGGACCACCAAGGCAACCACCTTGTGGTTAATATATAATTACATATTGCTTGCATTAATGCCTTTAATAATCTTGAAAACTAAAATACTCGACCATCTCACCTACTCTCATTAATTGCATCAATGCCTTTAATAATATTAGAAACTAAAATGTACAACCACATCACCTACTCTCGATCGAAATGAAACCTTCTAAAATACAAAAATGCTCCTCTCCAAAAATCCTCCAAAATGCTACCCTTACAAAGATTGAGTTCTATTTACAAAACCCACTTCGTAGATCGACACTTGAGTTGCTCACTTCTGCCATTTTTGATAATCTTTTTTTTTTTCTTTTCTAATGATGATATGTTTTTGGAAGAGAGAGAATAATCTCTTTTGGTTTAGTTTGTTGGAAAGTTGGGAAACAAATTAGGGTGTTTTTTTTTTAAAAAATTTGAAAGTTAAAAAAAAAAAAAATAAATAAATAAATAAATTCAAAACCGAGTATCCAGGTATACCTGGCCGGGCCGGGTACTCGGACAACCCTTACTCGGTGCCGGGTAAGAAATGTGCCCTAGTTGTGTATTATAGTTTCCAAGATTATTGAAGGCATTGATGCAACCAATATATCTATTTCCGATTCTCAATCCGACAACCCTCTCACAAGTCACAAAACCAATTTCTTTTTTTTTTTTTTACGAAAGTTCATTATTTCTTCGATAATTAATTTAATATGTCTTCATTATCGTGACAAATCTATTTTTTTCATGATAAATCTAAATTTTTCGTATATTTATCACGATTGTGAGAATTATATTTTTTTGTGACAAATCTAATATTTTTCGTGATAATACAAAAAATCATGAAAATTCTTAGATTTATCACGAAAATATATATATATATATATATATATATATATATATATATATATACAAAATATATTGTTATGAAAAAAATAGATTTGTCACGAAAATGGAGATCTATCGGATTTTTTACCAAAATAAGATTAAATACAATTTTCATGTAGTTGGAATAATTGAATTTTTGACTTATTCAATCCAGAAAGATAAACTCCATGGATTCAAAATTAAGCCATATTAGAATTCATAACTTATGATGACGTAATAGCATTTTGAATTATTGGATTCATTTTCTTTAGTTATCTGCCCGATTTTCCAGAATCACCTGCTCCAAACAACTGCTCTGAAGTCTGAAGACAGAAATTTGGAAGCTAAAAGCAGATATTTTATTGGTAACATTCACAAATGAAGGGTAGCAGTTTCACAAAGATCAAACCCATGACCTGATTCCAAAAGAGAATAAGAAGACTGAATTCTATATCATTGTTGTTGATTTCACCAAGTTTGAGTTGCTCTGCTTTTGTTGACCAAGTATGACTGAATAATAACTACTACTCAAAAATCAAAATAGCTTGGAAATGCTCTTCCATGTCATTTACTATATATGTATGAATTATGATAGATACATCAGCATATGCAAGAAAAGTCTCATATCTGAAACTACAGCTTAGACTATTAACTCTGTATCACAACAGTCTGAAAATATTTCTAAGAATACTATAGAGGCAACAATGACTGTTATGTATTTTTCCGATCCTAGAAAATACATAAAGAGAATTTATGATAGATTGTATATTTCCGATCCTGGAAATTTACAATTGAATAATTTAGGAGAAATACAGGAGATAGAGAGGAAAATTTACTTAATATTCGATAACTTTAATTAATTTGAAAAGAGCCCTTTATAGGCTTTACAACCAACTGATCCTAATAACAACCTGAAAAACCACTAACAAACTAAGATAATGCCAAAAGAAAAGGAACTAGTACTCCACTGACAACAACTAACTTATTTGTCCTATCAATTTAAAACAATTAAATCTGATTCAGTACTAAGTCCCACATGTGCAAGGTTGCATGAGAATTATGATCGTATCATTCATGAATTATCGGGTTTATGCAGTGTTCTTCCTAGAGATGCAGAATTCATTTTCCTTTATATCAGAACTTGTGATGTATTTTTTAATATCATTACAGAGGCAATATTGACATCTTTTCCAACCTCATCGAAGCTGTTTAAGTTAGGTTGTCGGGCGACCGAAGTGTTTAGTGTTTTTAATTGTTTTCCGTTTTTGTTTAGTTTGAGGGTATTTTAGTATTTCTGCTTATTTTAGGGTTTCTAGATCCTATTTAAGGATCTTTTTGTTCTCAGTTTCGATTATTCAATAATATTATCAATTTTCGGTTTACATACATTCTTTCTTTACTGGTGGATTCCAGTTCATGTTACTTTAGGGTTTACGCTGGTAACCCTAGAGCTTTCGTTCTGCGTCAAGTGGTATCAGAGCATAAGGATTTGCCTTGTACGATGGTCAACAACGAAGCCGGAAGAGTTAACTCTGGCGACGCTAGTCGTAGGGATGGCGATGTCTGGGCAGCGATTGATAAGCAGCGACAGTCGATGGAGAGGTTGGAGGCTATGGTTCGGCAACTGATGGAGCGGCTACCTACTTCCAACACCCCTACGGGCCAAGCTCCTGCTCCCATTCCGGCCCCTACCAACAGAGATGGAGTCGAGGGATTAACCCTGGGCCGCCCTGAAGGTAGACGTCCGCCTAGAGCCGTGAGACATGTGCGGCATGAAGATTTCAGTGATGAAGATTCTGAAGAGGATTTCGTGGGTTACCAAGGAGATCGTCAATTGAACCGAAATCAACCTGATTATCGGATCCGCGCAGACATACCCTTGTTTTTTGGAAAATTATAGATTGAAGAGTTCCTGGACTGGATTTCTGAGGTTGAGAGATTCTTCGAGTTTACTGAAGTTACGGAAGAACGTCAAGTCAAATTGGTAGCATATAAGTTGAGAAGCGGGGCTGCTATTTGGTGGGAGAAATTACAGATGGATAGACGACGATGACAAGGCAAGGTTCCTATATGATCCTAGAGGCGAATGAAACAACTTATGATAAACAGGTTTTTACCTCCAGATTATGCACAATTTATTTTTCAGAGTTATCAAAATTGTGTGCAGGGTAACAAAGCCGTTGCAAATTATACTGAGAAGTGGTCTAGGCTTTCAGTTCGTAACAACCTGTCAACTGATGGAGCGGCTACCTACTTCCAACACCCCTACGGGCCAAGCTCCTGCTCCCATTCCGGCCCCTACCAACAGAGATGGAGTCGAGGGATTAACCCTGGGCCGCCCTGAAGGTAGACGTCCGCCTAGAGCCGTGAGACATGTGCGGCATGAAGATTTCAGTGATGAAGATTCTGAAGAGGATTTCGTGGGTTACCAAGGAGATCATCAATTGAACCGAAATCAACCTGATTATCGGATCCGCGCAGACATACCCTTGTTTTTTGGAAAATTATAGATTGAAGAGTTCCTGGACTGGATTTCTGAGGTTGAGAGATTCTTCGAGTTTACTGAAGTTACGGAAGAACGTCAAGTCAAATTGGTAGCATATAAGTTGAGAAGCGGGGCTGCTATTTGGTGGGAGAAATTACAGATGGATAGACGACGACGACAAGGCAAGGTTCCTATATGATCCTAGAGGCGAATGAAACAACTTATGATAAACAGGTTTTTACCTCCAGATTATAAACAATTTATTTTTCAGAGTTATCAAAATTGTGTGCAGGGTAACAAAGCCGTTGCAAATTATACTGAGAAGTGGTCTAGGCTTTCAGTTCGTAACAACCTCAATAAGACTAAGGGACAGCAGGTTTCGAGATATTTGGGGGGATTAAAGTCGACCATTCGAGATAAAATTGGGCTGCAAGTTGTGTGGACAGTAGATGAGGCGCATAACATGGCCTTGAAAGCAGAGTTAATGGAGAAATCATCCAATCGTTTTTCTCACTACAAGAAGGACATGGGTAAATCGTCCAATGCAGCTGCAAATAGGGGTATACTTTCACCAAGTGATGGACAGGGTCAAGCTAAAGCTACTGCAGATCAGGTGCAAAGGGGTTCGGTTCCAAGTAATTTTAATGGGTCGCGTCTGACAGCAGCAACAGCTACAAAGGAAACCCCACGAATGGCACCAAACCCGTACAGTAGACCGGGCGTTATGAAGTGTTACAGGTGCGGCCAACCAGGCCACCGTTCGAATGAATGCCCAACCCGAAAACCAGTGAACTTCGTGGGTGCCGATGGAGAAGAAGAGTACGATCAGATTTATGAAGAAGAGGGAAACATGGACGAATTCTTGGAGGGTGCAGATATTGCGGAAGAACAGGGGGAGCCTGTTAACTGTGTGATTCAGCGAGTCATGTGTGCAACGAAATTGGACGTTATATCGCAACGAAACAGTATTTTCAAGACTTGTTGCAGTATACAAGGAAAAGTTTATGATTTGATCGTCGACAGTGGGAGTTGTGAGAATTTTGTGTCCAGAAAACTGGTAGAACATCTGAAACTGCATGCAGTGAAGCATCCCAAGCCTTATGCGATTGGGTGGATTCAAAAGGGTCCTAAGGCGAATGTGACAGAGGTGTGCAAAGTTCCTATTTCGATCGGACAATACTACCGGGATGAGGTGGCATGCGATGTAGTCGACATGGATGTTGGTCACGTATTATTAGGACGTCCATGGCAGTTTGATGTGGATATAACCTACAGAGGGCGTGACAATGTTTGTGTTTTCAGTTGGGCTGGCAAGAGGATTGCAATGGTTCCGAAACGGGGTTCAGTCGGAAGTTCAACTAAGGCCAAGATAAATGAGCAGTCTTTAGTCATTTTAATCACGTCCGTAACTAATTTAGAAGCTGAAATTAAGGAGGCGCAGGAGGTACATGTTGTAGTTGTGCAAGCTTTGGTGATAGAAGGCGAGGAAGAGCAGAGATTTGTGGTACCCGAGAAGGTACAGACCCTGCTGACCGAATTCAGTGATTTAGTGTCAGAAGACTTACCGGATGACCTTCCGCCGTTGAGAGATATTCAGCACCATATTGACTTAGTTCCGGGAGCAAGCTTACCGAATTTACCACACTATCGAATGAGTCCCAATGAGAATCAAATTTTACAAGAAAAAGTGGAGGAGTTAATGAAGAAGGGGTTTATTCGAGAGAGCATGAGCCCATGCGCAGTTCCCACATTACTTGTTCCGAAGAAATATGGCAATTGGAGGATGTGCGTTGATAGTCGCGCGATTAACAAAATAACTGTCAGGTACAGCTTTCCCATTCCGAGATTGGATGACATGTTAGATATGCTGGAGGGGTCGAAATTATTCTCCAAAATCGACCTGAGAAGTGGGTACCATCAGATTCGGGTCAAACCTGGTGCTGAATGGAAGACAGCTTTCAAAACTAAGGATGGACTCTATGAGTGGTTGGTGATGCCGTTCGGACTGTCCAACGCGCCAAGCACTTTCATGCGACTTATGAACCAGGTATTGCGGCCTTTCATTGGAAAATATGTAGTCATTTATTTCGATGATATATTGATTTACAGCCAGAGTGAGGAAGACCACATGGAGCATCTGCGGGCTGTGATAGAGGTATTGTCCAAGAACAAATTGTTCATTAATTTTAAAAAATGAAGTTGGATGACAACGCGGTTACTATTCCTTGGGTATGTGGTCAGTTCGGAAGGAATTTTGGTTGATGAAGAAAATGTTAGAGCCATTCGTGATTGGCCTACACTGAAGACGGTAGGAGAGGTGAGGAGTTTCCATGGGTTGGCGACGTTTTATCGTCGATTTGTGAGGGATTTTAGCAGTATTGTGGTTCCCATTACAGAGTGTTTGAAAAAAGGGAAATTTCAATGGAGTGAGGCAGCGGACACAACCTTCGCAGTCATCAAAGAAAAACTGTGCACCACTCCTGTTCTTGCTTTACCCAGTTTTGAGAAGCTATTCGAAGTGGAATGTGATGCTAGTGGGGTCGGGATCGGAGCAGTGTTGTCACAAGAGAAGAAACCAGTGGCGTTTTTTAGTGAAAAGTTGAGTGATGCACGCCGAAAGTGGAGTACCTATGATCAAGAATTCTATGCAATTATTCGGGCTCTAAAGAATTGGGAGCATTACTGTATTTATTGTATACATTGCTAAAATGATTTTAAATCTTTTTTTTTTTAATTGTAGGAACTAAAAGGAAACGTTCGGGTGTTCTGCCGAGTGCGTCCTTTGTTACCCGATGACTGTGCTGGACAGGAAGCATCTATAATTTCTTATTTTACATCAATGGAATCTCTTGGCAGGGGAATTGATCTTTTTACAAAGTGGTATGGATATATTAATTTCTCACTTATTTCAGATTTAAATTAAGGGGTCGTTTGTTTTTTTGTCTGAACACTAAATAGTCCTAAATTTTACTGAAAACTGAATAGTGACTGAAACCTGAATCTGAATGACATGTTTGTTTTGTTTTTTTTTTTTTTTCTCACATCTGAATGTACTGTCAACATGTTTGTTTTTTAAAAATAAAATTGTCTGAAAAGAAGTAATTTTACATCTATATCCATGTTAACCAATTATACATATAATATAGAATAAAAACAATAAAAAAATAATTATTATATATGAACACATATGATCATGATCTTCTTCTTCGATTACAAACGAATTTTATTTTTACTAAGAAAAGAAAAGGTTTTTTTTTTTTTTCTTTTAAAAAATAAAAGGGGCGGCAGGAAAACTCACATAAAATACTCTAAAAAAATAATATATAAATACATCACCCTAATATCATAATAAAGTATTGATATTAAACACCAATATGAGAAGTGATTAAGGTTCTTTTTTATTTTTAAAGCTATTTAAAATAAGCAATATATTAAAATAAAGATTTCTATACAATATATAATTATGATGAAATTGGATATATATTATATATGGAGGATAGTATCGGAAGAAAAGATTTGATTTACAATTAAGTTAAAAGTCATGATTTTTTACTTTTTATTTTAAATTGTTTTTTGGTATTTTTAAGTTGTTTGACCACTTAAAAAAAACAAACAAAACAACTTAATAATTATGATTCAGACCCATTAAGTTTTAAGTGAAAAAAACAAACAACTTACATTCTATAATTGTTTTAAATTATTCGGAAAGATTTGATGCTTTATTTTAATGATATTTTGTTGTCAGCAGGTTAGAAATTTCTAATTTACATTTGACAAGGTTTTTAGTCATAAGGCTTCTCAACAAGATGTGCTGGTAGAAATATCACAGCTACTACAGAGTGTCTTGGATGGCTATAAGGTGATCATGTTACCTTATATCCATTCAAGGCACTTTGGATCATCTGGCCGTATTTAATCTTGTTAGGGGTCTGTATTTTCTCTTTGAGCACATTTGTGTGTATGCAATTATGCATATGTTAAATTAATTAATGTCTACAACATCGATCTCAAGCTTAATTAGTTTTTAACCATTTTTCTATACGAACTTCTTGTTAACTTTTACATTTTTTGTTTGGTCCTTGGATCTCTTTTTTCACACTTACTAATCGTTACATCTTAATTAATAATAGTAAATTTGAAAAATCAGATGATAAATCCAATTGTATTTGATCGGTTGCTACTTGCTTATACGTCATAATATAAAGCAAATCATAATAACAACGGTTATATGAAAAAAGTTCACATTCAGCTTTAAAGTTTTGAAAAGTAATCAAAGTTTAACACATACATATGCATGCATCTGCACTTTATCCTGTAATTCCCATCTCATTTTATATATTGGATTGATTTAAAAATTAAAGTTCATTATGTATATTTTACATGATTTAATTAACTCTTCATTTTGCACTTAGTTGGGATGTTTCATGATCCTTATGAACTGATACAAATATTTAACACATACATGCATACATATACACTTTTCTTTGGCTCTTTCGGTCCAAGTAATTAATTAAACAATGCAAATATTTGAATTTATAGTCATTGGATTAATTTTTAGCATCCAATCATAAACAAACCAATATTTCAATAACATAATTTCACATGGATAAAAAACTTTTGTAAAACAAACTTTTACTTTGAAAATAAAATAATGCAAATATGGAGAAGTAGCTAGGCTTGTACCAGAGCAACCTGTTTTACTCATTTTCACAATTTATATATAGACTTACATATGCCTGAATTTTGACACAGCCATTCAAGTTTTCTTGCTTTACTTTTATGATTGGATCCTAAAAATTAATGTAATGGCTATATATACATTCAATAATTGTTATGTTTTGTAATAGTAAGAAACTTAAAACTATAACAAATAGTAAGAAAAGATATAGTTTTGAAAAAAAAAAAGAGCCATTCTTGAAAATTTCAATGAATATATAATCTCAAATTTCCATTTAGTATTTTTTTTTTTTTAAATTTTTTTTAATTTCCTTTCTAAAATAACCTCTCACAAATTATATAATTCCAATTATATGAACCCTATATAGAACTTTTGTCTTGAGATTTGTAATTTATTCCTTCTTGTTTGTTTTTAAAAATGGTGATCTTATTATGCAAGCTAGGATCCGGTAAAAGAAAAGTAGTGGGCTTTGAAAATGCTTTTCATGTGAGGCTGTGACTCAAACAATCCCCAATCTTTTTGTACCCAAAAATAAAATAAAATCTTCCGATCAGTACTTTGAGAGATAGAGAACAAGTAATTGGATCTATCTCACGAATGCTCCAGCATTTTTATTTATTTTTTGTTAAGTAAAAATGATTTAATTGAAAAACAAATTTATAAAAAGTGAATATAATTTTTGTTTTAATTTTTAATTTTTATTTCAAATATCTGACTCATCCCATGTGTTGGTCAAAGTGGGGTCTGGGCCACTCTACTTGATCGGTTGATGTGTCAGTTATTAAAATAATACAATTATTAGGGACTTAGGGGTATCATTAATTAGGAGAAAATTTAGTAATTAAGCATGCTATATATATTATTATTTAACTACTTAAAACTTTTCTTTCCTAGCAATATATCATCTAGAATACATATCAAATAAATTAACACACAAAGAAATAATTATATACATAAATCAATTTGGCATATTATACATTGTAAATTGTAACCATGCATCCTCACTGAATTGTTAATGTTGATGTTATTCTTATCGAAAAAAATAAAAAGATGATCATCCTTGAAAAAATCAGCTACAGTACTTCATTACAAATTAATTCCATTGAATTTTAATTTGATTTTAGTATTTTAGTAGGTTTCCATCCCGTACTCATTATTGAATTAGAGTACAGGGTGTATGAGGTTTGGGGAGTATCTGAGTTGGTGGTGGTGTGTTTTAGTTTCGAGTATTTATTTATTACTACATCAATATTATTAAAGGTAGTGAATGATGCTACAGTCTCTCAGTGCCAATAGCAAATGGGATGTATTCCCAATCCCCGTTCACAACCAATCAATCACCTGAAAAAATAAAATAAAAAAACTTTAGAAAAGGATTTGGAGGTCGATTAAGAAGAATATGAAAAAAAAAAAAAATTTGGAAACTTTTTTTAGGTAATTTCTGAGACTTTTCATGTATTTTCGAGACTTTTCAAGTGGTTTCCAAGACTTTTTGGTAATGTCCGAAACTATTAGTAATTTCCGAGACTTTCTGGGCTAAAATGAAATTTTCTGAGACTTTTGGTCATTTCCAAGACTTTTTGGTCATTTCTGAGACTTATTGAGAAAAATGAAATTTTCCGAGCCTTTTGGATTTGGTCATTTCGAAAATTTCAATTTTGTTTAGAAAGTCTCGAAAATTACCAAAACGTCTCGGAAATAACCAAAAGTATCAAAAATTTTCATTTTTCCTCAAAAAGTCTCGGAAATTACCAAACAGCCTCTGAAACTTACTGAAAAGTCTCAAAAATACTTGAAAAATCTTAAAAATTACCTGAAAAGTCTCGAAAATACATAAAAGGTCTCAGAAATTACCTGAAATGTCTCGAAAATTATCTGAAAAGTCCCAGAAATACATGAAAGGTCTTGGAAATACCTAAGAAGTCTCGAAAATAACCTGAATTTTTTTTCCAATTTTTTTTTTCATCTTCTTCTTAATCGACCTCCAATGGAGACCGATTTCGACCTCCAATAAAGCTAAATATTGTTGCTTAGAAAATGTCTGGAAAGAGATTGGTGTGGGATTTTTTAGAAAACAAATGTGGAGCCAATATATAATAGGGTAAATTGCAATGAAGTACCCTCACGTTTTGTCAGACCACAACCAAATCAGTTTTTAATCTAAAATTGGAATGAGGTACCCTTGACGGCTTGACCCATTTGACCAACCTTGGCTTTACAGCGAGCTGTACCGGCGGTCCATCAACAACATCGGTTAACTCCACCGATGGTCGGATCTGGAAGATCGGACGGTGCTGAGTTCGTTGGCGTGATCGATGTTGTCGGATTCACGACGGATAGCCGTAGATCTGGCGACGAAGCTTTAGCGACGGTGATGATGTCGGTAGCGGCGATGATTTCGAACGATGGTTTGACCACCAAAACGACTTCGTTTCGTGATGGTCCTTTTGAGAGATCGAATGGTTGGTATTTCCCGCACCTTCTGGTGTAGGTGGTGTCGACTCACTCTCTCCGGTGGTCGGCGATCGGCGAAGGTAACGGCTGAGAGTGACGGCGTAGGTTGGTCAAATGGGTCAAGGGTACCTCATTGCAATTTTAGATTAAAAAACGATTTGGCTGTGGTATGGCAAAACGTGAGGGTACTTGATTGCAATTTACCCTATATAATATATAGTACATTGTCAGAAAAGCAAAAATCTTGATAAGTATTATATGGAGAGAAAAATGAGCAAAGAAAAGGAAATTTTTTGAATTGAAATGAAAATCCTTTTGATTGGGAAAAGATTTTGATTCTCAGATTTTGATTTTTTTGATTTTTTATTTATTTTTTTATTTACTATCATCAACATTTTTATACATTGAGTTTTTTTTTTTTCTTCAAAAACTATCAATTTTCCTTTCTATTTGTTATAGTTTATTCTTACTATAGAGTATAGGCATTGCATTTTTTATTTATTAATTGTTAGCATCCAATCGTAATTCATAAACTGTAGAAAATGGTACCTCTATCACAATCTATAAAGCTATAAACCATGAATGGTTCTAACTTCTAATAAATTAAAATTCATGCCGGCTAGATATAAGTATTTAAAAGACAGAGACATCTCATGAAATCATTTGTTTTACAAGCATATGGCATTATTGCTCAAATCTGTCTAAAAATGTGCGTGAGATTCGGGATGGTCAATGGGTTACTAGCTTTTGTAGTTCGGGCATAAAAAAATAGTCTACCGGTTTCCTCAAGATAGTTAAAGTATTGGGCCTTGTATTACATGTAACATGAGATAGAACACAATATTGGGCCTTCATTATATGTGAACACAATATTTTATTTTAAATGTTTTTTATTTTTGTAAAAATTTCTATATTTTGATTTGATCTCCATGGTTTTCTGTTTATTTTGTTTTTTAAAGGTTGAAAACTAATAACATAAGAAATATTGGATTAGTTTTATTTTTCAAATTTCTCGAACTGAGAACCAAACCGGAAGTCCTATAAAAATGTAATGTTTATATTTCGTTATTCTTAAATATTGCTAATTATTGGCACCTAAACATTTTTAGTGTATAAATTTTGGCAAAAGAATCAACTCAGCTTGGGTATTGGGTATTGATTGATCTCCGGTTGAGGCTAATGTCAAGTTAAATGTCCTGTGCAGGTTTTTAACAAAAGACATGGTTGTGTTGCAGCAAGACTGCAATCATATACATTTATTCTGATGGTAATTGATTAGTTTGCATATTCTCTAAGATATTCAAGCATTTGCACCTGATAGAAGCATTTGGGAATTCAAATTCTTCAATAGTATATATCTTTGTAGAGAAGCATATAGAAAGTTATGTAGAAGCCAGGTTTCTAGCATTTTCTGATAACCTTCTGTAACTGTCTGCAGAAAATGTGAAACATATGTATGTGTTGGAAATTAAAGAAAGTGAACATGATGACAAATAGTTTACATAGACTAGACAGTTGAAAGAAACGTCACTTTTATAGAAGATCAAAACAAAAAACTAAAGTCTCATTCATTATCTTATTCATTTTATGTCCAAATCTAAGCTACTTTTCAACTTAACTGTACACTTGCCCCAGAAAGGAAGGCATTCACATTTCACAAAAACTATAGTGCTAAACTTGTATGAGGTCAACTCAGATTAAAAAAAATAAAAATAATAGTATATACACAGAAGGAAAGGGAGAGTCTTCGGAGAAGTCTATATGTTATTACAAAATATATGGTTCTGGAGTGGTCCTTGAACATTATTGAAGCATGGGACCAATAAATCTTGTCCCTCTTATTTATTTTTTTGTAATTTTCTACGAGACTACAAGTCTGAAGTCCACTTATTCACATATCTAGTCACCAGACACCAAGCTGATCTCTTTCAGTCATTTAATGATGATCTCACAATTGAAATGGGCCACTTGCCACTGAAATCTGAATTACCAAAAAACCCTTTGCTGTCTGCAATTCCTCATGATAATATACGGTGAATGACATGTGATAGGATTATAGGAACAACCACCACCTCCCCAAGCCAAGGTCTTCCATTTTCATTTTCTCTAATTAATGTGGTTTTACATGATGAAAGTGACAATTATCAGTAACAAGAATATGGAATTTTTCTTCACCATAAACATGAAATCTCATACCTCACTACTTCAAGATCCTTCACTTTATTAATTAAACAACTCCTTTCTTTTTCCCTCCAAGCTCAGTACGTGTCTCAAACACAAACAAGCCTAACGGTCTGGTTTTCTTCTTTGGCTCAAAGACATGGCTTATATAAGCCTCTTCAGCTTCTGCTAAACTGTGACTTATACCTTCCTTCACCAGGTTTGATTCTCAAGTTGATTTAAGTCTTTCCTGTTTCTTTTTCTTATTTTAATGATAAACGTTGTCTTGCTTCTGTTTTGTTTTAAACTTTTAATGGTTTATAATTGTTTTTTCATTGTCATCATTTATGTGAGTTTGGCTTTTTGTTTCATTTTCCCCTTTTAGCTTGCAAGGTCTAGTTGGTTTTTAGTTATAGAAAACAAAACATCTGCTTTTTGGCTTCTTCTGTCATAGACTTATTTTTCATTTTCCTGAACTTCATGTATAGATCAGGATGATCTAATTTAACTGAATCACGTCTTATTGATTTTTTCTATCTTTTCAATTTCAGATTTTCAGTTGACTGTTCCATTTTTATTATGTTGTTTTGTGCTCTTTGAGGAGAAGGGTAAACCGAGAGGGTGTTGGGTAGGCAAGTCACCATGAAGATATTTTGGCTTATGGTGTTAATGATTTTCTACAAAGAGTTATTTCTATATGGAATTATAACTACACATGCTTCAACAATACCCAAAGTCATGAACATTGGGGCAGTTATCTCGTTCCAAACTAGCATTGGCAAAGTAGCAAAAGTAGCCATAGAAGCTGCCGTCAAAGATGTGAATTCTGATCCAACTACTCTCGTCGGAACTAAGCTCAAGGTTACAATGCAGGATAGCAATCGCAGTGGAATTCTAGCCATAGCTCAAGGTAATAGAACCTGCAGATATCAACAGAATTTCTGATCCTTTCTATATTTTTCTTGTTTGATTGTATTTAACATGTCTGTTTAGATTTACCAATTCACTGTAAATCTTCGTTGTCTGATTTGGATGCTGAATTTAATGCAGCCTTAAAGTTTATGGCGAGTGAAACAGTGGCTATAATTGGCCCCCAGGATTCTGTGACTGCTCACGTAGTATCTCATGTTTCAGATGAGCTCCATGTCCCTTTATTGTCATTCTCAGCCTCAGACCCTACCCTGTCTTCACTTCAGTTCCCATATTTTGTCAGAACCGGTCATAGTGATCTGTATCAGATGGCTGCAATAGCAGAAATTGTAGTCTACTATGGATGGAGAGAAGTGATAGCAATATATGGAGATGATGAACATGGAAGAAATGGGATTGCTGTATTAGGAGATAAGCTTGCAGCAAAACGTTGTAAGATAACTTTCAAAGCACGTTTGAGCCTTACAGCAACCAAAGATGAAATCACTGACTTGCTGGTTAAGGTAGCTCTAAGCGAGTCTCGGATTCTTGTTGTTCACACTTCTGCAAGTTGGGGTATGGAGGTATTTCATATAGCTCATGATCTTGGAATGGTGGGATCTGGCTATGTCTGGATAGCTACTGACTGGCTTTCTACTGTCTTGGATACTAATTCTCCTCTATCTGAAGATGAAATGGAGGACATTCAAGGAGTTGTCTCATTAAGAATGCACACACCAGATTCAGTGCTCAGACGTAGATTTGTTTCCAGGTGGAAAAATTTGACTAGTGTAGAGAAATCTAATGGTCCTATTGGTTTGAATACATATGGTCTCTATGCATATGATACCGTGTGGTTGCTTGCTCATGCAATTGATTCACTCTTCAGGCAGGGAGGGAATATATCGTTTTCAAAAGATTCAAGATTAGCAGAGATAAGAGGAGGAGAATTGCATCTTGATGCTTTGAACATCTTTGATGAAGGAAATCTGTTGCTTCATAGCATTTTACAGGTTAATATGACTGGTTTGTCAGGTCCTATCAAGTTTAATTCAGATGGGGACATCATGAACCCTGCCTATGAACTCATCAATGTGATTGGCACAGGGTATAGGAGGATTGGTTATTGGTCTAATCATTCAGGAATATCAGTTGTGCCTCCAGACAAGAAGCAGCCGAATCATTCCAGCTTGTACAGTGTCATTTGGCCTGGACAGACCTCACTTAAGCCGCGCGGGTGGGTTTTCCCAAACAATGGAAGACATTTGAAAATTGGAATACCCCATAGGGTTAGCTTTCGTGAATTTGTATCGGTAACAGGAACTGATGCCGGCGCTGGATTCTGCATTGATGTATTCACTGCAGCTCTTAATTTGTTGCCATATGCCCTCCCATATAAGTTCGTTCCATTTGGGGATGGTCATAATAACCCAAGTGCTACTGAGCTTGTGCGTTTGATCACTGCTGGTGTGAGTAATCTAAATAAACTCCTCGGCCACTTTTGATGCACAGGATTTGATTAAATTGTATTATCAATCAGACTAGACTGTTAACTAAAATAGTCCAATTCAATTCAATTCAATCCTGGACATCAAACACGGTTAAATTTAAGACTTTGGAAAGTGCTGCAATTGTTTTGTGATCATCTAGTTTCATCTTCCATACAGGTTTATGATGCAGCTGTAGGTGACATTACAATCATCACAAACAGAACAAGGATGGTGGATTTCACCCAGCCATATGTCGAATCCGGACTTGTTGTGGCGGCCCCTGTTTGGAAGTCAAACTCCAATGAGTGGGCATTTCTAAGGCCATTTAGTCCATTGATGTGGGGTGTCATTGTAGTCTTCTTCCTTGCTGTTGGTGCAATTGTTTGGACCCTGGAGCATCGCCAAAATGACGACTTCCGAGGACCTCCTAAAAGACAAGTTGTCACTATTTTCTGGTGAGAATACACTTGATGCCTAGTAAAACTGATTCTGATACGATATTAAGTAATTATTACACCAAAAGCTTAGCTTTGACAGAGATTTCGATCTTGCAGGTTTAGCTTTTCAACTATGTTCTTTGCTCATAGTAAGTGAAACGATATTAGTATTTGTTGCCTTTTATATACCCATGAATGGTCACAAAATTAGCCTGGTCCTATGCATTGAAAAAAATCATGAAGTTGCTTCTTCTTTTTTTGTGTGCTTATGCAGGAGAAAATATAGTTAGCAGCTTTGGTCGGCTAGTGATAATTATATGGCTATTTGTGGTTTTCATAATAAACTCAAGCTACACTGCAAGCTTGACATCAATCCTTACTGTGCAACAGCTTTCTTCTCCCATTAAAGGCATTGATAGTTTGAAATCAAGTAATGATCCAATTGGATATCAGCATGGTTCATTTGTAAGGAACTATTTGATTGATGAACTCAATATTGATGAGTCAAGACTCGTACCTTTTAACTCAGCAGCAGAGTTTGCTAAAGCCTTGAAAGATGGTCCCCACAAAGGTGGTGTGGCCGCGGTGGTTGATGAGCGTGCATACATAGAGCTCTTCCTCTCAACTAGATGTGAATTCAGCATTGTAGGTAAAGAGTTCACTAAAAATGGTTGGGGATTTGTAAGTATCTTTGCATCATTCACACTATTTCGTTCATTTTTCTTTTTGGTATGGTGAGGTTTCTGATGAAGTTTGAAAAATATTCAGGCTTTTCCTCGAGACTCCCCTTTAGTGGAAGACATGTCAACTGCAATTTTGAAGCTGTCAGAGAACGGGGATTTGCAGAGGATTCATGATAAATGGCTTTTGAGAAGTGCTTGTACTTTACAAGGAGCAAAGCTAGAAGTTGATAGGCTTCAGCTTAAAAGCTTCTGGGGTCTGTTTATTCTATGTGGGCTGGCTTGCTTGGCTGCTCTCTTCATATATTCGATACAGATGGTGCGGCAGTTCAGCCGCCATTGCCCAGAGGATATAGAGTCCTCCACTCGATCAACTCGGATTCAGACATTTCTTTCATTTGTTGATGAGAAGGAAGAGGAAGTAAAAGGCCGTTCGAAGCGAAGGCATATAGAGAGAACCTCTTACAGAAAAGATGAAGACAGATTGAGCAATGCCAGTTCAAACTGAAATCAATTCTAAAAAATGTTTGTGCAGCTGTTTTTTTTTTTTGGTATTGTAAATTCAACAGATAAGCCTCAAAGGCAATAATCAATGTTATTAATCAATATAATAATCAGCTGAGAATATTATTATATATGATTAATTTGTGAATTTATACATATTAATATATTACAGCTATATTTCTAATTATATACAATCGATCCGTGTCTAGTCGAAATGCAGCATTTCTTGACCATAAATCTTCTGAAGAAACTCAGATTGAGCAAGGTACTCAAAGGATATCGCTTTTGAAGTATTTCTGAAAGCATTCCTCTTCCCTACAGTATCTACACACAACCTTGTATACCTCAATCAATAGTCTTGGAAATCGAGTCGCAAAATACCCATCAAATCCTTCTGGAACTGGTCCGACAAGTTCCTGAAAGATTGACAAAAGAATCAATAAGCATATCAGCAATAAGTCACCATCTAACCATTCCGATACAGTCATATAAGATCACTGTTATAATACTATAATACACGCAAAGAACGAAGGAAGATGTGAAGGTGTAATGAGTCGAATTCATGTCCAGGTTTTTTTTTTTTTTTTTTTTTTTTTGTGAAAACATAGAAGGGTCAAACTTGATTTTCCAAGCCATCCGATAAATGGAAGTTGAAACCTATGCCAGAGGAAACCTTTCACCGCATCGTACCCAAGAGATGTGCAATTAAATTTATAATAGATAGTTAGAGAAACTAACCTGAATTTCTTTGGGAAGTTCTCTATAATGGTTCAACTTGTTTCGCATGACTCGCAATAGGTCTCGAACGCTGTCATATCTATAACGACGGTAATGGCCAATATTAGTAATGAATATTGGTTCCATCTTTTCATTCCATTTTGTACCGAGAGCCACTGATGCAGTATTTTCTAATGCTTTCAGGAGTGCAGAATAGGTCTCTCTATATTCTAATTCTACCCTGTCACTTGTGTCACGTAGAAATGCGAGTCTCGTCTCAGAACTCCAAAATAGAGGATGATGCAACACTTCAAATGCACTTGGCCTGACAACAAATTAGAAGTATTTCCATCAAGAAAAATGTTTCAAAAAAATAACATTTAACAAGCTGCAAATCCATTGCAATATTCAGCAATATCACCAAGGAAGATATTACCTCAATTGAGGGTTAGGGTTTAACAAACGTGAAATAAGATCCTTAGCTTCAGGGATACACTCCACTAAAAAAAGGTTCATTTGGTTCTTCACAATATTGATATCACGTTCAAGACGATTGCCAAACGGATGTCTACCCCTGGTGATGCAGAAATACATGACACAACCCAAACTGAACAAATCTACTGCACGTGTTTGGCGTCCATGAAGAAGTTGTTCAGGTGCTTGCCAACCAGAACTGCCACAACCTGAAATGAATTTGACAATTATTAGACTAAAAGAACTCACAGTAAGGTAGTTGGCAAGAAACTCTTATCACTCAGCAAAGTTATATGAAATTGAATTTTGAGCGTAAGGACTTATTATGCGTACTAGTTCATCATAAGATGGGTGTCATTGCCCTCACATCCACATCTCTAGGAGGTAACAGTAAATTACATTATGTTGATAGAGTTAGAAAGAGTACTTGCCAGTAGCATGATGACCCAAAGAAGACATATCTGCAAGGAGGCGCTTGCTAATTCCCATATCTGAAAGCTTTGCACATAAAGATCTTTCCCTACTTATCAACACATTTTGTGGCTTCAAGTCTCGATGAACTATTCCCAACTCATGCAGATGCACAAGCCCAGAAACCATGTCCCTGCATTACAAATAGATCAATGACTAGTTATGCCACTGAAGTCATGAACCATCAAACAAAAGGAGAAAAGAGAAAAAAGAAATACTAGTGTCAATTTGCTGTTGTCTGCATAGCAGACAGTAATATACTACTCATATAATAAGGTAAAAATCTCAAAAATGTAAAATGGTATTACATCAACAAAGACTATTAATACTAACCTCATCAATTTTAGTAATAGAGGTGATGGATGGCCGTTTGCTTTCCACAAGCTGAGATCCTGCATAATACCCTTCACTGAATCCAACCGAAGCTTATACTCAGTCATAGCTTTTGTATCTTGGCCCTCATCCAAGGATGAATTATGAGATGAATCCGAATTCATTTGAATCAAATCATCTAAGCTGCAAGTACAACGTTCCAGAGAAAGATACACAAAATCCCGATCAGTTTCCACTCCGTACCATCGGACAATGTTGGGATGTCTATCAGATGCACTAAGATTTTGAATTTCTTTAAAAGCCACATCGTGATGAGATCGAACAAGGCGTTTCACAGCAACTGGTCGACCTTCATAAATTCCCTCAAGGACAATGGTACCATTGCTTCCCTTGGCTATTTCTTTATTTGACACAAATAACTTACCAACTCTACGCCCATCGGCACCACCATCGACCAGTCTATTAAGGTCTGTAAAGAGGTTTTCGCTATCATCACTGAGTGCATATCCATCATCGTTTTCAGATGAGATGCGCTTATCATTTTTCTCAGCACTGCCAGTACTCTTTCCTGATTTATGAACTTTTTTTCTTCTTGAAGCTGCAGTTCTTAAATTAGAATCCCCATTTTGTTCTTTAGCCACTAGAGCACAGTAACAAATGCCAAAGCCCACAATAATTACAGCTAACAGAAACAGAAATAGAGACAATGCAGTTGACCACTCGGAAATGATTGACATGTCATTGTAAGGCATTCTCACATCATATGTATCAACAATTACAGGTACTTTAGTTTTGAAGGGAGCCAAATTGAGTGCTGCTTCACTTTCATCATTATGATAGATTTTTAACAGTTTATCAGCTTCAGCTTCAGATTGCAAGCCATCATGATGAGCCCTTGCAGAAGAATTTGAATCATTATGTATTCGATATCGCTGAATTACACCTTTCGATTGACATGCAAATGGCATAACAAAATCACTGCCAATTTCTGGACCAAGCTCATAGCTTGTACTCATAGTAGCTGAAATAAATGGATTCCCAACTTCTTGACAAAGAAAAACATATCCAATTTCAGCAACTCTCAGACTCCAAGAAATTTTGGGCGAGTTTTGAAGGAAGGTCTCAAGGATGTAATCTGTTCTTGTAATAAAAAGGAGGTGGAGCTCCTTGCTTTGTAGCTCAGCAGCATTTCTTAAACCAGACTTCAAGTGCTCTCCATCAACTGTATCATACTTAGGTAAAGCATTCTTCTCTTCATAACTGTTTGGTGCAGTCAGAGAACCAGGAGACTTGTAAGTCTGAATTAGTTTTCCAGTCTTGGCATCAACGACAAACACAGTAGTTATCTTAGATCCAAGTGTAACTGCTCTTTCCTCTGATATGTATGGAGTTTTTTTAATGAAGTCTTCAATAGTCAACTCAAGTTTCTGCAAGTGCAACAGAAAGTTAATGATGAAGGTGCATAAAGGCAAGCAACCATGATGACAATATTTACAGTATTAAACAGCAACTAAAAGCCAAATGCATGACTTGGTAGATAATAAAAGGGGAACCTTTAAAAGACATAGACCCTGAGAAATCTTTTCCATGACAGCAAGAAGCCAAAAAAAAAGCATTATGAAAATTAATGATTAAACAATGCAATACTCAATAACAATGTTATCTATTAATGAACAGGTGATATACATCGTAAGAGAGACTTATACTTCTTTACCGATGACCTAAGATATGCAAGCAGTGACAAGGTATGAAAGTAAAACTTCTACGTTTTCACTATATGAGGTGCGTGTGTGTCTGTGTGTTAGTATTGGTGTAGATTTATATTCCAAATGAGAAATTAGCATTTGTAGTTTAATAAAAGAACAGACAGTTAGGCAGCAACTAAGGATGCATATATTCATCCAATCCATTTTCTTGATCTTGTAGAAGTTGACCATCGTCACAGAAGGCATTAATATAACAATCACAAATAACATTCTTAGCCATACCATTCTTGTACCATGATGATCAATTACATACAACCTCCAGTCATCTCCGCACTCTATAGAAAACCCGTGACTTGGTTCATAGGCATTTCCATTATCATAGTCTCGATCCTGATATACAGAGTAAATTGGTGATCCTGTTGCAACTGTCCAAATTTCCATCCCATTAACATCTCTCAAAAAGATTGTTCCATCCATGGCAGCACCTATTCTCGAATCATGTTGACTGTTGCAATGAAAAATAGAAAAAAAAAGGGACAAAAAGCAAACTATTATATTTAGGTACTTTGATAGCCACAATACTACAAAAAGGATGTCATCGAAACTCAGATGGAACCTAATTTGAATTCTTGGAACATTTTCGTGGGGAAAAATATGCACAAATCCTAGTAAACCTATGAGATCAGTATCATCATGAAAACGTAATCCAGATAAACAAAAATACAGTCAACTCCACTAACACAGGAAATTATAGCTGAAATGCACGAGACAAGCATCAATGGAACGAGCATACCATACCATATCATCTATACGACCGTCTAATAAAATCCTACTCATCAATGATGAACATAAACTCAAAATCACCATAGTGATTGGTATAGTAGTACTGAATTCAGCGAAATATAGGGTATTTTGAGACATTAGTGAGCTTCTAGTTTCTACACTGATTCAAAATTCAAATCTTGATCCTCATGAACTCCAACCAAGCACCAACCCACCAAAGACATAATGAAAGTCAACCAGCAATTCAACAATTCAACAAATTTTTAAAACCCAACATAGCCAAAAATGGTGAAATGAAGTAAAAAATTAAAATTGTTCAGTAATATTTTATAGAAGAAGAAGAGGGGACTCACGGAGAAGACAAAAGGGATCTTCCGGCGGGTCGGGTCGAGGCCAATGAATAATCATAATCAGCTCCGGAGCTTACAAGACCGGAAAATCCATGGATCAGCAGCAGTGACAGTAATATCCAGACACCGCGAAAAAAACGGTGTCCCATTTCATCTGAGTTGAGAGTTTCGAAACTCCAAAAAACAAAGTTGAATCAATTGAAAATATGAAATATATATATATATAAACAACAACAAAGCCACGAAGAAAGAGTCTTTATTGCGAGATAGATTGGACTGTTTATGGGGTCAAGTCAAGGTTTTTATTTATTTTTTCTTATATGAGGAAGATTCCAAGCTTATTCGCAGATTACAATTTTAGGATCGACTTGACCTTGTTGTCTGTTTTTGTAACCTGTTCCAACTTCCAAGTTATGTATGTCTTTAGATTTTATCCGTTAAAAAACGGTTTGTTTCTTTTAATTGGAGCTATAAAATGTTTCGGTGTCGGGATCTTATGTTGAAAAAACTTATACGGAAAGATAACTTGGAATCCAACTTTATAATGTCAAGAGAATTCACTCTGTATAATTACACTTATGAAAGTAAATGTAATATTACGGAGTTAGGGTCATACACGCACATTAAAAATGGAGAGAAAACTAAAAATAGTCATCCAAATTATCATACTTTTGTTTTTAACCACTTTTGAAATTATAATTGTTAATAACCACTTTTTTAAAAAACTTTCAGTATATGTCCGTAAATTACCAGAGTACCCTTGAAAATAGTTTTATTTTAAATCTCGAAACAAACTTAAAATCATGGGTAAATTGAAATGTACAAACTTGAAATCATACCTAAATTGAAATGTACAAACTTGAAATCATACCTAAATTGAAATGTCCAAACTTGAAATCTGGACTAAATTGAAATTTTCACTTTCTTCTTCTTCCTCTTCTTCTTCCTCAAACATTAGGTTTTTTTTTTGTTTTTGTTTTTTTGTTTTTGTTTCCCTTTTCTTGCAGATCACCTCGCCGGCGAAGGGGGATCGATTTCGTCGCCGGCGAAGCAGCAGCGGACGACGAGGAGCAGCGCACGATCGTGGCCCGTGGCCCGTCGCCCACGCCTGGCCGTCGCACGAACCAGCGACGAACCAGCGCCCCCCATCGCCGGACGTGGCCACTGCTGCGAAGCCCAGAAGGTCGCCGGCGCTCGGCGACACCTTCGCCGGGGCTTGGCGACCCTCAAAGCACGCCGGCGAGGGAGATCGGGGAGAGAGAGAGAGAGACTTCATGGAGAGAGAGACCAGAAGAGAGAGAAATAGAGAGAGAGTTGTTTGGGGACCCTTTTTATACGAGGGCTTTCCAGTAATTTCTCAAAAAAGTGGCTATTAATAAATAAAGTTATGCATGTGGTTAAAAAAGAATTTCCCATAATTAGAGTGGCTGTTTTTGACAATTTTCACTTAAAAATGTGTATGAGTCAGGACCACTCACGCTGTCACGCACATGAAAATCATGTATAGGATCGACTTAACCTTGTCTGTTTTTGTAACTAGTCCCAAGTTATGTGTGTCTTCAGATTCTGTCAGTTAAAAAACGGTTAGTTTCTTCTAATTGGGCTGTAATGTTTCGAAGTCGGATCCTATATAAACAAATTTGTTCGGAAAAGTATTTTAGAATCTGACTTTGTGTAATACTTAAAAAAAAAAATCCGACTTTCTAACATCAAGATAATTCATTCTATATAGTTACACTTATTACATATGTAATGTTAAGACTTTCAAAAGGTAATTAATTTGAGATTGGGCATGAACCTGGGCCGATTAAATTGAAAAATTGGACCAAGGCCGGGTCCAGTTGGGTTGGGTATTTGTCATCATTCATCACTGTCAAATTGAGACCCGACTTGAAAATTCTCTAAAATGCTTCGTCTTTACACAAGATCATTATAAAAGATATTGCACCCCATATTTATATCGGTACTCTTAAATTACGGAAATATCGACATATATATCATGGAAAATGTGTATATTTTAAACTATGTATGATATATAAATTTTTTTTTTTTTTTTTATAATTTAATTTTAAAAGAAGGGAAAAAAATGTAAATACTAGACATGTTTCATCAAATCTTCAAGATTGGAACAATAGCTCTTCAAACTATCATTGTCTACGGACTTTAACTTCCTCAAATCATATGAAAAACCTAAAGGTTTCTTCATATTTTTAAAATTGTTCAAACATATTTTTTAATGAAGAAAGTGTTTGATCAACTATATAAATGAAGTAATTGACTTCGAAAGATTCCATGGCTTGTTGTGTCAAATCTTCATTGGCATTATCATCAAATTGTTTTTTTTTTTGCCTTCGAATGATGCGTTTTTAGCAAAATATAGCTTCAATTTCCATCTCACTTGCAATCTCTTTAGCTTCAATCATAGCCTACTTAAACCACTTTCTTTATATTTCTCGAGATAGGAAATAAGATATATATTTTTTAATTATTTAATAGCAACATCAATATGCATGTCTTCATTTTGAAATTTTTTGCTAACAGGATTAATAGCAAACAATAAATTGTACCAAATAACCATGCCAAACAAGAACACTCTCAAATTCATATGTTACTATAGACTCAGTTTCACTCTTTGTTTAGGGATCTTCACTAGTTTTTGCCATGTGAGTTAAAGCATATATTATCTGTGGAGATTGGTATCTTATGGCTTTAATACTTTCCACACGACTTTCTTTGCGTGTTTTTAAAAATGGCTTAAGCATGAGACCCTTTACATAATCTTTGAAAATTTTCCATCGTTTTGTAGAAGGTGAGAACAAAGAATATATATGTTGTACCACTCGAAAAAAAAAAAAGAATTAGCTTAAGGACAACAATTAGCCATATCACAAAGTGCAATATTAAGATTATGACAACCGCATGAGGTGTAAAATGCACTGTGATTTATTTTAAGTAGTCTTTTCTGTACACATTTGTGTTTCCCTCTCATTAGATCAATTGTCATATTATTGGACCCTTATATCACCAATCTCAATGCATATGTAAGCACATAGAAAAAAAGTCCAAGTCGATCTCGATGTATCATCTACCTTTAAGAATTCTAAAAAAAACTCTTCTACTACAACAAGACTTGTCCAGACAACAAGACAACCCACACCAAAGCACATGACCATACAACAGGACAACCCACACAAACCAACGAGCAAGAAAACCTCACTAACAGAAATCTTAGCCTCCATTAACCAGAGCAGCCCCCAATCACAAACCAAAACAGGAAAACCAAGGTGAAGAAAATCGAAACCTTCAACCCCCAAGCGACTGCCACCAAGCCTCTCAACTACCACAAAGCTCTAAGAACAAAACAAAAACCATCACCTTCTTCAAGCAAGAAAAAATAACGCCCAAGGGACCTAAAATCTTAAAGAAACAAAACAATCGGTTGAACTTATAAACCAAATTTCTGCCCACCTTGCGACTTTCCACTCTCCCCAAACCTCTCAAATTCCAAGAATTAGCTAACGAGAAGACACAGGAAAACCTAACCGCCTAAAACCAAAAGAGCTACAGACCGTTAACCTCATTGAACCTAGCAAAATCCTCTTCCTCTCTTCTTGCAATAACATCATCCAATTCCTTTTCTTTACCATTGAAATCGAAACCTAAAAGAACTCCAATTTCCATTGTTTTAGCTATTTCATCCTCTGCATTACAAGCCTACTTATGAGCCTTCCCTAAAGTTGAAACTTGATTGGATACGAAAGGCTGAATCTTATCACTCCTAGTCCTCATACTATGCTTGTTAGAAGCATTACTAATCGGTCTACCTCTTGATCATTGTGCTTTCTCAGTTGCAGGAAGCTTTTCAACCACTTAACATCCACATGACTCCCTTTTTCCACCATCTTAACAACGAAAGACTTGTTCCCAACATTAACCTTAATATTAAAAGAACAAGACTTGAACTAAGGAACCGATACCAGCTATCTTCTGCTATCCAAACAACTTATATTCATAGATTGTTCATCAACCAATAACGGTTCACCTATCTGCCATCCCAGTTTCTGCAAAAAAGCCGGTGACCAACAAGATAATGGGATCCCCCAACAATCAAACCAAGCACTTCTAGACTGAGGAACTAAAGATTTAGACCACCTCACCATTGCAGAAAAACAGTCATCCCAAAAAAAACCTATTCATAATAAACTCCTCTTTTTGGATTTCTGAGTTAAAGCTCCAAAGAATGCATTTGTCCCCCAAATACGAAGAAGAGAACACATATCCTTTATTGATCAAACGTTTAATTTTTTCATGTTGGAAACTTCAGTGAACTCTTTCAGAATACCAAAAGCACACCTGTTCAACCAAACTTGGTCATTGAGATGGTAGTCCCATGACATCAAGAAAAGCTTCTTCTTCACCTTCTAAGAAATACCATAACTATTGACTGGATTTTCTTGAACAACCTCCACAAAAGAGCGATCCTTATGACTGAAATCCAGGGAGGTGATTGGATCCTAAATTCTAAAATCCATTGTATTGGATCGGATCTTATCTTGGATTTCCGTTTGGAAATCCGCTGAATTCGCCAATCTACTCAAAATATTAGGCCTTATTTTTATATTGGGCAATTTATTTTATCCACTACTTTCTAATGTAAAAGCTCAACCCAAATAAAATTTCTAATGTTACTATATTGGGTTTTCTTTCGCAATTTCTCTACAGCCAACAATCCACCATATTCTTTTCTTCTATTCTTCTTCATCAATATCACGACTTATTAAGTTTACATTTGAAGCTGATTTTTAATGCTTATAAACGTTTTGAATTATACAAAGTTTACAAGTTATGTTACGTATTTTTTTAATGTTATTTTTTTTTTGTTCAATTGCATTAGAGGATTTACAAAACACAAGCAATGGACAGAACAAAACAATATGACCGAGTTATATCCTTTTGGCTTTCCCTTATCTAATTCTTATAATGAAGACAAAAATTTAATGTCAAAATCAAGTCTTAAACATAAATTGTTAATTTACTGTAGTGAAGAAATGCATAAATTTGACATGCTAATGTCAACCATTGTGTAAAAGGAAAACTCAACATTGATCAAATCCATAAAAGACAAAATTTTATTTGAATTAATTAGTAATGTTTGAATAATTTATTTGATTTTATTTATTTCAAATTATAACTTTTATATATTGAGAATGACTTTGTATTAATTCGATCCATCGGATCGGATCGGATCGAATTGAAGTATTTTACAATCAGATCGGAATTGGATCGGGTCGGGTCCCGCTATAAAATTGGATTGGATTGGATTACAATTTCTTCAATCCAATCGGATCAACTCGGATCTTGGATCACGGTAAATCCATTGGATCCGATCTGCCGCACACCACTAGATGAAATTACCAACACTTAAATTGGGATGTTTTAAGATTTTTTTCCATCAGTACACACTGAGGAACAAAAAAACTATATATATATATATATATAAACAAAAAATACAATTCAAACATAGCAAGAATGATTTCAAGTAAGTTGAATTTGGTTGTCCTCTCCCTCTTTTGTCTTGTGTTCCTTAGTCTGCTTCACCAACATCAATGTAAGTATACAAACCTTTTCTATACACATCAATTTATTTGTATTATCAATAATATGAAGTCTGTGTTTTTCTAATTATAATTTTTTTTTTTAATTTTGGCATAATAAAATGCAGGTAGAGAGAAGTTTGGTGATGTCAAATTTAATCTATGTGGATGTTTTAAATCTGCTGTTGGTCATCTTTACTGTTGCAATATTTCAGAGCCCAATTATGTTTGTTATGGCATCAAATCTGTCTGTTCAACATTTTGTAAACCTTATACTTTTTCCCAACCAATCCCCTAAATTTTCAATATTATTGTACTATGCACTCCTTTTATCAATGATTATAATAAAAAGAATTTGATATTGCTGGTGCAATGATGAGTGTTGATGAAAGCTTAATGTGCTCTTTCCAAATTCTCAAGCCTTCAGATAGTCAAAGTTCCCATGAAAAAAGATACGGTGATTGCTATTTCATGTAGCACTTAAAATTGCTAATGTAAGTTTCATGCCACTGCTTTTGTTACATAAACTTGGTCATGGTGATCTTTTCATAAAACTACAAAGTTCAATTTCTCATAACTCGGAAGTTTTTTCATAAGTAATGGAGTCATAGGTTTAGTACTGCTATGGTAATCTTGTGGGTCTTTGCTAATTTTTATTGATACAAGATGTTTATATTGCCATTTTCTTAGCCTATAGCCCTTGTTGAAATTGGACTATTGCTGGAACAAATTTCTAGATGAAAATGATTGAATTGAATTTGATGTACTCACAACTGAACTTTAATTGTGTAATTTTAAGACGCTTGGTTAATTCGGAGAATTGTACTTTCATCAGATTTGAGTGAAAACTGTTGTTCTTGTCTCTTATAATTAGGTTTCTTTAGAATTTTAGTTAATGACTTGATGTCCTCTGTGCTATATTAATCTGGTTATATGGTGAAGATACAGTCGACTTGGGTTTTGTATGCTGAGTAGGGCCGAGAGAAGCCATCTTAGTGTTGTTGAATGCTCAAATTCTAGTTTACATTACCGAATATGATCCATTTCATTGGCTTAAGTTGATTTCTAATATTTGTATATCAGTAATATACCGTTTTATAATCCAAACCATGTAGATTGTTATCATACATGTACAGTTGAAGTTCTGAATTATTGTTTTTGACTGTAAAGCTGATTTCTCCTTGTTTTTATCATTTGATGCTTTTAAGTTCTTATCAAGCAATAAATAGGTTTAGATTTGCCAATGTACTCATGTTGTTGTGTTACATATTTATGTTAAATTGTGGCATATTTGTCGTCTCTTGAAAGTTTATATATCCTAGTATTAATTGATATTGTGTGATGTTGAAAACTCATAATATTTTCTAGTCTTACATTATCAAAAGTTAACACACTTCCCTTGCAGAGTCCATTTGTTGATTAGAGGAAAAAAAAAAACTCAAAGATAATGTAACGATGTGCCTATATGTTGTTTGTGGGGGCAACAAGAGGTTTGAGTTGTCTAAATGGAGGCTAAGGTCCAAAACATCACATGAGATGATATGGCAATCAAAACCCAGGTGATGAAAGCCAAAGCTACTGAAATCACGAACCTTATGCATGGATTATCAACATAGTCATATTGCTTGCAAAACTTTATGTCTTCTTCATAAAAAACTATAACCCCGGCTGATGAGCACACAGATGCAAGTGATAACATAGCTGTCACGCAATCACAAACAACTAACACGCTGACTAGAACTGGATTTTGAAGACCTCAACTCTCGCTCTCTCTCTCTCTCTGTATATATATATATATGAACCCAACTCTCCCCAAACCCAAATCACCTCCGTTTCTTGAAGTGGTATGAAAATTATGACCAAACCAGAAATTTGCACCAAAATTTTCTCCACCACCAATTTTCATTTAATGTCATTGTCAGAGACCGAGAACTTCACATGTGGTTTCAATTTTCTTTTTTTTTTGGAAAACTTCACATCTAATGTGGTTTCACATGTGGTTTCAATTTTCAAAGAAGCTAGTCAGTAGAGGTCCTGAATATAGTAAGAGAAGACCATACCTGGAGCATTGGTTCTTGAGGGTTCTTTTAGATCGAAGACCAAAATGTCTTGCCACTTTGAGTGTTGTTCCATTTAAATGATGTGAATAATTGAATTGATTTGAAATTTTAAATGTCACTTTCATCGCGATGGGTACTCCAGCTTTACTTTATTGTTAAATTTGATACCATCATTAATGATGTCATCTCATGTGCGGATCACAAAATTGAAAATCTTGTCATAGTGTGCTTTTACTTTATCGTCTCTAAGTAGATGTAATGTACATATCACAGGTGCTGTACTTTAACTAGCTGTTGAGATTTACATACCTCCTAGGCTCCTAGTCTCCTACATACCTTCTTTATGGGTATGAATTGTTTTTGTTCTTGAGTGTTCGTGTTGTTCCATTTAAATGATGTGAATAATTGAATCGATTTGAAATTTTGAATGTCACTTTCATCTCGATGGCCGATGGGTACTCCGACTTTACTTTATCCTTAAATTTGATACCATCATTAATGATGTCATCTCATGTGCAAATCACAAAATTGAAAATCTTGTCATAGTTTGCTTTTACTTTATCATCTCTCAGTGGATGTAAGGTACATATCACGGGTGTTGTACTTTAACTAGCTGTTGAGATTTACATACCTCCTAGGCTCCTAGTCTCCTACATACCTTCTTTATGGGTATGAATTGTTTTTGTTCTTAAGGGTTCGTGTTGTTCCATTTAAATGATGTGAATAATTGAATTGATTTGAAATTTTAAATGTCACTTTCATCGCGATGGGTACTCCAACTTTACTTTATTGTTAAATTTGATACCATCATTAATGATGTTATCTCATGTGCAGATCACAAAATTGAAAATCTTGTCATAGTGTACTTTTACTTTATCGTCTCTAAGTGGATGTAAGGTACATATCACGGGTGCTATACTTTAACTAGCTGTTGAGATTTACATACCTCCTAGGCTCCTAGTCTCCTACATACCTTCTTTATGGGTATGAATTGTTTTTGTTCTTGAGTGTTCGTGTTGTTCCATTTAAATGATGTGAATAATTGAATCGATTTGAAATTTTGAATGTCACTTTCATCGCGATGGCCGATGGGTACTCCGGCTTTACTTTATCGTTAAATTTGATACCATCATTAATGATGTCATCTCATGTGCAAATCACAAAATTGAAAATCTTGTCATAGTTTGCTTTTACTTTATCATCTCTCAGTGGATGTAAGGTACATATCACGGGTGTTGTACTTTAACTAGCTGTTGAGATTTACATACCTCCTACTCCTAGTCTCCTACATACCTTCTTTATGGGTTTTCTTTAAGTATGAATTGTTTTTGTTGCAAGTCCCGATACATACCTCCTAGTCTCCTACATATACCTTCTTTATGGCCCATTCATTGATGCAACGATGGCAGAGGTACTTTGCCAATGTTTCAAAATCTTTGCAGTAAACTCCTTTGGTCTGTTTGGTTGTTCACAAATATCTACTTAATTACATAACACGACCTCATATCCTCTCAAATGCCGCTTCTTGTTATTCTATACATTCGGAGGTGAATGATCCTGGCGTTCTGCAGCTGGTACGGCGCTATCTTTTAAGCTTGGTTTTGTTAATTCATTTTCTTTTCTTGTTGTGACTTGTAATGACATGCTATATGTTTGTTGGTAAATTATTTTTTGCTTGCACTGCAGTGCGTCATTTAGATATCGAGGGTAATTAATGGAAACAATGGCCCAGTTGTGAGGTTACCATTTGCTTCCCTTTTCGATACTCTTGGAATGTGAGTGGCTTTCTCTTTTTCCTCTCTTTAAGTTTGGTATTTGAAAGTTGTGTGAGATCATAATGTTAAAGAGATTTACTTACTTCACATTTGTCTCTGGTATTTTAGTAGAGACTACAGTACTTGTATATAATTTTATCTTCTTTTTGGCATTTGAGTTTGTTCAGAATAAAGTAATTTGTTTAGTTCAATAATTAGCTCAAATTTATTAAAAATGTTGGAAATTTTTAGATGGGTCGATGGATATTTACCACATAGTTAACATTCTTTCTTGTTTTCTTTTTCAGTTAAAACGTACACTTAAAATTGACAAGAATCCAACCTGATTCACCACTTGAGAGTCACCACATCACCAAAAACATATCGGTAACAAATTATTTGTTTATTTACTTCATGACTGCTTCTTGTTTTTATCTATTTCAAGTTTCAATTTTAGTTATTTATATGTTTTGAGTTATACTAAATCATTTAGTTTATAGATTAATTACGAAATTCTTTATTAGAAGTTGAAAGGTTTGAATATAGTACTTTTTGTCGGTTTAAGTGACACATGCATTTATGCTATTGGGTACAGGAAATATACTTTGTTTAATGATCTAGGTTTTGAATATTCTAAAATCTATATAGGCATGGTCACTAATGAGTTTTGAGTTAAAGTAAGTGACGAATAAATTAAACTATATAAATATATATATATATTTCATGATTTGTTAACCTTTATCATCTGCTTGTGTGCATTGTAACTATGTATGCAGGAAGTCAAGCTGTTGATCATCCAGAAATCAGATCAACCTCTTTTCTCTCAACAAATCAGACCAACCTCTTCTCTCAATTTTCTCTTCAATTTCTGTGTTGTTAATATCAGCAAATCAGATAAACGAGAGAACAGAGAAACTATGGCTGCAACAGTACTTGGTCATTTATGCAAGGAGGTGCTGGTTTTAGCCATGATAACATTGTCATTGGCCTTGGCTGAAGATGACAACTTCATCTATCATGGCTTCAGTGAAGCCAACAACCCGCATTTGAATGGGACGGGATACACCATCTCCAATGGTCTACTGATACTAACAAACAGTTCCAACCAACACGAAACAGGTCATGCTTTCTACCCACTCCCAATCAAATTCAACCCATCTTCCTCCCAATCCTTGTCATTTTCCACGACTTTTGTATTCGCCACAGTGCCAGAGTATTCTCATCTTGTTGTCACCGGCATGGCTTTTGTCATCTCACCATCTATGGACTTCACAAATGCTTTTCCATTTCAGTATTTGGGACTGTTCAATATTTCAAACTATGGCTCTCCTGGAAACCACATTGTGGCAGTTGAGCTTGATGGTATACAAGACTTTGAATTTGGTGATATAGATGGTAACCACGTCGGAATTGATGTGAACAGTCTCACATCTATTCAATCTGCTCCAGCAGCTTATTTTTCCGATGCAGAAGGGAAGAACAAAAGCTTGTTGCTTTCAAGTGGAGATCCAATACAGATTTGGATAGATTACAGTAGTACAGAAAAATTGATCACTGTAACACTGGCTCCAATCACCTTCCCACAAAAACCAAACAGGCCTCTCTTGTCAACCCACCTCGACCTCTCTCAAATTCTCTTAGATTCCATGTACGTCGGTTTCTCTGCATCAACTGGTTTATCTGAAGGTGACCACTATATTCTTGGCTGGAGCTTCAACAGAAGTGGACCAGCAAACCTTAATATCTCGAAGCTTCCTGATTTTCGCAAGCGTGGTGCAGTGAAGAGACCACATATTGGTCTCAATATAATGACTATAGTATTGTTTTTAGCACTACTGGTTATGCTGTGCGCAACAACCGGAGCTGTCTATTATGTAAGGAAGAAGAAATTTGAAGAAGTATTTGAAGACTGGGAAAAAGAGTATAGTCCTCAAAGGTTCTCTTACAAGAAACTGTACCAAGCGACAAGAGGTTTTAAAGACGAAGAGCTGATTGGAAAAGGTGGTTTCGGTGATGTTTATAAAGGCATACTTCCTCCTTCCAATTTGGAAATTGCGGTCAAGAGAGTCACCCATAATGTTGACAGACGGATTAAGGGATTTGTGGCTGAGATTGTTTGCATGGGAAGGCTCAGGCATCGAAACTTGGTGCAACTCCATGGCTATTGTAGGCGAAAGGGAGAACTTTTGTTGGTATATGATTATATGCCTAATAAAAGCCTGGACAAGTTTTTATTTGGCAATGAGGGATTGAACATTGACTGGTTTCAGCGATTTCAAATCATCAAAGGGATAGCTTCCGGCCTCCTTTACCTCCATGAAGAGTGGGAAAAAGTGGTTATCCACAGAGATATAAAACCAGCCAATGTTCTTTTAGATGCCGACCTAAATGGGAAGTTAGGAGACTTTGGCCTCGCTAGGCTATATGATCGTGATAGCAATCCAGAAACCACTGTAGCAGCTGGAATTCCACCTTATATGGCTCCGGAGCTTCTTAGAAATGAAAAGGGGAATACCAGCTCCGATGTATTCGCTTTTGGGATTTCTATACTAGAAGTAGCTTGTGGAAGGAAGCGTATACAGCTACATGGCTTGCCTGAACAAGAAGACTTGATTGACTGGGTCATTGATTGCTGGGATAGAGGAGCTATTCTTGATGTTAGTGATCCGAATTTGGTAGCTCTTTATACAGGGGAGCAAGTGGAGCTGGTTTTGAAACTAGGCTTGTTTTGTTCACACCCTGACCCAGCAGCTAGGCCTAGCATGAGGCAGGTTATGCAGTACCTGGATGGTGATGTCAAGTTGCCAGACATACCACCTGATAGCACTGTGAGGGCTATGTTCACAGCAAGCAATGAAGATTCTAATGCTGAAGATAGTTCTGTTGCACCATCTCTACTGGTTCGATCCGCAGAGTCGGCGGTCTTTGAATCAACAGGTATGTGACTGGTTCATCCCCAAGTAAGAATTCAGATTGTCGAAAGTAAATGCAACTGTCAACTTCAGAGTTCTTAGGTGCAGAAGTTTAAGTTTATAGGAATAAGTTTTTAAGTTTCATCTAATGTCTCTTTTACATTTGTGTAGTTGAACTTTCTGTAGTATTAAATCGCTGCTTCTGATTTTCCTATCTTATTCTGAATTTTTAAATTTGTTACCAGAATTATTCTCAAACTTTACATTGTAATCGGTAAAAAATAATCTAGTTTCTATATGCAGATGCATCAACTAGCAGTTTGTAGAAAACTAGAACTCTTGAATCAAATTTTCATTTTACTAGTGCATTCCTAAGTAAGAATTAAGATTGTAAAATTCCTAAATTATCTCTAAATGAAAAAGCAGCAATCTGATAAGGAGGTACATTCTGGTGTTCCAAACAATCAACCAACTAGCATGATCAGCTTTAGAAGATGTGCTGCAGATGTTGGTTGTATGAAACCAAAAACAGAGCATCACAGTGCTTGTGGTCTAGCTAGTACTTAGTTAAGTTTAGAAGAGTTAAGACTTAAGAATGGTTGGCTGTTATTAGAGAAATTAGTAACTAATTTTGCCGATGTGGAAATCATGGAAAATGCTGTTTGTATGAGATTTGATTCTCTCGTGTTCGTGTATATAAGAAAAGAGTCTTGTGCAGTATAACTCAATGAATAAAAGTTTAAGAGCTAACCTCTTATAATGGAGATTTTCTCAGCTCCCAAGCACTCTTTTCTTCGGAGACATTTTAACAAACACCTTTGAATGTTTATCAAACATCTTCCCAACGTTAATACAATCAACTTTAGAGTTCATAGGCAAAGAAGTTTGTAATTTAATAGGAAAGAAGTTTTATGTGACTTCCAACATTTGTGTTCTTCTCAAACTTTACATTGTATTCTATTCTGTAAAAGATAATCTTGTTTTTTTTTCTGAAAAGGATAATCTTGTTTGTATAGAAGGTTGGAGATTGTAATTTTTCTTAAAGTGAATGATTCCTTCAAGCGATTTGGTAGCAAATAATGTTTAGCGACAAAATGGTTTGATTTCGAGATGAATTGGGTTCGTTGCAGATTGTAATTTTTCTTATAGTGAATAATAATCTCATATAAAACATATAACGAAAAAATTAATAATAATAAGAAAAACTAGGGTTTTTTATTGCATAATAATATAATATTGAATATAAAGTTACGACAATAAAAGACTAATATAATTCCTAATAGGAGTACTGATCCTAATATAACTAGAAATAGGAAATATAACATAACTAAGAAATATTTCTAATATAATATATATCTAACATCCTTCTCAAACTCCCGATGCGCAAGAAGCATCGAGAATTCTCCAACCGAGTTAAGACAATAACTTGGGGAGAGATGTAATTCGAGGGAGATTAAACAACAACTCCCCAAACGAGTTTTCCCTTGACATGCCTGCTGTTGGGTGGCTTCTGCTAGAGACCTCATTTGTATAACATTCGGGAGCCTTGATATCATCAGCTCTAGTTCTGTTATCAAAAGTGTTGTTCAGCTGAGCATTACTTCCAATTCCATCATCAACGTTAACCTGCAAGTTCTGAGCTGTGTCGTCGGGTTCCTTGTGGAGTAGGCAACCGAAAGAATTAACTCTTAACATGAGGGATTTCTCATCAGAAGCCGTTGTTAATTGTGTGTTACTGAGCAGGCACTGTGCAAACACCTGTAGAGTTTCGGGGCAGTCTTGTCCTTGTTCAAACAGAGGTTGATTTCCACAAGTCATCTGTTGCGAAATGCTATAATGTCCAATGTCGTTCATGGGAGAAGGAGCTTCCCTTGACATATGTTCCGATGAATGAGTTAACGTTGCAGCTGGTGATGACAGATTCTGGAAGCCAGAGACAGCATCCTAACCAAAATATGGTGAATCCACAATCATCTCTGGTTGCTGGCTTAAGGAATTCAAACGCGTGTCACATTGGATGAGATTTTCGAAATGTTTGTTCAATAGGCCTTGTGGACACTGCATAAAATATTGCCTGTGTATGCTAGCTTGCCCATTAGTAAAATCTGCTGTGTACTTCCACTTGGTGTGTTTTTTAGGCTGTGGATTTCTCTCCCTTAAGAAAAGGGGCCGTCTAGAAAGCACAACATTCAATGTCCCGGATCCATCTTCAGGCATATTTGCCTTGAGAGCTATAATATCCGACCACTGGATCTCTATTTTTCTCTTGAGACCACCTTCCATAAATTCCCATACAAGCTGCTTCTTAGCAAAGTAACACTTGGCCACCAAATGGCCTTCGTACCTTGGTTTATACTCCCAACTCCCGATCCTCAGAATCGAAGCACAAAATTTGGAAGCCTTCAGCTTGCCCGCGGTGCCTTTGCTGCTCTCCTTTTTAGTAGTAGTCAAAGCAGTGTCCCCTTGCGATATCCTCGTTTGAATTGAATCCAACAATGAAGGGCTCTTCCTCTGCTGCGAACCCAACTGAAGCTGGTCAAGTAGATTGTATTGCGAAGGTGGGATCGGAAGCTTGGCCAAACCATCATAACCACTCCATGAAGTTGTTGAAGACAGCTTGGATCGCTTGTTGAGAGGTCCATGCTCCTCCACCAACGAGTCATCTGCCATCTCCAAATCCACCACCGGCACCTTGTATGGATACCACGTCGCTTCAGGCTCCGGCCTCGGAATTCCTGATTTCATTATCAATTGGATCGTAAATTTATCAAAATTAAATCTTTACTTTCCCACCGAAAAACTCGCGTAAACGAAGAGATTTGTGAAAGATACGATCTTGATTAGAGGGGATGTTAGAAAGCCAATATCAACAAGAAAAAAGAAAACTAAATACCAAGAATATCAAGCAGGAGAAACAACTTGCAAACACGACTGATTTATATATTAAAAAAAATTAGGCTCTGATACGTGGTTCAAGCTGAACTTATTTTGGAAAAAAGAAAACTAAATACCAACTAGAATATGGAGAAAAACAACTTGCAAAACACATGAATGATTTATAAGAAAAAATAAAATTCGGCTCTGATAAGAGGTTAAAAATCTCAAGCTGAACTTATTTAAGCAAGACAATAAAATCTCAATCTCAAGACAATAAAATACTTTCCTAATAGGAGTAGTGATCCTAACTTGTATAGGCAAGACAATAAAATACTTTCCTAATAGGAGTAGTGATTCTAATTTATATAAATGCGTGGTTAAGATGTGATTGGTTAGAGGATACAAATCTAACTTATAGATGCAAGACAATAAAAAATATTACGGAGTAGTAATCCTAATACAATATAAATAGAAATAGGAAATATAACTAGAAATATAATCTTGACATAATTAGGAAATATAATATAATTCTAAAACAGGAATATCTACAACAATTTCCTTTATTTATTTATTTATTTATTTTTATGGAATTCTTGGTCTATCGGCCACAATTGTTGTATTTCCCACAACAGCATCAAATTTCTGGGCATAATTTACAAACAAATTCATCACAATCGTAATATATATAAAAAATAACTGATAAGATCTCTAGGAATGATATGGAAATTTACCCCACGATAGATATGATAGATCAAATCATCATATGTTCCAGTACTCGAGCCATCAGGAAGTTCAAAGGGGATGTACTCATAAGTTTCATTACAGCATCAAAAACATCAATGCAGTAACCAGTAACTGTTGGCTTATTAGTTGTAGAATCAAATTTGACTTTTACAGAGTCACCGATACCACTCTTCATTGGCACAGTGGCACTCCTATATGCAATTTCTTCTGATTTGTGGGGATTTTAGGTACAGAAACAAAATCCCCTGGCCATATAATAGGTCCTAGATTCGGTTTCGAAGCAGAATTGTTGTTGTTACTTGTTGAAGAAGTCATCAATTTCTCCATCAGTGCTCTCTTTTCTTGTGTCCAAAATCCAATCCCTCTAGTTCCATAACCATTCACATTAACTATCTGAAAAGCTAATGACTGCAATTGATCATCAACAAAACTGTAATCACCGGTCAGTCCTCTAAATCTTGTACTTGACAATGCTTTAACAAGATTTTGATCATTTTCAGACACCCCAATTGCTTCAAGATCTGTTGAAACATTTTTAGTGATTTGCTTATCAAATTTAAAATTTCCAACACTAGATTTCTCAACTGCCATGGCCAATGCCACTGTAACATCATAAGCTAATAGTCCTGTTAGGGGTTGATCCTTACTTAATCAAACCTAACCTAACACCTTCTTGTTAAATCACCAGCAAGAAATACTTACAATAACAAAAATATATGCATGGAGTGCCACAACCCACAATGACAGATTAAGAAATATTTAAGGAAACGAAGTAGAAATAGGGTACAAGAAAGTAAAGAAACTGTTGAAGTTTGCTGCACATTCTAGATGGTAATTATAAGTTCAAGACAATTCTAGCATAATCTAAGGCAATTGTGTAAAATAAGTTGTAGCAGCTTCTAGAAACTTCAATTAGTTAATTATGTAGAATTAATACATAAACTATATACAGATAAATAAAATAAAATAAAAAAATCGAATACCCAAATTGAATCACATGTAAAACGGGTTGTTTCTTCTAATTGGATCTATAAAATGTTTCAGAGTCGGGATCTCACACAAAAAAACTTATGCGGGAAGGTAACTCGGAATCCGACTCTGTAACGTCAAGAGAATTAACTCTATATAGTTACACTTATGGATGTATATATAATGTTATAGATTCAAAATTACACACACTAACACGCACATCAAAACTGTGTATGAGATCCGCACCAAATAATTGTTAAATATCAACCGAATGGAGTTAGCTATTTAACCATTCATGTATAGTTGCAAGGTAGTTTTACGAGAGAATTAATTTTTCTTAGTTAAAATTTTTATTAATTTTTAAATTATTGATTTTCATAGACCATCAGATTGAAATCCAATAACTACAGTATAAATTAACCAAACTATTAATTGAAAATTTTAATTAGGTAATTACTTTGAGATTGGGCCTGGACCTGGGTCGATTAATTTGAAAAATTGGACCAAGGCCGGGTCCAGTTGGGTTGGGTATTTGTCATCTCCGTCAAATCGAAACCCGACCCGAAAATTCCCTCAAAAAGCCTTCTTCTACTTGGTCGAGCAAAAGTAAAAGCAAAAGCGCGGCAGCAACAGCAACAACACAGAGATTCTGTGAACTCTCAGTCGCTTAGCAGCTTCAATTTTTATTCGACACAATCGGAGAAAGAAGAGCTTCGAAAGATGTTGAAGAGCAACGTGTTCAGCAAGAAGACTCGAAACAACAAGATAAAAAAGGAAGTGAGGGAAGTCTACCTCCGAGACGACATCTGTTGCGGAGTTTCCTCCTGCACGACCTGCGAATCCCCCGCCGCATCCTCCGCCACTCGTCTCACCGCCTCCACCATACTCGTCGTCGACACCAACGTCGTCCTCCACCAGGTATATTTTGGCCTTGAATGTATGCTTGTTTGTTTTGTTTTTTGTGTGCTTTTTGAACCGGTAGCGTGTCTTGTAGATTGATTTGCTGGAGAATCCAGCGATTGACGACGTGGTGGTGCTCTCGGTAGTGTTGGACGAAGTTAAAAACAAGAACTTGTCTGTTTATAATAGAATTAGAGCTCTTTGTAGTAATTCTCTGAGGAAGTTCTATGTTTTTGCTAATAAATTCCACAAGTAAGTTGCTTTTTTTTTTCCACAATATTGAATTCAAATGTATTGTATTGTTGGTTCTGTTGCATGGAAATTTGGAGTCTGATTTATATTCTCTGTGTTGGGTTCTTGTCAGGGATACACATGTCGAGAAGATGGAAAAAGAAAGTCCAAATGATCTCAATGATAGAGGTTTTTTTTTTCCCTCTCTTTTTACAGAATTGGATTTTTTTTTTAAAGTTTTATGATATACATTTCCAATTCTTGACATGTTCTGGATTTATGATTCAGCTATTCGGGTGGCGACTCAATGGTATCAAAAGCATCTCGGTGGTGCAACACGGGTTTTACTTGTAACTAATGACAGAGATAATAAAAGGAAGGCTACTGAAGAAGGCATTTTTGCTGAGACAAGTACGCATAGTATCTTTTTATATAGTGATTATCACTGTCTTCATTATAGTCATTACATGTTGGTGGAATTCTTTGTGAATGGATCTTGATGCTGAAAAAACGTCTCTATTTTCAGTTGAGTCGTATGTGAAGTCATTGGAACAACCGGATTTGCTTGACCTGGTTGTCCAACCTGCATCTGTAGACGTAAACATGGAAGATATTGAAGATTCGAGACCTTCAAAGAGGAAAGTCATTTATGCAGAGGTATAGCAGTTGAATCATCTTTCCTTTTTGTGTCAATGGTTTCTTTTAATGCAGGTTTTCATGGAAAGATGTAGTTTTGTAAATTTTCTTGTTCTTTGTTGCTTGTTCAGCATAAACCCATGTCTGAGATTACTTCTGGGTTGCGTCATGGAATATACCATCAAGGAAAACTCCGTGTCAATCGTTACAATCCATTCGAAGCATATGTTGGAAGTGAGAGCATTGGTGATGAAATAATTATCTATGGACGCACAAACATGAATAGGGCTTTTGATGGTGATATAGTGGCTGTAGAACTTCTACCACAAGAGCAGTGGCACGAAGAAAAATCTTTATCTATAGCAGATGAAGGTATGTTTCTATATGTGCCTTTTAATCCTATCCTAGAAATGGCATACTACTCTACTATTATAGATTTAGTATGGGTGTGTGCTGAAACATGTAGATAATTCTTTACAAGATTTAATTCTTGAATAATGGTGCATTGGTGCTTAAACATGAGTTTGTGAGCACAGTTGTTGGGATGACTACTAGGCATTTGCCCTTATTAGTTTTTGGACTTTTTGGAAGTTTGTTGTATTGTAAAATATACTTGTAATTACTGGTTAGCTAAAGCTGGTATTTATCAACATGATTGCCACATTGCAGACTTGTTGCTAGCACCTCCTTATAAGTAAATTACCATGGCTTAAAAGAATTATGTTTGGTTTTGTGTGATTTATATGCTGGAAATCTGAAAGCATAGAACTAAAGTAATTTGGGTGTTTGGGTGCATATATGATACTGAAGATTCTTGTCGATTTATTGTTTCCTCACAGAAGAAGAGGAAGAAGATGTTCATCTGGCTCCAAGCAGTGCTGACGATGCTCCTAGAAGTACAACTCCTGTTAATGCTGCTGACCAAATTCCTGTTCCAAGTCGTCCATCGGGTCATGTTGTTGGTATCATAAAACGGAACTGGCATTCGTAAGTTGACTGCTTATTGTGCTTCTTTGTTTAATTTAAGCTTTGGCTAGAATCGTGTGACCAGTGGATGCTCATTTTTTTTTTCTTTTCCTTCTCATTTTCTCTTGCTTCCATCAATTTTTTCCTTGTGTTTCACTCATGATAATCCTGAACTGTTGTGCACTTGTTCTATACTATTATATCCCCCAATTTGCAGCCAGATATGTGTGCATCCTATAAGCTTTAGTTATGTAGCCTATGTGTTTGATCAACTTTAGAACTTTGTGTACATTCTTTCTTAGGCCTGTTAAATTTTATGTTCACATTATTAATTTTTCACAATTTGTTATAATGTAAGAACCTATCTTCTTATATGGATTTGTGAACCCCGTGATAATGCATGTTTACCTTCTGTTTCTTTATCATGATATAAGTCCAGTAAATTTGATGCTTGTTGGTAAGTTTGTTCTTATCTTTAGTTTTTTGTTTTTCTAAAATAGTTGTAATTATGTATTTTTCCTTCAAATTTTGTTTTATTATCTATGGCTTTTGGATTTTTTTGGTTATCAGCTCACTTATGTAATAATGTAAATGATCCGATGCAGTTATTGTGGGTCTTTGGAGCCAATGCCTATGCCTGCAGGCAGTGGCAGTATTGCCTATGCTTTGTTTGTCTCCAAAGATCGTAGAATTCCAAAGATTCGGATTCAAACTCGACAGCTTGGGAATCTTCTGAACAAGAGAATAGTTGTGACAGTTGATTCTTGGGATCGTCAATCCCGTTATCCTTTTGGCCATTATGTACGGGTCATAGGAGATATAGGTGATAGAGATACTGAAAGTGAGGTATGTAAAAGGAAGTTCTATTTTATTTTTATTTATTGTGTGTGTGTGCATGTGTGTGGACTTTCTTGCGGTTAGAGGACATTCAGGATAGGAAATTACTGAAGCAGTAAAAGTTTAGTTGACATCAATTGGTTTGGTGGATGTTTACAGATGGTTCTGATAGAGAATGACATAGACGCAAGGCCATTTACTGCTCAGGTGTTGGCATGCTTGCCACCATTGCCATGGTCAGTATCCTCAGAAGACTTGGCCAATCCCATCAGGATTGATTTACGTCAAATTCGTGTCTTTAGTGTTGATCCTCCAGGTTTGTGACTAAATTTTATAGTTTTGATCCTTTGTGTCAGTATTCTGTACTATATTCTTGATTTTAGACAACATTGGAAATGCATCAGATAATGAATGGATCTTTGTGATTTTGGTTTGTGTAGGGTGCAAAGATATTGATGATGCACTACATTGTACAGCTCTCCCAAATGGAAATTATGAAGTTGGAGTACGTATCCTTTACAAAATCTTTCACTTCCCAATGGAAATTGTGAAATTGGAGTTAGTAACTGAAATTTAAATTTGACATGTGCAATCTGTTGATTTTAAGAGTTCCATATGGTATACTATATGCCCTTTTATCTTTATAGAATATCTCTTTGATTCTCTCTCTCTCTCTCTCTCTCTCTTCATCAGCCTTGAACCCTTGAAATTGCTGTTTTTGTTTTCTTGCCAGTCCTGTCATTTTCTCTGTATATATGTCTGATACTCCTGTCTCTATGGAAACTTGCCATATTGCCTTTTCCGGTGACCTCCTTGTAATTATTTTCTAAAGTTTTAATAGTTTGTAATATCATACCATGACACTGATTTGAATTTCAGTGTTTCTTTTGGTTTGGTCTTCTAGACTAAGATGAATTTTGTCATTCATCCAATCAAGTCATATAGGTGGTCCCTTGTATCAGAAATACTGTTATCTCTGTTTCTTCTTAAACAATGAGTAAAAAAAAAAGTACTTTTATCTTTGGCTCACCCAATTTATTGATCTTCTGGTATAAGTGCAAACATGAAGCTTCAGTGTTCTTTAATTATGTCTATTAGATATTGCCGATGTAACAAATTTTGTTCACCCTGGCTCTCCACTTGATGATGAGGCCTCAAAAAGGGGAACATCTGTCTACCTTGTTGAACGCCGAATCGACATGCTTCCTAAACCTCTTACAGAAGGTAAGCTTTGGTCTGTGATGTTTCTGTGACTCTGTGAATATGTTTTCTGTTTCTTTTTCTTCTGAGTGCATGCATGCTGTATAACAATATTGCTAGATTTTATGGTCAACTTTTTATGTCAGCTTAAGCACATTCAGTTACTAATTTTTTCTTGCAGATATATGTTCACTTCGAGCTGACGTGGAAAGGCTAGCCTTCTCTGTTATTTGGGTATGTGCTTTTTCAGCTTTAATAACATAGTAAACACATATGGCGCAGTTTAGGGATTCTCTCACTCTCTGTTTTATCGAATATACATGAAACATTTTACGGTCTGTGTATAATATAGCTATAAATTTCTAATAATCAACATTTATTCCAACTGCGCTCGAATCAAAAGGGATTCTATTTTTAATGAGTTTGAGAGGTTTTGTGGATATTGATTGATGTAATTATTATTTGGGGAACAAAATGTGGAAAGAGGTCTCATTAGACATTATGGTTTGTTGGGCATCATTAAACAGTTCCTTTGACTTTGCTTTAAAGAAGGAATTCCTTTTTGTCGATTATACTTGTATAGCACCTTTTTTTGTTCCTGTATACATATATTTTTCTTCTGATTCAGAAATCCTTCAAATGGAATTAGAGGTTAGAAAAACCAACTTTGAATTATGCAAATATTGTTTTGAGTGATTTTTTTTATTTGATTCTATGATTTTCCTATAGATAAAAAAGTAGTGTGACATACATACTTACATGGACATACAATTTTGCATGCTTGTTGATTGGACTAATCTTTGTCAAGGGATGTACTTAGATTCTTACTTAAAAAAATTATTTTAACATCAGGAAATGACGCCCGAAGCAGAGATTATCTCTACAAGATTCTCAAAAAGTGTTATAAAATCATGTGCAGCATTGTCTTATGTTGAAGCTCAGGCTAGGATGGATGATAGGTACTTTCTCTTAGTCATTGCCACACTTTGTGTTTTCTCTTTAATTATAGCAGTGGTTTGTCTTCATTTATATAATAAAAGTAATTCACTCTGATCAGTATCTTTAATTGTATCTTGCTCCTTACACTTTTATTGCGTTGCTTTACTTTTTTATTTTTGGGTCATTTATATAGAAATCTGCATGTCAGTATCTTATAAAATAAAGACAGGATCATTCCAATTGTGTGATTGTTTTTGCAGTCGATTGATGGATCCATTAACTACAGATTTGAGAAATATGAATTCTTTGGCCAAGGTATGCATAAGTCTGCTTTACTTATTTATTCATGAGATGTTTGCAAAATGGACTTTATATGCATTTACACTCTGGATTCCTCTGAGTAATATGTTCTATTTTTGATTCTGCAGGTAATGAGGCAGAGACGTATTGAAAGAGGAGCCTTAACTCTTGCATCTGCTGAAGTCAAATTTCAAATTGATACAGAGACTCATGACCCCCTAGATATTGGTATGTTGTCAGAATGGGAAGTTCTTTCTTCCATACTACTTTGCATTTATATATTTCAAAATTTCAGTGGCCCAAAGCTGCTTGTTATGTATGTTATGATATTCTTCTACTTTTTTTTCTGCTAGGGAGCATCCACATTGTTTTGATTTCTTTTGGTTTTTTCTGGTGAATTGTTTTGGACAGGAATGTATCAGATTCGAGAAGCAAACCAAATGGTTGAGGAATTTATGCTTGCAGCTAATGTTTCAGTTGCTGCACAAATCCTTCAAATTTTTCCTGTGTGTTCACTGTTAAGGTAAATGGGCGGTTTGTCGGTGCTTTTTTGTTTTTTTCTTTTCAAATAGCCTGCTTCTCTTTTGTATATTTAGTGAAGCTTAGAGCTATGTGATTTATGTTTTCTGAGGACTCTGGTTCTGAGTGCAGGCGTCATCCTTCTCCAACCAGAGAGATGCTTGAACCTTTGTTGCTTACAGCTGCTGCTGTTGGTATCAATTTGGATGTCTCATCATCAAAGGCACTGGCTGATTCACTTGACCGTGCTGTGGTAAGGCTATCAATTGTTTGTTTGATGATACAGCAGCTGCCAGGCTCTATACTTTTATCAGTTATTAAAAAAAAACATTTTGCAAGACAGCATGTTAGACATTTTGGGTTCTTAATTCTCGGTACATTAGTTTATCTGGCTTCCGAGTTTTCTTTTGTTCTTTGCCCTTCCATATTAAACATTTTAATCATGCAAATCACCTAGATTACATGCTCACTGGTCAGTGTATGTATTAATCTTGAAAAAAATACTTCTCAGGGTGATGATCCATACTTCAATAAGCTGATTCGTATACTGGCAACTAGATGCATGACTCAGGTATTTCACTTGAATAATTGAGCGAATCTTAAAAATAGCATTATATGAGGAATCTCTTAATTGCGTGCTTTTGCCTTGGATTCCAATTCAGGCAGTTTATTTCTGTAGTGGGGACCTCAGCCCTCCAGAATTTCATCATTACGGGCTTGCAGCACCTCTATATACTCATTTCACCTCTCCTATTAGGAGATATGCTGGTATGTAAGAATGTTAATTGTGCAGTTATTACCTCGTTTGTATTTTGATATTTGAACCTTTTTTTTTTTCTTGCAGATGTTTTTGTACACAGGTTGCTTGCTGCATCTTTAGGCATTTTCCAGCTTCCAACGATATTCCAGGATAGACCCCAGCTTACTAGTGTTGCTGATAGTAAGTTTCTTCCCTGTTTAAACTATTCTGTCTTGCTGCATGAGAAGCTCAACATTCCTCAGTTATACCTGCCCAATGACAGCCATATTCCCAACTTTGCCCTCCTAGAAAGATATTTTACTTGCAACTGGCGTGCTCACAATTACATTTGCATAGTTGAAAATTATCTCCAACCTAGAGGCTAGAGTAGTGATACTAAAAATCCTTACCATCACCTCCCATTGATTTAGCCCGTAATGAAAATTTATCATTTTGTTCCTCTCCCCCCACACCCTATTTGGGTATAGAGTACATGATGCCTTCTCAGGTCTAAGAATGCTGCTTGTTGAAAATTTCTTCAGATTTGAATTATCGGCATAGGAATGCCCAAATGGCAAGCCGGGCCTCAGCGGAGCTCCATACTCTCATCTACTTCAGAAAACGGTATATATCATGATATTCTCTAATCTCTCTTTCCTCTCACACCACACAGGCACATATGTACACGTGCTAATTTGACTTTTCTGTTGTAGGCCCACGGACACGGAAGCAAGAATTGTGAAGATAAGATCAAATGGTTTTATTGTATTTGTGCCTAAGTATGCTTTCTATCTTGTGGAATTGTTTGTTCTTTCCTTCTATCTGTCTTTTCTCTTCTTATGGGTAAAAAATGTGAATTGGAAAATGCCTAAAGATTGCAACCACACAAGGATAACACAACAATAGCACCTAAAATTTTCTAATGATGCTGGCCGATATATCTAAATGTTCATTTTTCATCTGTTTATCTTCAATAAGAGCTTTTTGAGATATTATTCTTATAGGTATTGTGTTCATTGTTTAAGTGCATGCCTGTAGAGAAGAAATATAGTTTCAGTAACGTTAGAGTGCATGAAGAAATATAGTCCTACAATATTTATCGTAATACTTGACTAAACTTTGTGAAAGATTATGTGTAACAATGGTCATTGATTCATTTTGCAGATTTGGCATAGAAGGACCTGTGTACTTGACCTCGAAAGGCCAGAAAGGAGGTGGGGAATGGTACGTAGATGAGCAGCAGCAAAAGATTATAAAGATGGATAGTAGCCTTTCTTACAGTGTTCTCCAGACACTGAGGATTCACATGGAGGTTGTCGAGCCTCAGCCCAACCGGCCAAAACTCCAGCTTACACTCATCTAGAGGTCTCTCTTTTCCGTACTTTTTTTTTTCTTTTAGGTCATTAGAGGAAATAGAAAAACTTAAAAGGAATTAATTGTTTTATGGAGCTATAGCTCTGTTGTATCGGAAGAGTTGCCAAAATATTGTATCATAATTTATTCAATTTAGATCGATTTTGTGTCAACTGTATTGTTGTCTCTGGAGAATATTGTAATCGTGGTTTTATTTAAGGTTAAGTGTTGCATTTTCTGTTCATATGAGATTTTCTTTTTACCCAATATGGCTTTATCATATGTACACTATAATCAACCAAAAACTGAAAAATGATAATAATAATGAAATTATATGAAAAAAAAAACGAAACGAATCGATAGATTACAACCAAATAACATCTAGGAACTATTGTTGGCTTTCACAAAGCAAATATTGATGCTATTTTTGTTTTTGATTTTTTACCTTTGGTATACATTACACACACCTATTTGTTTCACATGCCTATAGTTACATATTGATGCTATTCTGACACCAAAAAATGGATCCCATTGTAGGGATATATGTATATATGTTGAATGTAGAAGAGGGAAATGTTTTGCATTGATGTGCTTTGCTTCCACTTGAGATAAATCTCTCATCATGATTTGGAAATTGAAGATGTATATTTGCAGTCTCTTAAAAGCTTGAATTCTGGGTTGGTTGAGTGGTTTAAGACAGGATCCACATGAAGATTGTTGACCAAGCAGTGAGTGCTACAGATGCAACCAAATATGTCCACAGGAAGAGGACTGAACACTCCTCTTGAGCCACATCAAACAGCTGTGTCATTGTTCCTGCAATAACCATATGCATTTCATTCTAAGTTCGAAAATATTTCACCAAAACGAGCCACGACCTATCAAGCATGTATACATATATTGTCCAATGTGTGTGTGATGTAGAAAGTAGACAATATCTGCTTGATGGGGCGCAAAGCTGTTATGAAGAGAGAAGTTTATAAAGACTATTTAAGAAATGGAAAGAAAGTTTTCATTTGTTTACCGATATTCATAGCAGGTGGAACAGAAAACTGAATCATGAGCACAAAGTGGAATAAAGGGTCTGAAGGGAGGAAGCCAAGGTTTCCAGCTGCTTTAACAACACATATACCAATCGCAGGAAGTAACAAGTATCGAACGCTAACTACAGCTATGATGATCAATGGCTTCAACGTCGATGATCGTAAACCTGTTTGATTCAACATACAATAGTTAACCTGTAAGAATCTGCAACCATTCTCTCTAGGTGGTTTCTTAATCGAAAAAAGAAGTTAAAAAAAAATGTCTGTTTTTACCTTGAATGAGATTGCCTCCAAGTATAAGTGTTATACAGGGAATTGTTCCATCCCTACACAGGTTTTTTTTTTTTTTTCCCCAGTTTCAGCTTTTTTGATGAACAATATTGAAGCTAAAGAAAATCATTTAAAAAAACAAACAAACAAACATACCCAAGTAATTGAATTGAGTCTTGGACTACTCTCAAGGGGGCACCATCACCAATTACAAGGTTTCTCAGCCACACAGTTGCTCCAAAGATGAATCCCAAAATCTGCTAAGAAAAAATTGTCTGGTTAAATTTTTTTTTACTTGCAACTACTAAAAATTCTCAGGTTCGCAAATGAGAAGCTAGCTTCCTGTAACTATTGTCTAATTGATAGAGAATAGTTCATTTAAACTCATTAAATGTAGTTGAGATGTTGATAAAAAAAAGAAAAGAAAAAAAAAACTCACTGAACCAATTGTGGGAGGTGCCATTAGCTCCTCCAAGATTTTGTGAAGTGGTTCAAGTTTTTGCTTCCAGGATGATTCATTGCTGGTTGGCTCTTCAGGTACAATCTGATGTTATAATAATGAAAGTTCATATTTGATTTAGATTCTTACGGATCACACTCTAGTACCAACGTCTGGATTTTAACACAAATGCAATAATAAGGAGGAGGCCTCACAATTTGGGTACCGGCGTCGCTGGAAGACTTTGTAGAAGAGACAGTTATGGCAACATGTCCTTGATCATCATCATCATATCCACTGAGAAGGTGAGTTTGTGAAGTGGCATCAAAATCCTTGTTGGGCTCCTTTGAGAATTCCTCTGCTTGTGCTGCTACAAGTGCTTTGAACTTATCAGATGATGTTTTCACCAATTGGTAACTATAAGTCCATATGAAGAAACCACCAAGCTGGATGCCCATCAAAAACAAACAAAAATCAGTCCCAATATTATATCATCAAACACAAAGCTTGAGTTTCAAATGGTTCTTCTGAATTCAATGAAAATGTGATAAAAGTTGCAGCATTACAGCCATGGAAAAGGATGCATATGAGAGGCCAACAGAGCTGCAAACATTTCGGTTTCCGAATGGACTTCCATCTTCGTTACAGATTGCAGGGACAATTATCAGCAGAAGATTTCCAAGGTTCCCTATAACAACATTTTTTTTTTAACAGAAGTTGGATCAATAAAAATGGGATTGCAGAGAAATAATCAAAAATTAAAGTTTGAAGACGATGATAATAATAAAAAAAAAAATTACCTGATGAACATGTAGCAATAATTAAGCCTTCAAGATGAGGCTTTGGCCTTAGAATTTTAACAACAATCCATCCAAGAATTCCTCCAAAAAAAAATGTAAGTCCAATATTGATTGGCATAAACCACCTGAAAACAAGATCAAACATCAACAACAAACCCTTTTAATTATTTTCGTATAGAAAATTCGAGATCTTTGCAGCTTAATTAGCTTTAATCACCATGAGATTATGTCTTGAAGTGTAACTGTCTTGGCCAGACTTGCAAACATGAGTGAGGGTGTAAACACAGTGAACACAATCTGCATAAAACCAAGAAAATTCACATAAAATTCAACACTTATGATAGAAAAAAGATATGAACGTCTGCACCAGAGAAATTTTTTTCAGGTGAAAACGCGTACCTTGTTCAGAGATTTTCTGGCGTCTGAAGTGAGTAGATTGCAATAATTAGTAGCCAGGAAAGCTCCCAATATACTGATTAAGAGGACTTGTAAAATGGGCATAGATGCCACTTCAAACAATGTCCAGAAACCCATTTTGTTCTTTCTCTTTGTTTCAAAAGAATATTGTTAAAAGTTCTGCTGTTGAATTTGAATCCTGTTTAGCTTCTGCTTAGCAAAACAAAGCTAATAACAATACTAGAAGAAGAGAAGGAAAATCCTGTAGAAAGAAAACAGGAAATTTTAAAAAGCAGAAAAATTAATTAATAAACACAGAATATTGCATGAAAACAAACAGTGATCAAGCTAAAAAAAAAAAATGTGATGGTAAATAAAAACAAAATGCTTGTGAATGTCAAAAAGAGATCCAGAAGTGGATGAGGAAACAACCATGAAGGTGGCATCACTTGTCTGGACTTGTTAGGTCAGTTCTCATCAATTTGAATATCTCATATTGGTTTTAAGTTTAAGTAAACACAAAATTGGTGTAACGGTCAATTGGTCAAATGACGGAGATATGTCCGAGATCAAACACTATTACCGGATCAATACAAGGGGGATGTTTTTCACCCTTGTTTTTGCTTTCTTTTACGATTCATGAGTGTGACTCGAACATTATCATAAATATGGAAATGCAAAGCATGACCATTTGATGCTTTGAATTGTAAATTTATTATATGAATAAGACAGATTTCTAATTCCCATCTAAGAATTTTTTTATTTTTTATTTTTTATTTTTTCTATTTTCAGGGAATTCTGTAATGACCATCTTTCTATTAACTCTATATTTAATTTAATATCTCATGACTTTTGTCTATGTAATTCTCCAACTAGTGCTCTCTGTTCATCATCATAAGATTTGTATAATTTTGACCAAAATTTTATCTGATTGGGATTTTTACTCTACCAATTTTATGTTCTTATTGTTGCATAAATATAAGAGAAAACATTTTATTTTACATTTTGAGTGGAATATGAATAAGGGAAATTATCATTTTCCCCCCTGAGGTTTACCATATTAAATAATCTAGTCCCTCTAGTTTCAATAATGGCCAGTTAACCCCCTGAAACCTAAAATATTGGTCATTTCCCCCCTTCTGTCAAGTTTTCCATCCAAAAAAACGTTGACTTTTAATTGTAAAATTAAAAGACCTCATTAGGGATTGAACCCTCAACCTTGTAATCAAAAGCAACAAGCCATAGCCAACTAGGCTACTCTAACTCATTGTTGTTGGTTTGTTGAATTAAATGTATATATAGCTATTAATTATATAATTTGTGTAAAATAATTTAAATTTGTTTAAATAATTTAAAATAAACTCATATATATATAATTTAAATAAAATCATATTTTATAATAATATATAAAAACAGATTTATAAAAAGAAAAAGAAAATAAGAAAACAAAAGGAAAAAAATTCAAAAAAAAAATTCTTTCTTTTTAAAATTATTTTTTTCCTTTTCAAAAAATATATTATTTTAATTTGATATAAAATCCCGAAAATCAAAGCCCAAATACTTAAATGGGAAAAAAAAAATCAAAAACAAAAAAGAAAGAAAGAAAAATAATTTAAAAAAAATTCCTTATTTTTTGAATATTTTTCCTTTTGTTTTCTTATTTTCTTTTTCTTTTTTATAAATTTGTTTTTATATATTACTATTAAATATGACTTTATTTAAATTATATATATATATATGTATGAGTTTATTTTAAATTATATAAACATATTTAAATTATTTTACACAAATTATATAACTATATAGCTATATATACATTTAAATCAACATACTAACAACAATGAGTTGGAGTAGCCTAGCTGGTTAGGGCTTGTTGCTTTTGATCACAAGGTTGAGGGTTCAATCCTTGATGAGGTCTTTTAATTTTATAATTAAAAGACGTTATTTTGGATGGAAAACTTGACAGAAGGGGGAAAATGACCAATATTTTGAGTTTTAGGGGGCTGACTGGCCATTATTAAAACTAGAGGGACCAGATTATCTAATATGGCAAACCTCAGGGAGGAAAATGATATTTTCCCTATGAATAAACTATTCGGAAGAGATCGAATTAAAGTGAATCCCGACAGCGACAATACAAGACAAGAAGATAAAGGTGGAAAAAAGGATTGTCAAGGAATCATTTAGAAGAATAAAGTAGTCAGTTTCATGTGAATATATATAAATAATTTGAGTAACTTTTTGGTGTTGGAAATCTCATATGGAAACGTCGATAACTACAGGTAAATATTGGATTGTTACCGTCTACTGAACCGCCCTTTGATGGTCAAAATGAATTCCACAGTTGAAAATTATCGTTTATAATTAAATCCCCGATGACACTTTAAAAACTGTTATCAAAAACCTTCCAAAAAAAAAAAAAAAAAAAACTGTTATCAAAATAAAAATCTTTTTTAAAAAATGAAAACTAATTAACTTGTTCTTTAAACACAGATGACCAATGCATGGCCCATGTTATGAGGTTAGAATTTAATGATTTAGCTAGTGCGACAATGTGACTACGATCTCCCCGGCCACCACTTGAGGCTGTGAATTGATATATCAAATGTCAACTAATTTTAGAGTGTTTGGATTTGAAAACTCAATTAATGACATTTATCAACATATTAGTGGAAGAGAGATTAAAGGAAAAAACTAAACAAAAATTGGAAAAAAAAGAGAGAGGAAGAAAACAAACAAGAAGAAACTTCGTGAAGGCGTGTAGCTTTTAATTAATGAAGAAAAAGCCAATACAATTACGTTTTGCTTTTGTGTGTGGTGAGACAAAGATAAATCTAGAATTTCAAGTTTATCACAACAATTTATAAGAAAAACCTTGTAATTATCTCATTTATATATTTTGATTAAAATCTTTGTAAAGTTTATAGGATTAAGTTGTAGAAAGGTTTCGTCTCAGATCAAACGTGTTCATATGAACACTAACGTACGCCAATAACATAATATGAATACAGGAACACATAATTAATATATAAGATCGACGAAACTAGAAAGAAAAAAAATAATGATATTGCAAAAACTGTTCAAGAATGGATGATAATTTTTTATATTTTGGCATGATATGATCATCAATTCATCATCAAACTGTTGTTGACGAAGTGGAGAAAATCATGAAAATAAAAAAGATGGAAGAGAGAGAGAGAGAGAGAGAAACCTGGAGAAAGCTGCGATAGGGTGATGAGGCTGATGAGGAAAATGAGTCCAAGCTGAGGAAGACATATATAGGGAGAATGCCATCAGAATCGCCTATCTATTTGCTTCTATCAAATCTACCTCAGGCAGGAGCCGTCAAATTTATATATTGATCGACTGTGGGCCCTACATTTATTATTATTATTATTATTATTTGATATTCTTTTTTACCGTTTGATTGATCCAATGATAGGATCCTGGAAACATGTTCAATCTAGGATTGCGTGGGTGATAGTTTATATATATATATATATATATATATATATATATATATATATATATATATATATAGTGGTATTCACATGAGTGCGCACTCATGGATTCTATATGAGTTCATTGATGTGAGTCGTTGGATTCAATTACTTTGACTTAGTCTAAATCAAACTTTTTTTATAAGTACACTCATTTATTTATATAAGTGCGCACTCATGTGAACACCACCGTGTGTGTATATATATATATATATCAGTTTTTCTCCCCTCCTCAAGACCGAACTAAACTTTTAACTTTAAGATTATGACGAGACTTAAGTCATTGATTAAGTTTAAAAAAGACTTTTACTAAGCTAAAGTGTATATATATACGCTTCCGTTCACATCTATACGCACTGATGTAACTACATCAGTACTAATGCATGTGGATCACTGATTATGAAAAAGTTTTGGTAAGTGCATACACTTTGAGTCAAAGTATGTAAATCTAATGATCAACATCCAACGCACCGATAAAGTTATATCAGTGCGCGATATTTCTGTATATATATATAACAAATATTCACCTAGACTGAAGGAAGTAATACTGTATAGGTGTCTAAATTTTTGGAAATTTAGGTAAAAATATCACAGTCTCTAGTACCGTCTAAGAATCTGGATCATCTCCTCATATTGTCCTTAACTCCATAAGCTATTGTAGGTGTCTAATATAGAAAATTTTGATTATATCTATTAATTTTTATGTTTTTACCTTACCAAAAATAAGATTAATCAAAACCGGCCATTTATTTTGGTGAGGATAAGATATATATTATTTTATATCGATCCGTCTAAAATATGAAAAAATTTAGGAGATATTTCGGCGAACTTATTACTTCCTCTTTATAGTTTATACTATTTACAAATCATGACCTTTATCCTATTACAAGATAAACTATGCACAAATTCGTACTTTGTATAGTTATGGAAAGACAACTCATCAATTATTTTATTATATAAACTTTTTTTTTTTTTGTAAAGAAATTTTATATATAAACCTTAACTGTCAAATAATATTACTGAACTTGACTTATCTAATAATGTAAGAAAAAAAAAAAAAAAAAATTGTCACGATTATCTTCTCGAGAATAAAAATATTATTGGATTGTTCATGCAAAGACAAATAGGAGTGTCAAGTGTGTGGAGATGTAAATTATGGCAGATGATGAGTAGATGGTGATTCATCAGCTCAGACAACATTAATCAACTTGATTTTTTTGGTGCATCATCCAGCTCAATTGTTTGTTGTATCTTACGTGTCACTTTTGTTATCTAGTATTAGTTGACAAATTTGACTCTAATTAAAACATTACAGCTAATTTATAAGATTTCTTCCCCATTTTGCATTTCGACATCTATATCAAATATTTTATTTTTTTTTTACTTTTTATTATCGATAGGATTCGAATAATATTTCAAAATAGATTAGAATAAAAATAAACAAACTCTTACAGATTTTTTTTTTTTAAATAATTAAATTTGAAACGTTTAGATACTTATCTAAATGAAATGTAACTAGCATGATTATGCCTACTAATTAACTATATATACAATTGGGCAGACAAACCGATTCAAATTTGTCACTCCAACCAAGAGTTTTTTTTTTTTTTAATTGAAAAATAGACACTTAGTGAGGAGGAATACGTATCCATATTGACATCAATTTCTTCTTAGTACAGTACACCAAAATGTTTGGTTGATAAAATTGACCAGAACGTGAAATATTCAAATACTCTCATGTGGAATTTCGAAAATGATAATACAAATAATTGCAAACAAGTGGGATATTCAAAATTGATTGTTCTTGGCAAGTAATTCCATACGCAATTCTTGGAGCTTTCTCCGTAATAAAAGGATATAATATGGAAGTATACAATTCATATATATATATACTAAAAGACAAAGTCATTACTTGCAGTGACCTTTCAAAGTACGAAAATACTACCACTTCCATGTACTTCCAATATAACCCTAGCTGGAGGTTCATTCATATATAAAATTTTATACAATATAACCCTAGTTTGTATATATTGGGTTTTTTTTTTTCTTTTGTCGTTTTTGATAATGGACTGGAGTTTTGATTTGGCAATTCACGAAACACGTGTTAAATTACATAAATTTGATATTTAAAATTATATTAACTACACAAATTAGATTAAAATTAAAATGGTAGATTTTTACATATCGATCCGTATATTGTAATAGGGCATTTGCTACTATTCAAGTTTTATATATATATAGTTTACAAGATGATTATGAGTCATTAAAAGAAATATATCAGACTCGAACAATATCCTATGCAGTAGCAAAATTGGTTTACTAAGATTCCAATTGAATTGGTCAATAGTCTTAATTAATTATTTTAATTAAGGTTTCTAAGTGGTGGCTTATTTAAGTGCATGCATCGCATGCCTTTATGGCTTTATAATTTATATGCCATGAGAAACAGTCTGTTTTTTTTTTTCCAAATCCCATTGAAAACAAATTTCAAGCTGACAAACTATTCTATGAGAAATTGGAGATAAAGTTGAAGAATTATCTGTCAAAAAATTCATTGGAAGATGAGAGATCAACTCATGACTCATGAGAATAAATAAAGAGATCAAATAAAAATGGTGCAAGTTGGATGGAATCATTACAAGCAGGCCACCATCACCATCAATATATATGGCCGATACAAGCTGGCCGGGTCTCTTCTTCTCCAAATGGACCAAACTGATATCGATATACGTATTATTGCCAGAAACGTGGCTTCAATTTTAAGTTATAACATCAATTTTTAGGGCTTTTTTATTATTATTATATATACAGTTTTTACTACTTTTATTCAGATATTTAAATTATAATTAATTATATCTATGGGATTTTTATTAGCCATATAGTTAAAGTTAACCTGCGAAATTTATAAAATCAATTCATTAATGAAATTTTTGTTGCGAGCGTCTTTAGATCAAGGAGATAAAAATCGAAAATATTATCGAAATTATAATAATCTGAATTAGAAATTTTTTTGTGTATTTTCTTAAAATTGCACATGCTTCACGAGGTTGACAACAATATTATTGAAAGGGAGGTCAGATTTGGTGGAGGTTGCATGCAATTATATGACTTTAATTATTCAAGAATGGACCACCAGTACCAATGCTCTCCATTCATCTTTTTTTCTGATCAACTACATTTAAAATCAAATCAACATTTTGTTTGCTTCACAATAATTACATATAATGATATAAATACATATTTATTTTTCTTCGTCAACAAGAGACATCAATTATATTGATTGAACATATATAGGATAATTTTGTTGTGCATTATGAGATGTTGGAAAAAAAGACCAGCTTTAATTACCTCAACATTAACAAAGCTCTTTTTTTCTTTCTTCTTTTTTCGAATCTACAGTGTAAAGTTTCCGTTAAGGAACTCAATTCATTAGAACATCAGTCAGTTTGCAGCATTAATTTTCTTTGAATTTTAGCTAAGTTTGAGCAATTGTTACAGTAATTGCTCTCCTTTTAGCTTCTTATCTCCCTTCTTTAGCAAGTTTGAGACGATGCAAAGCATTCAATTACCGAAGATTACACCAAAGTAGTCGTGTATTTTAGGAATTTGGATATATATTTAGTTACTGTAACTATTGCTTTGCCCGAAACTTGGCAGATCTAAAAAAATATATATGTATATATTTTGTTATTGATTGATGCCTAATTAATTAGACAATAAAATCAACAAACTCTTTATTAGATGCATAAATAATGTCATCATATAATTAATTATATATCGATTCTATATAATTATATATAGAATCTCTAATTGAAAAAATAAGAAATTTTTTATAATAAAAAATTATTATTTACAAATCTAACACTAAATGGGTCAAAAATCTGTCAGAACCTATCGAGATCAAATATTACTTGCGCAATCCAGATATACGTTGAGAAAACCCTAAATATATGTATTTATAAAATAAGTAGAATTCACCGACTACCATTAACATGGAAAGGGTAGGTGATTTGCTTTTTTCAAAAAAAAAAATTTTTTAAATGCATGCAAATCTGTTGTATATATATATAGTTGATTGTAATAAGATTTAATTATACATATTTCATATTTGGATTGTTGATTACTTGATTTTGTTCAATGAATAGAGAGAAAACATTGTTCATTGGCTAAAATCCAATAAAAATATTCAAAAGGGTTGCTGTCAATCTTGTCAATATTCTTGTTTACTAATTAATTAATTAATTAGTTGTTTCTTCTTCTTTCGTCATCCCATACTTGAGCATATATATATATATATATATAATGTTTATTTTAATAGTTTAATATCAACTTAATTTGATACGTTTTTGTTTAAAGTATTTAACTAAAGGCCACCTTTTGACGGTGCGTCGCATCCATCAATTTAAATATTTAATTACTTGTCATTGTAGGGGGTCGACCTACGGTTAATGTGGATCGGATCGGATCGGATTTGTGTTAGGCCCAAGGCAACTTGGTCGAACTGGTCGAATGAAGGTTGTCGTCTTCTCCAGGAATCTGTGATGAAGTTTGTCGTTCGACTTCGTGTAGAACCTGCAAAAGAATAATAATAGAGAAAAGTACAAAGATGAAGAGAACAAAGAAATGAGGGTCAGATTATTATAGCTTTGGGTGCGCTTGGGCTGAGCGTTTATCATACTTGAAGTTAAATTCCGGTGGACGGAATGACATCAAACAGAGTTTCAAGATGCTTAAGAGCTTTGTTGGTTGTTGAGATTATCTCCTCCCTTGTTGTGGTTTTGTCCTTCTTATTTATAGGGAAAAAACCTGGTAGCAAGGAATAAAATATCGGTATCGGTATCGATATCGGGCTTTTAAGTTTATGGATATATCGGGGATATTATCGATATCGGTGGATATTCGGTAAAAAATTTAAAAAAGGATTTGCTAACAGTAGCTCCACGATCTACACCAATTCCTTCTCTATCGATGGATATATCGGTCCCTGTTTCGATATCGGTCCCTCCAAAATATAGATATATCGGTGGATATGTCGATTTTAAGTTCCTTGCCTGGTAGTGGCTTGATTGTAGGAGAGATTTTAGGAGTGGTTTACTCCTATTCAAGTCGGCTGTTACAACCGTTTGCCATTGAATGGGGTAACTGCCCATTGAATGTTGTAACTGCCCATTGAATGCTGTAACTGCCATGTTGACTGGGTTAATTGCCATTTTAACTGATTTGGAGCTTTGGGTCGACCCAAAATATATGGGTCGGGACCATTTTCAGCATGAAGACTTGGGCCTTTTTACGTTTGGGCCCATGGACCATTTTTGGCTACCACAGTTAGCCCCCCACTCTCTGAGTTGAAGCCTTCAAGTCAAGAGAGTAGTTTGTTTCAATCGAACTCTTGCATCAAACAACATACATATTTATCGAATAGAGCGTAGGGGTCGATCGACCATTTGCTATTACATTGAATTCGCGCACATGCATTGTGGGTCGACACAACCATTTCTTTTAGAAAATCGCGTACATGCGTTATGTGGTCGATCGACCATCTCAATTATAAAATCGCGTATATGCGTTGTGGGGTCGATCGATCATGTCTTTTGATAATTCGCGTACATGCGTTATTGGGTCGATCGACCATTTCATTCACAAAATCGCGTACATGCATTGTGTGGTCGATTGACATTTTCATTTGATAAGTCGCGTACATGCGTCATGGGGTCGATCGATCATGTCTTTTGATAATTCGCGTACATGCGTTATTGGGTCGATCGACCATTTCATTCACAAAATCGCGTACATGCGTTGTGTGGTCGATTGACCTTTTCATTTGATAAGTCGCGTACATTCATCATGGGGTCGATCGATCATGTCTTTTGATAATTCGCGTACATGCGTTATTGGGTCGATCGACCATTTCATTCACAAAATCGCGTACATGCGTTGTCGGGTCGGTATGACCTTTTCATTCACAAATTTTGCATACATGCGTTGTGTGGTCGATTGACCTTTTCTTAAATAATGTAGAAGTAAAATGCAATAATCGTAACAAAAGATGAAATAGATAAGGGTTAGAAATGATACTATTTTAAGTGGGATGTTCCAGCTGTCGTGTATTTCTCGACCGTCGTGGTCTGTCGACTTGTACGCTTCTCGTCTTCCTCCCATTTGATTTGGGCCCATGCTTTTGCCAGTACATCTTCCATTGTCTTGCATGGATATTTGGTGAGCTCTTTGTAAAGGTCAGAGTCGAATCGGAGCCCCCTTCTGAAGGCGGAGATCGCAGTAGCCTGGTTGCAGTATGAGATCTGCACCTTTTCCTTGTTAAAGCGTCCGACATACGCTCTCAGGTTTTCGTCACGCTTCTGTGTTATTGCGTAGAGGTCGTCCGACTGCTTTTCAAGCTTTCGACTGCTTGCAAATTGCTCCACGAATGTATCTGTAAGTTGTGCAAAAGAAATAATAGAGTTATTGGGCAAATTAGTATACCATTGTAGAACGGGACCACTAAGGCTGGATCCAAAGGCTTTGCACATGCATGCTTCTCTTAGGTCGCGTGGGATTGCAATAGTGAACATCCTTTGTTTGTACTGTGCTATGTGATCGTCCGGATCTATCGTGCCCTCAAATTGCTTCATGTCTGGGAAGCTGAACTTTCTTGGCATATCGACCAAGGCGATCGAATCGACGAAGGGTGAGTCGGCGAAGCTACTCGCTGTGCTTTTCTTGATTGGAGTTGAGACTCCTGGGATCCTTTGGATGAGGGCTTCCATTTCTGTAAATCTTCGAGAAAGTTCAGGGTCATCAAACAAATGTAAATTAGGATTAGATTTTACTAACTTCGATGCCGACTCGAGTGACACTGGTGTTCTAAAAGCATTTTCTGTTCGTCGATCCATGTCTGTAGGTGTGACTGGAGCTATCCTGTCAACCTCCAGTTCGTCGTTAGGAGTTGGGATTAGGAGTTCAGGTGCAACATTGGATATCTTATTGATCAAGGCTCGTAGCTCGACATTTGTTGCTCTGATCGCTACATTTTCCGCTTCGAGCGCCCTCAACTTCTCTGTGTCTGCAGCCATTTGGGCTGTCAACGCGGCGATCTGCTCCTCGACAGTTGGTGCATCTCCATCTCTAGACATGTTGAGAAGAATTCTAGTTGATTCAACTAGCTCGCCTGTAAATTTACAATGGGCCACACGGTGGGCGCCAAATTGTAGGGGGTCGACCTACGATTGATGTGGATCGGGTCGGATTTGTGTTAGGCCCAAGGCAACTTGGTCGAACTGGTCGAATGAAGGTTGTCGTCTTCTCCAGGAATCTGTGATGAAGTTTGTCGTTCGACTTCATGTAGAACCTGCAAAATAATAATAATAGAGAAAAGTACAAAGATGAAGAGAACAAAGAAATGAGGGTCAGATTGTTATAGCCTTAGGTGCACTTGGGCTGAGCGTTTATCATACTTGAAGTTAAATTCCGATGGACGGAATGACATCAAGCAGAGTTTCAAGATGCTTAAGAGCTTTGTTGGTTGTTGAGATTATCTCCTCCCTTGTTTTGGTTTTGTCCTTCTTATTTATAGGGAAAAAACCTGGTAGTGGCTTGATTGTAGGAGAGATTTTAGGAGTGGTTTACTCCTATTCAAGTCGGCTGTTATAACCGTTTGCCATTGAATGGGGTAACTGCCCATTGAATGTTGTAACTGCCCATTGAATGCTGTAACTGCCATGTTGACTGGGTTAATTGCCATTTTAACTGATTTGGAGCTTTGGGTCGACCCAAAATATGTGGGTCGAGACCATTTTCAGCATGAAGACTTGGGCCTTTTTACGTTTGGGCCCATAGACCATTTTTGGCTACCACAGTCATTATATTTATAAGCATGAATTAATTCAAAACAATGCTAATTAAACAGTTAAAAAAAAAAATCATATTCAAAATCTAAATTTCAAATGATTAAACTTCTGAATTTTGAATGATATTCCGGTCTGCGTAGTAGCAGTATTTTATCGGTAACAGAGGAATAATTCTATACCGCTCAAATCAACAGAAATTCTCATATAAGTATATAACTAATAATCATTCAATAATTGAATGTTAAAAAAAGTAAAATAAAATACAAGTAGCTGTTTTATCAGCCAAATGTTTTCAAATAAATTAATGATATTGGAAGAATATATCATTTTTGGATCTTGCAATTATTGAAAATCAGGATGCCCCTTACATATCTCACTCCAGTCATTTTTTAACACGGGGCGTGAACAAGACAGGAAATGTACAGTATAGTGTACTGCAGAGGGACGGGATATATATATAGAAATGTTCAAGGCGGTGCGTATTTCATCAGTGCATTGGATGTGGACCATTAGATTTACACACTTTAACTCAAAATATATGTTATATAAAAAAAAAAGCTCTATAGAGCTTGTTGTTTTTAAAAAAAAAAATGCTATTTTTTTCTTTCTATGAGAATGGGAACAAGTACTGAAAATGACAACATTGATGCACCTGGCTCAGTGTTTGGTAATTGGTTGGTGTTATGGTGTCTATGGTGTTAGGCTAGAGAAAATCTCTGGTACACCAGGTGTACTGCAGAGTACGTGGTGAACCTGCAGGCCTCTGAAAACGAAACATGTACCACAGAAGATTTTCTATTGGGAGTATTGGCCTCATGCATCATCTCATCAGGCATTGATGTGGCTACTCAAAACACAACATGACTTTTGCTTGGAGGCCCTACCATGTATTTTTGCTGCCTCAATTATCGCGATATTTTTGCAAAAGATGCCATATGCATCACACAGCTGTTTGTGTACTCTTGTCTGCTTATTTCTAAAAGATATATGTTTGATTATTTGTAATCACAAATCAAATGGTAATATGATAAAATGTGAAAACGAGACACATCGTCTTTAAAAATGTAGACGGTCTGTACCCATTTAAATTATTTCGACAAATTAAGGGGGTCCCATAAGTGAAAGATATCTCTATAATCAACTAGTTTGTATTATTTGTCATCAAATTTCCAAATTATTAAAGTTGAATCCTGTAGAGATCCTTTTATTTTTAATTGGTCTAAACAACCAAGAACAGCCCAGCTCTACAATAGCCTGAATTGAATCATCTTGGCCATCAATATAGCGTGAATCAAATGAAAAATGCTCGGTGTAATAGACGTAGTAATACAGAACAATGTATTTTCCATATACTCTCCTTCTACATTCAAAACTTATGAATTCAGTGACGAAGCCACTTGGAGGCCTGGAAGGGCCATGGTCGCAGCCTAACAGGGACAATTTTTATATTTAAAAAATATTTTGTCATGGCCCCTCCTCCCCTAAATTTAAAGAAGATGGCTTCGCCTTTGTTGATGATGTGCAAGTGTTAATATTATTTTCAAAGTAGTTTACTAATTTATGGTACAACGGTTTGTAGATTTTTTGAAAGAAACAAACGAAAATACTATTTTACTGTGCTAATTATTCACATGTAAGAAGTGATCATTTATGTAGAAAATCTGTCAAGCTCATCTATGGCCGAATTCAGCTGTTCAATCTTCCCAGTCAGTACTTTGAGAGTCTTATGTTGTAATTACATTTCACACCACACAACCAAATAAATATCAGTGCATATAATGTAAACAATCTCATCAATATTAAAGTTATCAATGCACACATGGTCCCTTGCCATAGTGGTGGGCCTTCCTTTGGGAACCCCCCACCACCAAGGGTCAAGACCTAGTGTGTGCGTAGAATTATGCAAATTTTCCTTAGTCCATTTAAAAACATGGGTGTTGTCCCACTTTGTGTGGGTGGTTGTCCCTCCTTTGTGTGGGTTCTCCTCGTCCGTGGGAGTTTCAGTCTGGGCTGTGCTTAGAAGTCGATTCTCGATGGGTCCCAGTTGTTGTTGTAATCATGTAATCATGTTATCATATCCTGGATCTGTATTCCTGTTATATACTCTGAATTCGGATCATTACCGTTCACCATACGGAAATCCGAATTAGCGGAAGCGAGATCGAACACTTGGGATTGAATCACCGGTTGGAGGACGATCACGCATTCGGAAAGTCTCCTCTAATCACAATGCAATTACTCACACTCTAATTGAAGAGAATTTTCTCCACATCTATTTGTGTTCTCTCTAAACACATGCACACAAGCACATATGCATGCCACACTCTCTGTGTGTTTTTTGTATTGTACAGATACATCTCTCTGTGCTGCACTCTTGTTTCATGCATATGCCATATTACTCAGAGGCATACCATTTCTCTTGACAAAAGCAAAATACACGTATTGTGTATATTAAACTGCCCATGCAGTTTTTCTGGTATTTGTCAGATGATAACATCATAAGTGGGCTTGCTTGGTAAGTTGGGCCTCATGCACATGATCCATATATTATGGGTTTGGACCCATCTTGGATGTACCCAAAATATATTTGCCAACATTACAGGTGACAGAAATCAGGAACAGCAAATACATACAGCCTAGTGTTCCGACAACAATTCCTCCCAACACGAAACCACCAACGAAGATGCTTGCATAGTTGCATTGCTTGGCCTTCTACTGCCCCTGCTGTGTACCACAAAATGTTACCAATGGAAAAGGGCTTGTAAGTTGTAAGCATTCAATCAAATTGTTGACGCTGCATATATATGGATATGGTGGAGATCATATATATCATATTCAAATATAAATTAAGTCTTTAATACTAGAACGGACACTAAGTGACCGCCTATGCTTAATTACTAGTATTGTTAATGCTCAAAACACATGTATATCCATTGGCTTCAAAGAAGAACCTATAATCATATATATTACTTAGGCAATGGTTTCCATACCAAAATGTTAAAAAATCAGCAAAAATATTAAAGACGAATACCCAGAATGAAGATGATGATGATTTTCAGACAAGAACAACCAAAGCCAGGACTCAATCAAACACATAAAAGAAGTAGTAAATTCATGCATGAGAGTGAGAGACCAAGTGGAGATCAGAAAATGATTGATTGATTTTTATTACCAGAAAAGTAGTAGTGTGGTTGATGAGGATTTTTTATGGGAACATTATATGAACTTGGAAGAAGGCTCATTGTTTTTGCAATTTCCAAACAGTTTCAAAGAAAATGCACATTTTAGGCCCACATTGTTTTTGGGCCTAATTTTCTAATCTCTGTACCTATATGTTATTCATATGTTATTCGTCAATTCAGGAGTTAGCTCTGGTGATTCGAACTCACAATCTCAAATCGGCACAGAATTTTTATTCTTATCTACTAAAGCAAGCGGCAATTGATGCGTGTTCGAAAACCGAAACCTGGTTGATTAGTGGAGGATTCGAAGGTTAAAAACTATTGGAACTAAAAGATAGACCATGTCAAAGCTCAAAGAATCTTCAACTTATAAATAATCCTCATGAGTTAAACAACAAAAAATAATCAATATATTTATTCTCAAAGTGGATACATATTGACACTTGCATGGCCTAAACAAGAAGGAAACAACATTATAAACAAAATTGCCGGCATCAATTTGTTTACATGTCTCCATTTCCAAATAAAGCAGGCTGATCATATTAGAAAAATTCTAAAGTTTACATTATTAACAGAGTGCATGTTAATGTACTGCATTTAGTCATGGCAGGAGCTACAGGAGATTGGTCGTTGAAGGAGACACCAACCTGGGCAGTTGCCCTTGTTTGTGCAGGTTTTGTCATAATATCCATTCTCATTGAGCATGGGATTCTTTCTATTGGAAAGGTAAGCATTTTTTTTCTAGTCATCAGAATTGAGCAAATGACGTATATTTGGCTTTGTTTCAACGAGGAGAATAAAACTCGCCGCTTCATAGTGACCTACGTCCTTTTTTTTATTTAATGCCTCAAACTTGACTAGAGATGAACATTGGTGAAATGAGGATAGATGGATATTGGTCCCCATACCATCCCCATTTCCCAAACTTTCCCCCATCCCCACATATTTCCCCATTTGGGGAAAATGGGTATGGGGGAGTTTGGGGGAGGTATCCCCATCCTCATTTCCTCATTTTCCCTAGTTTTCCAATTTGAATTTTTTCTTGGTTTCTCCTGTTCCCCTCGTTTGATTCTGTTTGACTAAAAATTACCTATTAAAAAAAATGCTTATAAGTTATAAAATGCAAAAACAATATCAATACAAATGTAAATAAAATACAATGGAGAAATTAGAAAATACTTATTATTAAAAAATTAATAATAGAATTTTTTTTTTTAAAAAATAGTTTTGGGGCGAAATGGGAGCCCCCCCAACATTTCCGGGATGCCTTTTTTTTTTTTTATAGGGAAAATTGGGGAAATAGAGATTTCGGGGGAAATGCCTATCTCTAAACTTGACATGAGTGTATTACAGGGTTTCATATCATTATATAGGTCCGTCAGTCTGGTACTTGCCAAGACTGTCGGTCTAGCATGTGAGGGGATGTGTTAGTTTAAGCTTTGATCTAGTGGTTACTAACACAGTAATCTAGACATTTTGATACACATTAATCTGAATTTGGTCATTCTTGTAACTTTGCAAGTTACTAACCTCTTTCTTTCAAATGGGCAGTTGTTTCAGAGGAAGCAGAAGAAGGCCATGGCTGAGGCTTTAGAGAAAATTAAATCTGGTCTCTCACTCTTATTCACTCTAAAATATTCCATGAATACAAATAAAATAATTAGTTCAATGTATATATATAAATATTTATCAGGACATTGATGATTTCATGAGATTTTGCTTTGAAATTGTTGTAGAGTTGATGCTATTAGGCTTCATGTCACTACTCATTACAGTGGGAACAAAACCCATCTCCAAGATATGTATCCCTGCCAGTGCTGGAGACATAATGCTTCCATGTAAGAAGGAATCCAAAGAAGAAGACAGCCACGAAGGTGGAGACAATAATCGGAGAAAGTTACTGTTGTACGGTGGAGATGTTATATGGCGGCGGGGCCTTGCTTCGGCAGGAGGAGATGATTATTGTTCCAAAAGCGTAAGTAGATAAAGAATCGTCATTCAACCCGAAATTTACTTTCATTATGTATTTTAACGTTCACCGGGATCTTGAATTCTCAACCGTTAAATGCATCTGATCTTTTCTACAGGGGAAAGTACCATTGGTTTCTCAGACAGGAATACATCAACTGCACATTTTCATATTTGTTTTAGCAGTCATTCATGTTCTATACAGTGTTGTTACAATTGGTCTAGCAAAGGCTAAAGTAAGCATATTAATCTCATCACTACAATGATTTTTCTAAATTTTCGAAGTAATGAAAAAAACAATTTGGAGAGCTAAATGTTTGCAGTTGATTAAATATTCTGTTTGTGAATGGTAAACATAGATGAAGAAATGGAAATCATGGGAAAGTGAGACAACATCCTTAGAATATCAATTTTCCAATGGTACATATATATGCTCTTTCTTTTTTTGTCTTTTTTTTTTTCATATCTTATCAGATAAATCAGATCAAATTTTGTTGGTGAATTGGTATTGTAGATCCTTCAAGATTCAGATTAACTCATCAGACTTCCTTTGTTCGGCAGCATACCGGAATTTTTGCAGCACCTGGCCTTAGATGGATTGTAAGATGCGTATCATAGAACTTTCTTCATTGTAGGCTATAAATTGAGTCTAGTCATTTTGTGCCCAAACCGAGTACTACTTGCTAGAATAAAAAATCTCATTATGTCACATCAGTCTAAACAAATATTTATGACGGTCCGATAAGTCGAACATTGAATACTTTACAGAATCAATTCAGGTTCTGATTACGGTTAAAATCAGGACGTCTTAACTATAGAATTTCTCTCGGTTCTCATTAGAAAATTTTAATATTACAGGTTGCATTTTTCAGACAATTTTTTCGTTCCGTAACAAAGGTAGATTATCTTACTATGAGACATGGATTCATAAATGTAAGTCATATTCTCCTTATTTAGTTTACAATAAATTGTTCTAAACATAGATTGGATTTTTTATAAAATATAATGAATGGTTCATCATCCATCCTTCATTGAATTGTATTAATGCAGGCTCATTTTGCACCCAACAGCAAATTTAACTTCCATAGTTATATCAAAAGATCAATGGAAGATGACTTCAAGGTGGTCGTTGGCATAAGGTTGTTCTCTCTCTCTCTCTCTCTACTGTTTTTCCTCTCGAGAAAAGTATCAATGAGACGAACGTACCATCTCATTGGACATCTGTCTAATAAAAATGCATATATTACGAGATTGTTATCATACATGCGGGGGCGGAGGAACGTGGGGGCCGGTGGGGGCCATGGCCCCCCCAACCAATTTTTTTTTTTTTTTTTTTTTCTAGTTTTAACTTTTAATTAGGGTTCTTTTGTATAATAATGTGTTGTAAGTTGTAACCAATCAGGCATGTGACCCCACAATCAGTTTTGTTTTCTACAGCCCCTGTTAGTCTTATTTATTTTAGTCTTGCTAATTTATAATTAAAATTATTATTATTATTAATTATAAAGAAAAACCCACTTATATCTAATTTTATGTTTTCATATTTTACATACAAAAGAAAATATATAATATATTGCTTTTTGATTTGATTTCATGTATATCATGAAGTAGTCTAACATATATATACACCTCCCCTTTTTTTTTCTTTCAGTTTTTTCCTTATTTATAGTTTTGTAAATAAATTTTTTTTTTTTCAGTTCATCTATCCGAATAATTTCAAGTACAAGATTACAAATTAAACGTTTATTTATTTAAATTAGTTCGAAATTATTATAAGTTAATTTTATTTGATATAAAAATAATAAAATTATAATTATAAAGAAAATGTGAAAATACTTGTAATTTAAATATATTAATTGATGATACAATGATATTTTTAATATTCTATGATGAATTATATTTATTTTTTGTTTGTGTGAACCTTTATTTTTATTTATTTTTAAAGGTTTTACTTATATATATATATTTAAACCAATATAAAAATGTGATACATTTTTTTTATTTGATCTTAAAATGAGAAAGTTATCGATAATTGATGGATTTTACAACAAAATTAAAGCCTCAGAAACCTATTCATCTTCGTCAACATCTAATATTAAAAGACCAAGCTTCGCAACAAAATTGAAGATGACTTTCTTACAAACAAACTCTTCTATCTTGTATATTGAAGGAAAATCACATTGAAACTTAGTATAGATTCGATTGATTTTAGAGATTTAAAAGAGTGATCAGTTCCATTTTGATTCATAAAACTAGTATCTATTTTATTTATTAATTTATTTGTTGTATCATTACATATGAGACTAGAGGCTATTACATTTGATTTTTTAATAACTTGATTTTTAAATATTATAATATTTTTCTTGCGTTAACTTGAATATGTATTTTTTGTCTTGGCCCCCCCGAAACCGAAATCCTGGCTTCGCCCCTGCATACATGTACAGTTGAAGTTCTGAATTATTGTTTTTGACTGCAAAGCTGATTTCTCCTTGTTTTTATCATTTGATGCTTTTAAGTTCTTATCAAGCAATAAATAGGTTTAGATTTGCCAATGTACTCATGTTGTTGTGTTACATATTTATGTTAAATTGTGGCATATTTGTCGTCTCTTGAAAGTTTATATATCCTAGTATTAATTGATATTGTGTGATGTTGAAAACTCGTAATATTTTCTAGTCTTACATTATCAAAAGTTAACACACTTCCCTTGCAGAGTCCATTTGTTGATTAGAGGAAAAAAAAAAAACTCAAAGATAATGTAACGATGTGCCTATATGTTGTTTGTGGGGGCAACAAGAGGTTTGAGTTGTCTAAATGGAGGCTAAGGTCCAAAACATCACATGAGATGATATGGCAATCAAAACCCAGGTGATGAAAGCCAAAGCTACTGAAATCATGAACCTTATGCATGGATTATCAACATAGTCATGTTGCTTGCAAAACTTTATGTCTTCTTCATAAAAAACTAGGGGCCAAAAATTAAATAGCACTTTTTGGGGGAGGGCTTGTGCAAATAGCACCACTTTAATAAGTCATGTTTAAATAGCACCAAAGTAAGTGATGAGACCAAAATACCCCCACTTACTCCTTTCCTTTTTATTTTTTTCTCGAAAATTCGAGACTTTTTTATGCGTTTTCGAGACTTATTCATGTGTTTTCGAGACTTATTCATGCGTTTTCGAGACTTAATTCAAGTTTGTTCGGGACTTATTCTGTTCGACCTCCATCAATGGTGAACAGTGACGATCCGACGACGGCGCCGGTTGACTCCGGAGATAGTTGGATCTGGAAGAACGAACGACGCCGAGTTCGTTGGCGCCATCGGTTTCGTCAGATTCGCGACGGATCGTCATAGATCGGACGATGAAGATTCGCGACGGTTTGGGTTTGGCTTCGTTTCTCTCTCTACACAGCTCGAAAATGAAAACGAACACTTCGGTTACAATTATTGGCACTCGACGAACGTTTTCCCGGTGGTTTTGCCGGTCAACTCGCCGGTCGGCAGTGGCACCTCCATTGAAGCTCCATCAATGGAGGTTTTGGAAAAATGAAGAAGAAGGTGAGGACACACAAGAGAAAAGAAAAGAAGTTGGGGGGTATTTTTGTCCAAATTCCATTTTTGGTGCTATTAAAACAAGAGTTATTAAAGTTTGATATTTGTACAATTCAAAATTAAAAAAATGCTATATACTCCTATTTCCTCTAAAAAACTATAACCCCGGCTGATGAGCACACAGATGCAAGTGATAACATAGCTGTCACCCAATCACAAACAACTAACACGCTGACTAGAACTGGATTTTGAAGACCTCAACTCTCGCTCTCTCTCTCTCTCTGTATATATATATATATGAACCCAACTCTCCCCAAACCCAAATCACCTCCGTTTCTTGAAGTGGTATGAAAATTATAACCAAACCAGAAATTTGCACCAAAATTTTCTCCACCACCAATTTTCATTTAATGTCATTGTCAGAGACCGAGAACTTCACATGTGGTTTCAATTTTTATTTTTATTTTTTTATTTTTTTATTTTTTTGGAAAACTTCACATCTAATGTGGTTTCACATGTGGTTTCAATTTTCAAAGAAGCTAGTCAGTAGAGGTCCTGAATATAGTAAGAGAAGACCATACCTGGAGCATTGGTTCTTGAGGGTTCTTTTAGATCGAAGACCAAAATGTCTTGCCACTTTGAGTGTTGTTCCATTTAAATGATGTGAATAATTGAATTGATTTGAAATTTTAAATGTCACTTTCATCGCGATGGATACTCCAGCTTTACTTTATTGTTAAATTTGATACCATCATTAATGATGTCATCTCATGTGCGGATCACAAAATTGAAAATCTTGTCATAGTGTGCTTTTACTTTATCGTCTCTAAGTAGATGTAATGTACATATCACAGGTGCTGTACTTTAACTAGCTATTGAGATTTACATACCTCCTAGGCTCCTAGTCTCCTACATACCTTCTTTATGGGTATGAATTGTTTTTGTTCTTGAGTGTTCGTGTTGTTCCATTTAAATGATGTGAATAATTGAATCGATTTGAAATTTTGAATGTCACTTTCATCGCGATGGCCGATGGGTACTCCGGCTTTACTTTATCGTTAAATTTGATACCATCATTAATGATGTCATCTCATGTGCAAATCACAAAATTGAAAATCTTGTCATAGTTTGCTTTTACTTTATCATCTCTCAGTGGATGTAAGGTACATATCACGGGTGTTGTACTTTAACTAGCTGTTGAGATTTACATACCTCCTAGGCTCCTAGTCTCCTACATACCTTCTTTATGGGTATGAATTGTTTTTGTTCTTGAGTGTTCGTGTTGTTCCATTTAAATGATGTGAATAATTGAATCGATTTGAAATTTTGAATGTCATTTTCATCGCGATGGCCGATGGGTACTCCGGCTTTACTTTATCGTTAAATTTGATACCATCATTAATGATGTCATCTCATGTGCAAATCACAAAATTGAAAATCTTGTCATAGTTTGCTTTTACTTTATCATCTCTCAGTGGATGTAAGGTACATATCACGGGTGTTGTACTTTAACTAGCTGTTGAGATTTACATACCTCCTAGGCTCCTACATACCTTCTTTATGGGTTTTCTTTAAGTATGAATTGTTTTTGTTGCAAGTCCCGATACATACCTCCTAGTCTCCTACATATACCTTCTTTATGGCCCATTCATTGATGCAACGATGGCAGAGGTACTTTGCCAATGTTTCAAAATCTTTGCAGTAAACTCCTTTGGTCTGTTTGGTTGTTCACAAATATCTACTTAATTACATAACACGACCTCATATCCTCTCAAATGCCGCTTCTTGTTATTCTATACATTCGGAGGTGAATGATCCTGGCGTTCTGCAGCTGGTACGGCGCTATCTTTTAAGCTTGGTTTTGTTAATTCATTTTCTTTTCTTGTTGTGACTTGTAATGACATGCTATATGTTTGTTGGTAAATTATTTTTTGCTTGCACTGCAGTGCGTCATTTAGATATCGAGGGTAATTAATGGAAACAATGGCCCAGTTGTGAGGTTACCATTTGCTTCCCTTTTCGATACTCTTGGAATGTGAGTGGCTTTCTCTTTTTCCTCTCTTTAAGTTTGGTATTTGAAAGTTGTGTGAGATCATAATGTTAAAGAGATTTACTTACTTCACATTTGTCTCTGGTATTTTAGTAGAGACTACAGTACTTGTATATAATTTTATCTTCTTTTTGGCATTTGAGTTTGTTCAGAATAAAGTAATTTGTTTAGTTCAATAATTAGCTCAAATTTATTAAAAATGTTGGAAATTTTTAGATGGGTCGATGGATATTTACCACATAGTTAACATTCTTTCTTGTTTTCTTTTTCAGTTAAAACGTACACTTAAAATTGACAAGAATCCAACCTGATTCACCACTTGAGAGTCACCACATCACCAAAAACATATCGGTAACAAATTATTTGTTTATTTACTTCATGACTGCTTCTTGTTTTTATCTATTTCAAGTTTCAATTTTAGTTATTTATATGTTTTGAGTTATACTAAATCATTTAGTTTATAGATTAATTACGAAATTCTTTATTAGAAGTTGAAAGGTTTGAATATAGTACTTTTTGTCGGTTTAAGTGACACATGCATTTATGCTATTGGGTACAGGAAATATACTTTGTTTAATGATCTAGGTTTTGAATATTCTAAAATCTATATAGGCATGGTCACTAATGAGTTTTGAGTTAAAGTAAGTGACGAATAAATTAAACTATATAAATATATATATATATTTCATGATTTGTTAACCTTTATCATCTGCTTGTGTGCATTGTAACTATGTATGCAGGAAGTCAAGCTGTTGATCATCCAGAAATCAGATCAACCTCTTTTCTCTCAACAAATCAGACCAACCTCTTCTCTCAATTTTCTCTTCAATTTCTGTGTTGTTAATATCAGCAAATCAGATAAACGAGAGAACAGAGAAACTATGGCTGCAACAGTACTTGGTCATTTATGCAAGGAGGTGCTGGTTTTAGCCATGATAACATTGTCATTGGCCTTGGCTGAAGATGACAACTTCATCTATCATGGCTTCAGTGAAGCCAACAACCCGCATTTGAATGGGACGGGATACACCATCTCCAATGGTCTACTGATACTAACAAACAGTTCCAACCAACACGAAACAGGTCATGCTTTCTACCCACTCCCAATCAAATTCAACCCATCTTCCTCCCAATCCTTGTCATTTTCCACGACTTTTGTATTCGCCACAGTGCCAGAGTATTCTCATCTTGTTGTCACCGGCATGGCTTTTGTCATCTCACCATCTATGGACTTCACAAATGCTTTTCCATTTCAGTATTTGGGACTGTTCAATATTTCAAACTATGGCTCTCCTGGAAACCACATTGTGGCAGTTGAGCTTGATGGTATACAAGACTTTGAATTTGGTGATATAGATGGTAACCACGTCGGAATTGATGTGAACAGTCTCACATCTATTCAATCTGCTCCAGCAGCTTATTTTTCCGATGCAGAAGGGAAGAACAAAAGCTTGTTGCTTTCAAGTGGAGATCCAATACAGATTTGGATAGATTACAGTAGTACAGAAAAATTGATCACTGTAACACTGGCTCCAATCACCTTCCCACAAAAACCAAACAGGCCTCTCTTGTCAACCCACCTCGACCTCTCTCAAATTCTCTTAGATTCCATGTACGTCGGTTTCTCTGCATCAACTGGTTTATCTGAAGGTGACCACTATATTCTTGGCTGGAGCTTCAACAGAAGTGGACCAGCAAACCTTAATATTTCGAAGCTTCCTGATTTTCGCAAGCGTGGTGCAGTGAAGAGACCACATATTGGTCTCAATATAATGACTATTGTATTGTTTTTAGCACTAGTGGTTATGCTGTGCTCAACAACCGGAGCTGTCTATTATGTAAGGAAGAAGAAATTTGAAGAAGTATTTGAAGACTGGGAAAAAGAGTATAGTCCTCAAAGGTTCTCTTACAAGAAACTGTACCAAGCGACAAGAGGTTTTAAAGACGAAGAGCTGATTGGAAAAGGTGGTTTCGGTGATGTTTATAAAGGCATACTTCCTCCTTCCAATTTGGAAATTGCGGTCAAGAGAGTCACCCATAATGTTGACAGACGGATTAAGGGATTTGTGGCTGAGATTGTTTGCATGGGAAGGCTCAGGCATCGAAACTTGGTGCAACTCCATGGCTATTGTAGGCGAAAGGGAGAACTTTTGTTGGTATATGATTATATGCCTAATAAAAGCCTGGACAAGTTTTTATTTGGCAATGAGAGATCGAACATTGACTGGTTTCAGCGATTTCAAATCATCAAAGGGATAGCTTCCGGCCTCCTTTACCTCCATGAAGAATGGGAAAAAGTGGTTATCCACAGAGATATAAAACCAGCCAATGTTCTTTTAGATGCCGACCTAAATGGGAAGTTAGGAGACTTTGGCCTCGCTAGGCTATATGATCGTGGTAGCAATCCAGAAACCACTGTAGCAGCTGGAATTCCACCTTATATGGCTCTGGAGCTTCTTAGAAATGAAAAGGGGAATACCAGCTCCGATGTATTCGCCTTTGGGATTTCTATACTAGAAGTAGCTTGTGGAAGGAAGCGTATACAGCTACATGGCTTGCCTGAACAAGAAGACTTGATTGACTGGGTCATTGATTGCTGGGATAGAGGAGCTATTCTTGATGTTAGTGATCCGAATTTGGTAGCTCTTTATACAGGGGAGCAAGTGGAGCTGGTTTTGAAACTAGGCTTGTTTTGTTCACACCCTGACCCAGCAGCTAGGCCTAGCATGAGGCAGGTTATGCAGTACCTGGATGGTGAAGTCAAAGGGCTATGTTCACAGCAAGCAATGAAGATTCTAATGCTGAAGATAGTTCTGTTGGCACCATCTCTACTGAAGTCGGCGGTCGTTGAATCAACAGGTATGTGACTGGTTCATCCCCGAGTAAGAATTCAGATTGTCGAAAGTAAATGCAACAGTCAACTTCAGAGTTCTTAGGTGCAGAAGTTTAAGTTTATAGGAATAAGTTTTTAAGTTTCATCTAATGTCTCTTTTACATCTGTGTAGTTGAACTTTCTGTAGTATTAAATCGCTGCTTCTGATTTTCCTATCTTGTTCTGAATTTTTAAATTTGTTACCAGAATTATTCTCAAACTTTACATTGTAATCGGTAAAAAATAATCTAGTTTCTATATGCAGATGCATCAACTAGCAGTTTGTAGAAAACTAGAACTCTTGAATCAAATTTTCATTTTACTAGTGCATTCCTAAGTAAGAATTAAGATTGTAAAATTCCTAAATTATCTCTAAATGAAAAAGCAGCAATCTGATAAGGAGGTACATTCTGGTGTTCCAAACAATCAACCAACTAGCATGATCAGCTTTAGAAGATGTGCTGCAGATGTTGGTTGTATGAAACCAAAAACAGAGCATCACAGTGCTTGTGGTCTAGCTAGTACTTAGTTAAGTTTAGAAGAGTTAAGACTTAAGAATGGTTGGCTGTTATTAGAGAAATTAGTAACTAATTTTGCCGATGTGGAAATCATGGAAAATGCTGTTTGTATGAGATTTGATTCTCTCGTGTTCGTGTATATAAGAAAAGAGTCTTGTGCAGTATAACTCAATGAATAAAAGTTTAAGAGCTAACCTCTTATAATGGAGATTTTCTCAGCTCCCAAGCACTCTTTTCTTCGGAGACATTTTAACAAACACCTTTGAATGTTTATCAAACATCTTCCCAACGTTAATACAATCAACTTTAGAGTTCATAGGCAAAGAAGTTTGTAATTTAATAGGAAAGAAGTTTTATGTGACTTCCAACATTTGTGTTCTTCTCAAACTTTACATTGTATTCTATTCTGTAAAAGATAATCTTGTTTTTTTTCTGAAAAGGATAATCTTGTTTGTATAGAAGGTTGGAGATTGTAATTTTTCTTAAAGTGAATGATTCCTTCAAGCGATTTGGTAGCAAATAATGTTTAGCGACAAAATGGTTTGATTTCGAGATGAATTGGGTTCGTTGCAGATTGTAATTTTTCTTATAGTGAATAATAATCTCATATAAAACATATAACGAAAAATAATAATAATAATAAGAAAAACTAGGGTTTTTTATTGCATAATATTGAATATAAAGTTACGACAATAAAAGACTAATATAATTCCTAATAGGAGTACTGATCCTAATATAACTAGAAATAGGAAATATAACATAACTAAGAAATATTTCTAATATAATATAATTCTAACATCCTTCTCAAACTCCCGATGCGCAAGAAGCATCGAGAATTCTCCAACCGAGTTAAGACAATAACTTGGGGAGAGATGTAATTCGAGGGAGATTAAACAACAACTCCCCAAACGAGTTTTCCCTTGACATGCCTGCTGTTGGGTGGTTGCTGCTAGAGACATCATTTGTATAACATTCGGGAGCCTTGATATCATCAGCTCTAGTTCTGTTATCAAAAGTGTTGTTCAGCTGAGCATTACTTCCAATTCCATCATCAACGTTAACCTGCAAGTTCTGAGCTGTGTCGTCGGGTTCCTTGTGGAGTAGGCAACCGAAAGAATTAACTCTTAACATGAGGGATTTCTCATCAGAAGCCGTTGTTAATTGTGTGTTACTGAGCAGGCACTGTGCAAACACCTGTAGAGTTTCGGGGCAGTCTTGTCCTTGTTCAAACAGAGGTTGATTTCCACAAGTCATCTGTTGCGAAATGCTATAATGTCCAATGTCGTTCATGGGAGAAGGAGCTTCCCTTGACATATGTTCCGATGAATGAGTTAACGTTGCAGCTGGTGATGACAGATTCTGGAAGCCAGAGATAGCATCATAACCAAAATATGGTGAATCCACAACCATCTCTGGTTGCTGGCTTAAGGAATTCAAACGCGTGTCACATTGGATGAGATTTTCGAAATGTTTGTTCAATAGGCCTTGTGGACACTGCATAAAATATTGCCTGTGTATGCTAGCTTGCCCATTAGTAAAATCTGCTGTGTACTTCCACTTGGTGTGTTTTTTAGGCTGTGGATTTCTCTCCCTTAAGAAAAGGGGCCGTCTAGAAAGCACAACATTCAATGTCCCGGGTCCATCTTCAGGCATATTTGCCTTGAGAGCTATAATATCCGACCACTGGATCTCTATTTTTCTCTTGAGACCACCTTCCATAAATTCCCATACAAGCTGCTTCTTAGCAAAGTAACACTTGGCCACCAAATGGCCTTCGTACCTTGGTTTATACTCCCAACTCCCGATCCTCAGAATCGAAGCACAAAATTTGGAAGCCTTCAGCTTGCCCGCGGTGGCTTTGCTGCTCTCCTTTTTAGTAGTAGTCAAAGCAGTGTCCCCTTGCGATATCCTCGTTTGAATTGAATCCAACATTGAAGGGCTCTTCCTCTGCTGCGAACCCAACTGAAGCTGGTCAAGTAGATTGTATTGCGAAGGTGGGATCGGAAGCTTGGCCAAACCATCATAACCACTCCATGAAGTTGTTGAAGACAGCTTGGATCGCTTGTTGAGAGGTCCATGCTCCTCCACCAACGAGTCCTCTGCCATCTCCAAATCCACCACCGGCACCTTGTATGGATACCACGTCGCTTCAGGCTCCGGCCTCGGAATTCCTGATTTCATTATCAATTGGATCGTAAATTTATCAAAATTAAATCTTTACTTTCCCACCGAAAAACTCGCGTAAACGAAGAGATTTGTGAAAGATACGATCTTGATTAGAGGGGATGTTAGAAAGCCAATATCAACAAGAAAAAAGAAAACTAAATACCAAGAATATCAAGCAGGAGAAACAACTTGCAAACACGACTGATTTATATATTAAAAAAAAATTAGGCTCTGATACGTGGTTCAAGCTGAACTTATTTTGGAAAAAAGAAAACTAAATACCAACTAGAATATGGAGAAAAACAACTTGCAAAACACATGAATGATTTATAAGAAAAAATAAAATTCGGCTCTGATAAGAGGTTAAAAATCTCAAGCTGAACTTATTTAAGCAAGACAATAAAATCTCAATCTCAAGACAATAAAATACTTTCCTAATAGGAGTAGTGATCCTAACTTGTATAGGCAAGACAATAAAATACTTTCCTAATAGGAGTAGTGATTCTAATTTATATAAATGCGTGGTTAAGATGTGATTGGTTAGAGGATACAAATCTAACTTATAGATGCAAGACAATAAAAAATATTACGGAGTAGTAATCCTAATACAATATAAATAGAAATAGGAAATATAACTAGAAATATAATCTTGACATAATTAGGAAATATAATATAATTCTAAAACAGGAATATCTACAACAATTTCCTTTATTTATTTATTTATTTATTTTTATGGAATTCTTGGTCTATCGGCCACAATTGTTGTATTTCCCACAACAGCATCAAATTTCTGGGCATAATTTACAAACAAATTCATCACAATCGTAATATATATATATATAAACTGATAAGATCTCTAGGAATGATCGAGCCATCAGGAAGTCCAAAGGGGATGTACTCATAAGTTACAGCATGAGGAAGTGTTTTCATTACAGCATCAAAAACATCTATGCAATAACCAGTAACTGTTGTCTTATTAGTTGTAGAATCAAATTTGACTTTTACAAAGTCACCGATACCACTCTTCATTGGCACAGTGGCACTCCTATATGCAATTTCTTCTGATTTGTGGGGATTTTAGGTACAGAAATAGAATCCCCTAGCCATATAATAGGTCCAAGATTCAGTTTCAAAGCAGAATTGTTGTTGTTACTTGTTGAAGAAGTCATCAATTTCTTCATCAGTGCTCTCTTTTCTGGTGTCCAAAATCCAATCCCTCTAGTTCCATACCCATTCACATTAACTATCTGAAAAGCTAATGACTGCAATTGATCATCAACAAAACTGTAATCACCGGTCAGTCCTCTGAATCTTGTACTTGACAATGCTTTGACAAGATTTTGATCATTTTCAGACACCCCAATTGCTTCAAGATCTGTTGAAACATTAATATTAGTGATTTGCTTATCAAATTTAAAATTTCCAACACTAGATTTCTCAACTGCCGTGGCCAATGCCACTGTAACATCATAAGCTAACAATCCTGTTAGGGTTTGATCCTTACTTAATCAAACCTAACCTAACACCTTCTTGTTAAATCACCAGCAAGAAATACTTACAATAACAAAAATATATGCATGGAGTGCCACAACCCACAATGACAGATTAAGAAATATTTAAGGAAACGAAGTAGAAATAGGGTACAAGAAAGTAAAGAAACTGTTGAAGTTTGCTGCACATTCTAGATGGTAATCATAAGTTCAAGACAATTCTAGCATAATAGCAGCTTCTAGAAACTTCAATTAGTTAATTATGTAGAATTATTACATGAACTAAATATAGATAAATAAAATAAAATAAAAAAATCGAATACCCAAATTGAATCACATGTAAAACAGATTGTTTCTTCTAATTAGATCTATAAAATGTTTCGGAGTCGGGATCTCACACGAAAAAACTTGTGCGGGAAGGTAACTCGGAATCCGACTCTATAACGTCAAGAGAATTAACTCTATATAGTTACACTTATAGATGTATATATAATCTTATAGATTCAGAATCACACACACTAACACGCACATCAAAAATGTGTATGAGATCGGCACCAAATAATTGTTAAATATCAACCGAATGGAGTTAGCTATTTAACCATTCATGTATAGTTGCAAGGTAGTTTTACGAGAGAATTAATTTTTCTTAGTTAAAATTTTTATTAATTTTTAAATTATTGATTTTCATAGACCAGCAGATTAAAATCCAATAACTACAGTATAAATTAACCAAACTATTAATTGAAAATTTTAATTAGGTAATTACTTTGAGATTGGGCCTGGACCTGGGTCGATTAATTTGAAAAATTGGACCAAGGCCGGGTCCAGTTGGGTTGGGTATTTGTCATCTCCGTCAAATCGAAACCCGACCCGAAAATTCCCTCAAAAAGCCTTCTTCTACTTGGTCGAGCAAAAGTAAAAGCAAAAGCGCGGCAGCAACAGCAACAACACAGAGATTCTGTGAACTCTCAGTCGCTTAGCAGCTTCAATTTTTATTCGACACAATCGGAGAAAGAAGAGCTTCGAAAGATGTTGAAGAGCAACGTGTTCAGCAAGAAGACTCGAAACAACAAGATAAAAAAGGAAGTGAGGGAAGTCTACCTCCGAGACGACATCTGTTGCGGAGTTTCCTCCAGCACGACCTGCGAATCCCCCGCCGCATCCTCCGCCAATCGTCTCACCGCCTCCACCATACTCGTCGTCGACACCAACGTCGTCCTCCACCAGGTATATTTTGGCCTTGAATGTATGGTTGTTTGTTTTGTTTTTTGTGTGCTTTTTGAACCGGTAGCGTGTCTTGTAGATTGATTTGCTGGAGAATCCAGCGATTGACGACGTGGTGGTGCTCTCGGTAGTGTTGGACGAAGTTAAAAACAAGAACTTGTCTGTTTATAATAGAATTAGAGCTCTTTGTAGTAATTCTCTGAGGAAGTTCTATGTTTTTGCTAATAAATTCCACAAGTAAGTTGCTTTTTTTTTTCCACAATATTGAATTCAAATTTATTGTATTGTTGGTTCTGTTGCATGGAAATTTGGAGTCTGATTTATATTCTCTGTGTTGGGTTCTTGTCAGGGATACACATGTCGAGAAGATGGAAAAAGAAAGTCCAAATGATCTCAATGATAGAGGTTTTTTTTTTCCCTCTCTTTTTACAGAATTGGATTTTTTTTTTTTAAGTTTTATGATATACATTTCCAATTCTTGACATGTTCTGGATTTATGATTCAGCTATTCGGGTGGCGACTCAATGGTATCAAAAGCATCTCGGTGGTGCAACACGGGTTTTACTTGTAACTAATGACAGAGATAATAAAAGGAAGGCTACTGAAGAAGGCATTTTTGCTGAGACAAGTACGCATAGTATCTTTTTATATAGTGATTGTCACTGTCTTCATTATAGTCATTACATGTTGGTAGAATTCTTTGTGAATGGATCTTGATGCTGAAAAAACGTCTCTATTTTCAGTTGAGTCGTATGTGAAGTCATTGGAACAACCGGATTTGCTTGACCTAGTTGTCCAACCTGCATCTGTAGACGTAAACATGGAAGATATTGAAGATTCGAGACCTTCAAAGAGGAAAGTCATTTATGCAGAGGTATAGCATAAATGTTGTGTACCACAAAATGTTACCAATGGAAAAGGGCTTGTAAGTTGTAAGCATTCAATCAAATTGTTGACGCTGCATATATATGGATATGGTGGAGATCATATATATCATATTCAAATATAAATTAAGTCTTTAATACTAGAACGGACACTAAGTGACCGCCTATGCTTAATTACTAGTATTGTTAATGCTCAAAACACATGTATATCCATTGGCTTCAAAGAAGAACCTATAATCATATATATTACTTAGGCAATGGTTTCCATACCAAAATGTTAAAAAATCAGCAAAAATATTAAAGACGAATACCCAGAATGAAGATGATGATGATTTTCAGACAAGAACAACCAAAGCCAGGACTCAATCAAACACATAAAAGAAGTAGTAAATTCATGCATGAGAGTGAGAGACCAAGTGGAGATCAGAAAATGATTGATTGATTTTTATTACCAGAAAAGTAGTAGTGTGGTTGATGAGGATTTTTTATGGGAACATTATATGAACTTGGAAGAAGGCTCATTGTTTTTGCAATTTCCAAACAGTTTCAAAGAAAATGCACATTTTAGGCCCACATTGTTTTTGGGCCTAATTTTCTAATCTCTGTACCCACATGTTATTCATATGTTATTCGCCAATTCAAGAGTTAGCTCTGGTGATTCGAACTCACAATCTCAAATCGGCACAGAATTTTTATTCTTATCTACTAAAGCAAGCGGCAATTGATGCGTATTCGAAAACCGAAACCTGGTTGATTAGTGGAGGATTCGAAGGTTAAAAACTATTGGAACTAAAAGATAGACCATGTCAAAGCTCAAAGAATCTTCAACTTATAAATAATCCTCATGAGTTAAACAACAAAAAATAATCAATATATTTATTCTCAAAGTGGATACATATTGACACTTGCATGGCCTAAACAAGAAGGAAACAACATTATAAACAAAATTGCCGGCATCAATTTGTTTACATGTCTCCATTTCCAAATAAAGCAGGCTGATCATATTTGAAAAATTCTAAAGTTTACATTATTAACAGAGTGCATGTTAATGTACTGCATTTAGTCATGGCAGGAGCTACAGGAGATCGGTCGTTGAAGGAGACACCAACCTGGGCAGTTGCCCTTGTTTGTGCAGGTTTTGTCATAATATCCATTCTCATTGAGCATGGGATTCTTTCTATTGGAAAGGTAAGCATTTTTTTTCTAGTCATCAGAATTGAGCAAATGACGTATATTTGGCTTTGTTTCAACGAGGAGAATAAAACTCACCGCTTCATAGTGACCTACGTCCTTTTTTTTATTTCATGCCTCAAACTTGACTAGAGATGAACATTGGTGAAATGAGGATAGATGGATATTGGTCCCCATCCCATCCCCATTTCCCAAACTTTCCCCCATCCCCACCTCTTTCCCCATTTGGGGAAAATGGGTATGGGGGAGTTTGGGGGAGGTATCCCCATCCTCATTTCCTCATTTTCCCTAGTTTTTCAATTTGAATTTTTTCTTGGTTTCTCCTGTTCCCTTCGTTTGATTCTGTTTGACTAAAAATTACCTATTAAAAAAAATGCTTATAAGTTATAAAATGCAAAAACAATATCAATACAAATGTAAATAAAATACAATGGAGAAATTAGAAAATACTTATTATTAAAAAATTAATAATAGAATTTTTTTTTTAAAAAAAATAGTTTTGGGGCGAAATGGGAGCCCACCCAACATTTCCGGGATGCTTTTTTTTTTTTTTATAGGGAAAATTGGGGAAATAGAGATTTCGGGGGAAATGCCTATCTTTAAACTTGATATGAGTGTATTACAAGGTTTCATATCATTATATAGGTCCGTCAGTCTGGTACGTGCCAAGACTGTCGGTCTAGCATGTGAGGGGATGTGTTAGTTTAAGCTTTGATCTAGTGGTTACTAACACAGTAATCTAGACATTTTGATACACATTAATCTGAATTTGGTCATTCTTGTAACTTTGCAAGTTACTAACCTCTTTCTTTCAAATGGGCAGTTGTTTCAGAGGAAGCAGAAGAAGGCCATGGCTGAGGCTTTAGAGAAAATTAAATCTGGTCTCTCACTCTTATTCACTCTAAAATATTCCATGAATACAAATAAAATAATTAGTTCAATGTATATATATAAATATTTATCAAGACATTGATGATTTCATGAGATTTTGCTTTGAAATTGTTGTAGAGTTGATGCTATTAGGCTTCATGTCACTACTCATTACAGTGGGAACAAAACCCATCTCCAAGATATGTATCCCTGCCAGTGCTGGAGACATAATGCTTCCATGTAAGAAGGATTCCAAAGAAGAAGACAGCCACGAAGGTGGAGACGATAATCGGAGAAAGTTATTGTTGTACGGTGGAGATGTTATATGGCGGCGAGGCCTTGCTTCGGCAGGAGGAGATGATTATTGTTCCAAAAGCGTAAGTAGATAAAGAATCGTCATTCAACCCGAAATTTACTTTCATTATGTATTTTAACATTGACCATGATCTTGAATTCTCAATCGTTAAATGCATCTGATCTTTTCTACAGGGGAAAGTACCATTGGTTTCTCAGACAGGAATACATCAACTGCACATTTTCATATTTGTTTTAGCAGTCATTCATGTTCTATACAGTGTTGTTACAATTGGTCTAGCAAAGGCTAAAGTAAGCATATTAATCTCATCACTAAAATGATTTTTCTAAATTTTCGAAGTAATGAAAAAAACAATTTGGAGAGCTAAATGTTTGCAGTTGATTAAATACATATTCTGTCTGTGAATGGTAAACATAGATGAAGAAATGGAAATCATGGGAAAGTGAGACAACATCCTTAGAATATCAATTTTCCAATGGTACATATATATGCTCTTTCTTTTTTTGTCTTTTTTTTTTTTCATATCTTATCAGATAAATCAGATCAAATTTTGTTGGTGAATTGGTATTGTAGATCCTTCAAGATTCAGATTAACTCATCAGACTTCCTTTGTTCGGCAGCATACCGGAATTTTTGCAGCACCTGGCCTTAGATGGATTGTAAGATGCATATCATAGAACTTTCTTCATTGTAGGCTATAAATTGAGTCTAGTCATTTTGTGCCCAAACCGAGTACTTGCTAGAATAAAAAATCTCATTATGTCACATCAATCTAAACAAATATTTATGACGGTCCGATAAGTCAAACATTGAATACTTTACAGAATCAATTCAGGTTCTGATTACGGTTAAAATCAGGACGTCTTAACTATAGAATTTCTCTCGGTTCTCATTGGAAAATTTTAATATTACAGGTTGCATTTTTCAGACAATTTTTTCGTTCCGTAACAAAGGTGGATTATCTTACTATGAGACATGGATTCATAAATGTAAGTCATATTCTCCTTATTTAGTTTACAATAAATTGTTCTAAACATAGATTGGATTTTTTATAAAAAATAATGAATGGTTCATCATCCATCCTTCATTGAATTGTATTAATGCAGGCTCATTTTGCACCCAACAGCAAATTTAACTTCCATAGTTATATCAAAAGATCAATGGAAGATGACTTCAAGGTGGTCGTTGGCATAAGGTTGTTCTCTCTCTCTCTCTCTCTCTACTTTTTTTCCTCTCGAGAAAAGTATCAATGAGACGAACGTACCATCTCATCGGACATCTGTCTAATAAAAATGCATATATTACGAGATTTTATGACAATCGATGATGATATACTACCGTCCTGTTCTATCTATGTACGTGCAAACTACTAACAATTATTGTACATTTTACAGCATACCATTATGGGCATGCTCCATTGTCTTCCAGCTTTTAAATGTCAACGGTAGAGAAAAACCTTCCTCTGTTTTTAAATTATACATAATTTTCATTTTATCATCTATTGAAAGATTTTATAATTTACAGTACTACTTCTGCAGGATGGTATGCACTCTCATGGATTTCGTTCACACCGCTAGTGGTAAAAAACAGTTTCCTATACAGAACATCTAAATTATCAGGTGTGGGATTCCAGCACTGTTTTTTCATACGAGATCAACTATATAATGTTACAAAGTGATCTGACTCTATAACATTACATATCCCTTGTGAAAAAACATGTGAGAATCCTGCACCTGAAACCTCCTCGTCGTTGTATTTGAATTCAATAGTGAAGTGTATAATTGGAACCTGGTTTTTACAAATAACAGATACTTCTAATAGTTGGTGCGAAGCTTGAAACTATAATAATGGAAATGGCTCAGCAGATTCAAGACCGAACAACTGTGGTGAAAGGAGCTCTAACAGTAGAGCCTAGTAACACCTTCTTCTGGTTCAATCGCCCCGATTTGATTCTCTTCTTGATACATTTAACTTTGTTCCAGGTAAAATTCCTTTGTGTATGTATACAACTGCTGATAATTCAAGGTTCGGATGAATGTTAAAGTCTGGACGTCTGCAACTAAGAATTTTTGTTTTAATATGCAGAATTCGTTCCAGATGGCTTACTTTCTGTGGACATGGGTAAATAAGGCCAATCTCAACTGCAGATTTTCTTTATTTATAAGAAGAATTCTCTCTGTTATTTTCTTGCAATTTTACATGAATTAAAATTTTTGGATGCAGTATGAATTCGGGTTGTTCTCATGCTACGCTGAAAATGTGCCAGAAATGTTTACAAGAGTAATCTTTGGTTTAGTTCTTCAGATCTTATGTAGCTATATCACCTTCCCTCTATATTCCTTGGTAACTCAAGTGAGTACTTATATTTTAATTTGTCTGGACGTTTGTATTTTAACATTCATCTACAGACTAAAATCTGTTTTACTGTTAATTAATTTATATTCGTTATGTAAGTAATGTCGGAAAAATTGCAGATGGGGTCTCACATGAAGAAGGCAATCTTTGAAGAGCAAACAGCGAAAGCTCTAAAGAATTGGCAAAAGGCTGCAAAGCAGAGGAAGAAGCAGAGAAGCCATGGAGGGACAGATGGTGGTAATTATTCTTCAAGTGTCATGAGTGGAGAGAATACTCCATCTCCAAGCCAAGGCTCATCATCACCATTGTATTTGCTTCACAAGTTCAGACAAAACCAAATTGACCTGGAAAGTGCTGTTAGCTCTCCTTCCAGGTCCAATTACAATTACCAATCTGAAACTGAGCTATCAGAGATGGAGATGGAGATGGAAATCGAAACTCCTGAACACAGAAGACAACATGACAATCTAAGAAGAACGCTGGAAACTGATCGTGCTGATGACTTCTCTTTTGTCAAACCTTGAATGATGATGTTGCAATGAAGAATTAATTAGGACAAAATTAGTGATTTGTAGCTTCTTTGACAAGAAACCTTATATGTCCAAGTTGAATTCAGGAATAATGCATATTTATTTGTTTCTAATTGAAAATTTAATTATATCATTGTTTTGGTCATCACATGACAACTTAAGCTCTTCAGTTTATCGGCCTAAGGGTCCTGGATTCAAATTCTCCTATATACATCTGTTTCTATATTTACTCTACAATATGTACGTCTGTTTATGTATTTAGGTTGGACTTACCTTTCGGGTTATAGTGAGATCCCACCATACAATATGTTTTGTGGTGTTTGTTGCTCAGCTGTTGGTCTGTGGACAGACCTGAAACCTCTAATGTCTCAATAAGCTCCCATATGACTGGTAATTAAACATTGCCAAGAAAAATCTCCTAGCACCAGTCAGTAAGTTACTGACCTATTCATTATGTGTAGATTGAAAGTGACCTTTGAGAAAAAAGAGAAACCGTGTTAACGTGTTTGGTGGATGAAATGACTCAAACTAGTTATCATGCAGAGGCAAAGACAGCTTCGGAAAATTTAGTGGCTAATTTGAAAAACTATTAGAACTTTAATATAAATAACAAAAAAAGAAAGACAAAATCTAATTAAACGTGGGCTTAGGAGGTCATGTATATCCTCAGCCAAACTGACCTTTGAACGAATAATATTTATAGTAGATGACCAGGTCCAATACTCCAATAGGACTTTTAAGTTGGTACCAAAATAAGGGTTTTGATTTAATGTAGGAGGTTTATGATTTGAATGAGAAAATGAGAAAATGAGAAATGTTAACTTAAAAAGAAAGCAGACATCAACAAGAAGCAACCTAAATACCTAATCATCTTCAATTCTTATCCCAATCCCACTTCATTTTTTTATTTTATTTTTGGAAAATAGAGAAAGTTGATCCCACTTGGATTAATTTAATTATTTGTTTTGAATAAATATATGTGGAAGGTGAAAAGCAGTTCACATCAATATTGAAAAAGAAATCTTTGAAATATTAATCAAAGACTACAATCTAGATCAATGGGTTATTTGGGCAACCAATAGATTTCTTCAATGTGAACCCCATGTGTCCATGTCCATGTAGAAACCCAACTCGAGTTAACAAATTAAATTATTATTTTAACAAGACAAATTTATTATCTTAATAAAGCATGTTAAAGGAATAGGAAAAAAAAAATTACTTTTATAATTATATTTTAAGTTCTTTGACATTTTAGAATAAATAAAAAAGTTTAAAATAGTCAATATAGTCACCTTCAATTATTTATTCTTGATATATTTATATTTTACTATGAACAACAAATTTAACTATCGAACATCAACTCTACTTGATGATTGAATGCAAACAAGTAAATATCAGTTTTGATTTGAATTTTTTAAAATTCGATAAAAGTATTAGAAATATAACTTATACCTTTGAGGATATTCAAAATTATTTTTAATATTTATTCCTTAAAATATGAAAAGTATTGAAGATATTTTTTTTATAATGAAGTATCGATATTTACTTTTTTAATTAAATGTAGTAATTAAAATCAAATTGAAATTAAAACTTTTTTTTTTTGAAGAAGAAGAAATTAAAACAAATGTTAATGTCCTCATAGATGGTCAATAATCATATAATACTATTTTATTTTATTTTTTGAAAAAAAAAATATTTTATTTTTGAAAAATTAAAATGTGCATCAACTATTAAAAAGCATGAAGTTCGATTCAATTGAATACTACAATGACAAAACAATAAATGCAATAATCCGAACTTCCACCACAGTTATTCGAAAACCCAGATAATATCCGGAGAAAAATAAAAAAACTAATTAAGTAGTGTAAATTAGTACTGAGTGTAAATGAGGTAATTTATGAAATAATTAATACAAGTGGCCCCCACCATAATCAAATTTTTAATGGTTTAATTAGACAATCATATCACACGCTAACTTCCTCGGTATCAATCCCTTGAATGAATGTCATATGAATAATGAATGTGAAACACGCCTCTTCAACCGTGGATGCGTACGGCCAATCAATCACAGTCAAATTCAACGAAGACGACTGTTTTTAGGAGTCTGTCAGATCTACTGAAATCAATTACTACTAGTACGGTCTGAAAATTTTAATTTTATTTACGAGTAGTCGAAATTAAGAATCTGACAAATCCGTTGAAATCAATCACTACCAGCACAAACCATGTACCGTATAAATTTTTTTTTTTTTTACAAATAAACCAAAACTCAAACCTCAATCGTAAATATAGAAACAGAGGTGCAAAACTACTCTATCCAACGTTTGTTGTTCACGTAATCATATATAATAGAATCCCAGTATTGCAGTTTCTTTGAACCATTCTTCGTTGACTCTATATTACTTTGAATTGACCATATAAGTTCAAACTTTTTCCTTAATATAATACTTTAAACATTATTTATATTATCTTAACATTATTTGTCTTACTTTTAATAAGTCTTTTATCTATGAAACTTATTTTTATTTTATTTTTTATAAAAATTCAACCTATTCAAACCGTTAAATATAAATATATCCAAAAAATTTGCACAAGAAAATCATTTATCATACAAAATGTTTACCGCAGCCTTAAAAGAAGGTCAACCAGAGCATGTGCAAATTTTGTCATTTGGTTTTTTATTAATTATTAATATATATTTTTTGAAAAAATTAATTATTAATATTTATAGGTATAGAAAATAGTGTTGAAAGCAAGAAAAATTGATTCTTTGGAGGGGACACCACACCAATAATAATTTCTCTGAACATAGTTAGGGCTGATCAAGAGACAACAATGGCTTCTTCTGTAATAATTCTCCTACCAAATTTATTCTATGTAACATGATAAGATTCTACCACCACCACCACCTTTGAAAAGGACATTAAACAAATAAATGAAAAGAAAAAAAAAAACCAAGTGAAGATTGAAGTTGAACATCATCGGACACTGTTTTTAATAATGTAATAAATCAAACAAGTATGTGTAGTATTTATTGAAGCTTGTCTGATCGAGTTTTCTTTTATTTATTTATTTTCTTTTTATTATATATAAAAAAAATACAATGGAGTAGTTGTGCATCTTAAAAAATATTATTATTTACGATCACAATTTTATAATTTTTCGAATAAAATCGTATATTATGATATGGGAATTGATTTGTAATTACTATATAAATACGAGATTTTATATACTATAAATAATATAACCATTAAAAATAAGTTACTACATTATTTGAACATAAAATTAAATTATAAGAGTTTAATGCTTTCCAAGCATATAATACAAAAATGTATTAATTTTGGAATCAATTCCAACAAAGTTCAACTAGTAAAATTAACATTTAAATAAATAAAAATTAAGTGTTATGAATTAAATATTATAAAGGAAGACTTGGAAATGGTCATCCTAGCTAGGTGACCGGCCTACAATATATATATATATATAGGTCAGCTTGGTGAGGTTAACCTTCAAATATTCCTTTAAAAATTAATTAACATAAGGCCAATTGAGCTAATGCTTAATTAATATTAAAAGTTTTTAGTGCATCTAAAGTCCCAATTGAATCACATGATTAACATATATTAATAAAGTTATGTATCAGTGACTTCCATTATGTGCATGAGCCATGACTTTGCTTTAGAATTCAGATATACTTAATTTCAATTTGGTGAATAAAACAAAAAATTAAGCTTTACAGGTTATATTTACTGTACTCTAACTAATTTAATCAAATTAAATGGTTGATAATGATGATTTTTGTGTTCTTCAATTTTTTAGTGGAGTTAAAGTTATTATATAGTTTAAGAAACATAATTAAACTATACTATATGAATGGTAAATTTAAATAGATAGATATTCTTGTTTTTTTTTTTTTAAGAAAATCCAAATATTAAATTTAAATAGTTAAATGCGAAGAAAATGAGTTATTGTCATCTTTTCATGAATTATCTACGTCAAAAAAATATATCAATAATAAAATGCAAAACTATTAACTACAAACGTGGTATGGCCTCATGTACCAGTAAGAAGATTCCAAGGGACAAAATGATGTTTACTTGAAGGAAAATGATGTACAAAGATTAAGGATTGATGAATGTTAAATGTGTATTATGATGAAAAACTAAAAGGAAAGAAGTAACGGTGCATGTGAAAGATGGGGGTCCATACCTCCATGAGTGTGACTTGGTGGAGCCAAACCAAACACATATCCTACAAATACACATCAGTTTTTTTTCAAAGCCTACCCATCATTTTCTTTAACTTTTCCACAACAAACTAAAGAAAAACTTACACAGTAAAAGCTAAGCTCCTCAATTAATGGCAGAAATTGTGTATGGCATGCAATGTAATGTATTAATTCATGAATTATAAATAAATAAATAAATAAATAAATAAATAATCAAATGCGCACACACACTGTATCATACCATGTTTGTCAACGACATTTACTGTTATTTAATGTTTTAGGAAAGAAACTCAAGAAATTAAAATTACAGAAACTGGTAAGAAATTGATGTTTGAAATTACAGTAATTAATGATATTAGCTCATTAATGGCAATGACAGCAGCAAGTTTGGATTCTTTTTTTGTTTTCTCTCAAGGTGAAAACGTGTTTTCTTTGTTTATTATTTTAAATTGAACAGAACCCAATTGTGACCTGATTGGTTCATTTTCTTCACCTGCTTACACTCTTCTTTATAGGTTTACAGCTGCTGGAGTTGGGTCTATCCTTCTCTCTCTCTTTTGCTGGATCCACCAGTGACCAGCCTCCAAAAACGGTCAACATATTCATGCCCTGTCTTCAAAGTTCAAAACTTTCAATATATATATAAAGACATAAAGTTTTGAGAGAAGGGTATAGCGTATAGGACAACAATACATATATATTGATAGTAGCTCTTTTTGTTTGTTTTATAAAAAGAAAAAATTCTCTGTTTTTACTAGATTTTGGTCTGAAGAAAGAAGAGGAGAGACAGACAATCTATGAAGATGTTGATTTTATTGTGTTTCTGGGTTGGGGTGCTTTTTGGAGATGTTGCCATGGCTGCATCATCAGAGGAGAGTTCATCAGAAAGAAAGCTTGATGAAACACCCACTTGGGCTGTTGCTAGTGTTTGTGCTGTCATCATCATCATCTCCATTTTCTTGGAGAAAATTCTTCACAAACTAGGAACGGTAATGCTTCTTTTTTATCTTCCCCTTTTTACTGCTTTTAATGCTTCTTTTGTGTGTTTATTTTGTTCATGTTTTCAACTGATGGAATTTCAAGTGTGTTTTTTTTTTCTTTTTATTCTCTGTTAAGAGTCAATTTGATTATGATTAAAGGTTTGATTTTGGAGCTCATGTGCTTCTTTGTTGTTGTTGTTGTTGTTGTTAACATCTTGAAATTTCAATTCAGTGGTTGACAGACAAGCACAAGAGAGCACTTTTCGATGCCCTCGAGAAGGTCAAAGCTGGTAAGAAGACAAGTTGTTATGATACTAATTTTCCTTTTGAGGGGTTTTTTTCTTAGTGAAGATTAGAAATTGGATGCATATTTGACCTATTGTTATGTCAATTTTGCAGAGCTGATGGTTTTGGGATTCATTTCACTGCTGCTCAATTTTGGGCAGACTTTCATTTCTGGAATATGCATTCCTTCACATGTTGCAAACACTATGTTGCCATGCAAGGCTGAGGATACTAAGAGTAGTGAAGAGGAACATCGCAGGAGACTCTTGTGGTTCGAACATAGAAACTTAGTTGCAGTCAGCACTACTACTAAGTGCAAAGATGTGAGTGCATATTATGTTTTTATATAGTCTTATATTGTTTTGAGGTTTATCTTTTTTCTGCAAATCATGAGCCATGGCCTCCCATATGTTATAATTCTGCTGACAACCTTCAATGCAATGGTGTCTTTTTGTGTGAATTTGCTTGAGTAGGGTAGATTGGGTGCTACAAACCAAAGAGTAAAATACATTAAACTCAAACCTCTTAGGTATCTTTTCATGTCTCAACATTCTTTTGATAGTTAAGGTCCTGAAAATGTTATGATGAATTGATAGTTGAGTTATACCAAATCTCACCCATTTGTTTCTGGCTGAACCATAAGAGTTATGAAATTAGGTAGATGAATAAGAACAGTTTATTTCCTATTATGAATTTCTCATCCGAACAATTACTGTAGAATGATGAAAGAATTCTAAATGAATCTAATACGAAATGAACTGGTAGGTTCATGTTGTGAAGAGAAAAGATACAAAATGAATTGACACTCGATAACTTTTATATGCTAATCACAATTCCTAGCTCAAATATAAGCTAATCTGTTTCCTGTCTGCAGGGGAATGAACCACTTATATCAGTAGCAGGATTGCACGAATTACACATCCTCATATTCTTCTTAGCAGTCTTTCATGTCATATACAGTTTTGTTACCATGATGCTTGGGAGGTTAAAGGTACGGAAACCTCCTCGTTTTATTATTTATGTCTCATTTGGGTATGCTTGTGATTCCAAATATTCATAATTCATGATGTTAAGCTGGAAAGGAATACCAAATTGATCTCGAACTTTGTTTCTTTGATCCCAGTGAGTTAAATAAAGTAGACAAATCAGTTGGCAAACCTATGCCCTGATAACTACTCGATTAACTTAATCGTCGATTATAGTTACTAACCAATAGTTGTATTGGACAGATTCGTGGCTGGAAGAAATGGGAGATGGAGACTACATCCGATGACTACGAGTTCACACATGGTATATTATCCCATGAGAAGAACATTTTCTTGAAATGTTATAGCTTGAGATTTTCAGTTCATACTCCATACTTTTGCATCCCTAAGGCTGAAATGGATATATATATATATATTGATGTGCAGATCCATCAAGATTTAGACTTACTCATGAGACATCTTTTGTAAGAGCACACACCAGTTTCTGGACAAGAATTCCTGTCTTCTTCTATATTGTAAGTAATATTTAACTGGCATTTCTTCATTTTTCTTCTGTTACTTAGCTTAATTTTGCTCTTGTAAATCCTGAGAAGTAAAGACAAGGCTAATTTGTGTTGGATTCAGAATACATAGTAGTCATGTTATCATTCAGAAAAATACTAACTTTCTTGATTTTTTTTTCTCTATTGCAGGGATGCTTCTTTAGACAATTTTTCAGGTCTGTTAGTAAGTCTGACTACTTGACGTTGCGCAATGGATTCATCACTGTGAGTTTTCTTTTTTCTTTCCAATTCAACACTTGAAAGTTTGTAGAATTGGGTTTTTTTTTTCTTCTTCATTTCTGACAATGCCATATCAATTATAGGTCCATTTAGCTCCAGGAAGTAAATTTGACTTCCAGAAATATATAAAAAGATCATTAGAAGATGATTTCAAGATAGTGGTGGGAGTAAGGTATTATTACACTTTCTATTGATTGCATTCTTTAGTGTTACATTTTGCAGTTTTCTTGAAATGGTCTCGGCTAAATCAATTTGAAACAGAATATGTTGTGTACTGACTTATGTTTTTTCGTCGTGGGCAGTCCTGTGTTGTGGGCATCATTTGTGGTTTTCTTGCTTTTGAATGTTAACGGTGAGTCATCTTTTCCCGGAAAATTCCTTTCAAACTGAATGATTTCCACTCTTTGAGTGGAATTAGAAGTTGTAGTCAATTAATTTTCTGTTTGCCTTTTTGATTTTCCAGGATGGCACACATTGTTTTGGGCATCTATAGTCCCTTTGATTGTAAGAAATCTATTCTTTCTAGTCCCTCTCTTTGTTCCGGATTTATTTGAAGATACGAGATTCTGACTATTCATGGGGTTGCAGATAATCTTAGCTATTGGAACTGAGCTCCAATCCATTTTAACAAAGATGGCTCTTGAAATTTTCGAAAGACATGCAGTGGTCCAAGGGATACCTCTTGTACAAGGCTCAGACCAATACTTTTGGTTTCGTAGGCCTCAGTTAGTTCTCCATCTCATCCATTTCGCTTTGTTTCAGGTATTAAACACCCTCCTCTTTCTCAGACACTAGATTATTATCTATGATTATAATGGAAAAGATTAGTTTAAAGTTTTTGTTAAAAATAAAAAAATAAAAAATTCAAGACCAAGACCGAAAATGAGAGTATTTTCAACTGAAAATATTTTGGTCTTCTTACATTTTTCCTATTTTGTGCTGGTGACTTATCTAATTTTCTTGCCCTTTCTTTTGTTCTTGTTTGGTGCTTGCAGAATGCATTCCAGATAACCTATTTCTTTTGGATATGGGTAATGAACTTTTCTCGATTAAATGACCCATTACTTGGTCACTGTTTACTTCATTACAGGTTCCTCAAATTAGGTGTAACAAAGTTTTTTTCTGTGCAGTATTCTTTTTCTTTGAAATCTTGCTTCCGCGATGCTAGTCGTGGGGTTGTGATCACAAAAATTTGTATAGGGTAAGACTTTGTTCCATAATCTTATTACCTCAGTAATTGTAATAGGATCTTCAAATAAGTTTGTTAACAGTACTCTTTTCGTTTTTTTTTTTCAGGCTTTCAACCCTGTTTATCTGCAGTTACATTACACTTCCTCTATATGCCCTTGTAACTCAGGTAAATTGAAATTTTCATTTCATATTTTGTATTGTGCAAGTTGTAGATAATAGAACCATATTAATGTCCATGATGGATGCTTGCAGATGGGTTCCCGAATGAAGAAATCAGTTTTCGATGAACAAACATCCAAGGCTCTCAAGAAGTGGCATATGGCAGTGAAAAAGAAGGTGAAGGGAGGAAAGTCCCCTACTCGAACCTTGGGTGGAAGTGTAAGTACAACTCCATCAATGTTCTCTTCCAGTGGACAGACACTGCACCGTTTTAAAACTACCGGGCACTCAACCCACTATGCCTATGAGGAAGCTGAGTTATCCGATCATGAAGCTGCCGAACCATTATCACCCACGTCGTCTACAGACAACTTCGTTATAAACGTGGATTCTGGAGCCACTGAGATAAACGAACCTCGCCATGAGGAACAAACCAGAAGCAAAGAAGATGAGTTCTCGTTCTCGAAGGTGAAGCCTGTTCCTGCAAGAGAACCGTGATATATATAGCTTGGAAGTAGTGTTGTCGTTGTCGTGTCTGCAGTGAAAGTTTACTGCATGCTGTTGTATAATTTACATTTTCTTTTGTGAGAGATTTAAACAAAAAAAGGGGGTAGCTGGGTGTACTGGCATTCTTTTTGTACATTGACATGCTTGTTCATAAATTACGAAGGTTTCATTCTAGATTTTTTAAAAATTTTGTTTAAAGCCCACATTTTGTTTAATGGTTTGTTGTTTATCTATGGAGAATTAATGAATGCTTGTAATTTGCAACTGATAATGTAACTTTCTGCAAGAAGTTGTATATTAGGAGAAAAACTTATGTGGGACGTCTCACCAAATGATGGTGAGACCGATCCAATGAAATTGATCCACATATAAAAGTGTTATGTTTACAATGCTAACTATCCCATACAAGTTTTTATCTTATATTAGAAGCTCTTGATATCTGTCAGATGATTAGCAACATGTGGGGCAGTGCAATGCAAGCCTAAGATAATTAAAAATGGGAAAAAGCACTTTAAGAAGCATTAAGAAAAATTCTGAAAAGCACTTTAAAGAAGTGCTTGTAGGATGCCACATGAGTCATGAGTGTGAAGATTTCCTTGTTTGCTGCAACAACAAAAAAAAGAGTAAGAATTAGTTTTACGAAGGTTGATCTTTATCTTCAGATCATCTTCTTTTTTCTCTCTTTGTTGCATAGACATCTAGACTTGGATTACTGATATCACCCCATATTTTTGATCCCCAAATCAAAATGAAGAAGTATGAAATTAAACATCAACTAATCAAATCACACCACACTCTTTTTAATCAATTGTGGGGTTGGTAATGGCACTGCCACTACCTAAAATAACAACCTTCACCTTATCAGCAATGGCCAGCCAATGCACCCAAAATCCTTGATGAAGATTCTGATGAAAAGACAGAACCAGGTCAAATATCATTTGATTCTTGCTACAAAATTAATCAGAGAGGTCTTAGTCTTTAATAGGGTCTTAGAGAAATCACAAATCCAAGTGGACACATTGTCATGTGGATGTGAAATGTAGAGAGAGAGACCTAGCCAATTGAGCTATGACAATGGAGAAAATCTTCGGTACGCCACTGATTGGTGCAATCAATCATTGAAGATCGGACATGTGGTATAATCTGATGTGATAAACCGGTAAATATATATCCAATCTCCAGGTGCTAAGTGCACCGAAGATTTAATTCTCTCGTGACAATGCACTTGTCCAACAAAAGGGTCTTCACTCTTCACTCTTCACTATTGTTTGTATATTTTTTGCCATCCATGACGTCACTCTATTTGCCATTTTGGTTTAAGAGTCGTCCTCTACTTTCCTTTTTGGGACAGATTCATTAATGATTTTGCCTCTTCCATTCAATTCAATCTTAACCAAATTTGATGGGAATCAATGGCTAGCTGACCTTATCCTTCTTGTTATGATGTTATTTTTAATTTTTATATGAATTGTATCGGTGTCTCTCTATCCATAATCTTTTTCTTTTCATTCGATTACTTTACACCCAAATAATTCGTTTCTATTTTTGGAAAAATTAATTAGTTCAACCGACTCTTGTTATCTTTCAACATTACCTTTAGAGAGTTCAAAATCTCTAATAATTGAGCTTAAGTTGCTTATACGGATTAATATAGACCAAAACTTACCCTTATGAGTTATGAGTGTATTTTAAAAGCATAAAACAAATTAAAAGGTGTGAATAATGCACAATTGATGGCTAATTTTGTGTTATAAAGTTGCTTTTAAAAAATAATAATAAACGTATTCTAAGCATCTTAGACGTTTACTTCAAACGGTTGTAAAAAGTTCGAGTCCCACCATATCCCGATCATGTAGTTTTGGGTTTTGACAAGTCCCGATAGACCCTTAATTCAATCATTGTCGGGAGGTTAAGAGAGATTAAAACCAATGAAATACCAAAAATATCCTTGGTTTTTGCTTTCTTACAATCTTACCTAACAAATGAGACCTGCCATGCCTTTTTTCTAGTAACTTTGTCTTCTCTGCTACAACACAGCACATTCTTCATTATCTATTTAGCTTCCTACAACTCCAAATCTCTCATAGTCTCAAACTCAAATTCCACTTCACCTCTCTGTCTCTATCTATCAGTGTCTCTGTCTTTCTCTTTCCACTGTATGAGAAGAAGAAATGGGTCGTTTTTCAAGACTTCTCAGTGCCAAAGAGATGACGGCGGCGGCTCCACCGCCTGAGTCTGTTACTCTCGAGTCCGATTTCGTTGTCATACTAGCCGTTCTCATTTGCGCTATGATTTGCGTGGTGGGTCTTATAGCCGCCGCTCGCTGCGCCTTCCGCTACCGCGGGAACAATAACGCCTCCGCCGCCGGTGGCGGCTCTTCCTATCGACAACCCTCTGCCAACAAGGGTCTCAAGAAGAAGGTCCTCCAGTCTCTCCCCAAGTTCACCTACACCACTACCACTACCACCACCGCCGACACCGCCTCTTCCGTCTGCGTCGGCGATGGGACAAGCACTTGCACGAAGCTGCCGCCAATGTTGTCGTCGGAGTGTCCAATTTGCTTGGGAGAATTCGTGGATGGTGAAGAGGTGAGGTTGTTGCCAAATTGTGGCCACAGCTTCCACGTGGCATGCATAGACAAGTGGCTAGGATCCCACTCTTCTTGCCCGTCGTGCCGCCGAGTGCTGGTCGTTGGGAGGTGTGGGAAATGCGGTCACTCTCTGTCCTCCTCCTCCTCCTCCGCCACCACCACCGGCCTTGGAGCAGCAGTAGCTGAGCCTCCGGTGAATGGTCCTCCTCATGCAACCTTTAATGTTAATAATGCTTTTTTGCCTTAAAAATAGTTAATTTTATAATTCATATAGGTACATGTAGTAGTAGTATTAGTAGACTTGATCTGATCTTTTTTCTGACCTTTTTAAAGTATATGATTGGTGGATGATAAAGTGGTTGTGCAAACCAATCATATTTTAACCACCCATTTATTATAATGCTTATGTGTCATGAGATTAGGTTAGGTTAGGAAAAAGATCAGATCAGTAGATGATCCAAATTCTTAGTAGACCGGTAGGTTTGTGATAAAAAAAATCCATGAAAATTAACTATAGTTTATTAACTATTTGTCATAATTATCAGTTCGAAAGACTTCATATTAGTATATGATCTTTAGAATGTACAAAATGTAATCAAATTTCACTTGCATTTTAAAAAATTTCAAATTAACAGATGATTCATTGAATGTACAAAATGTGATCGAATAATTTTACTCGTAATTCGAAAAGAGTTTCAATTAACAAATGATACGTAAATGGACAAAATGTAATTGAATATGTAGCTCACAATTCAAAAAGAGTTCAAATTAGAGAATAATTGGTAGAATTTACAAATTTCTACTTTCTCTTTCTTTAATCTATCCATCTATCTAATCACACTAGACATCTTCATTATCTTTGCCAAATTTGAAAAAGACAATGCACAAAGAAAAAAGTAGGAAGGAAACCAAAAAAGCAGATGCCTCCCTTTAATTCCCACCAACTCTATCCAATCTAATGAATCTTAAGAGGGGTAAAGTGTCTATATTCTAAATTAGCTTACCCAAAGAGTGAAGATAAAAAATATCTCAACTTTTATATGAATAAATAAATATAGACTAATAAGTAACTCATAGAACAGACCGAAAAAAGTGTGAAGAAATAATTAATTATTCAGGCTAAACATGATTAAAAAGGGCCACTAATACACTAAGACAAATTAAGATCATTTGCACAGCGTTCATGTATGTCTTTCTTCTATCACAATGTATCCAACGGCTGAGAATAAGCTGATGCGGCACCAATGGTTTCCATCCACCAGACTCACGTGCTTATCGTGAACAGATAGTCTGCTGATATTCAAACTTTACTGCAAGAATCCTGCCTACCATTGAGCTGATATAAAGATTGAAACGTGCAAAAATTGGTACTAAAAGGAAAATAAAACGAACAAAAATAGTATGCAATGATGGAAAACTCAGTTCTTCATTAAAACAATATGATCTTCAAGCAAATATTATACTTATAAATGGCTATTTCAATTCAATTCTTCTACAAACTAATATTTTCAGAGTTACGGATCTATGCTACACATGATTCGCAGCCGCAGGCACACTTTTCAGTAGCACAAAGGAGAAGTGTAAAGCAAAAGTGACATAAAAGATTTTCAAGACGCTTGTTTCTTTTTCCTTTTCGGTGGTGGTGGTGGCGAATCCAAGCCCATCTATTTTATTCTCGATATTACTGTTAGTTGGCTTTCGAAAGTAAAAACCTTTCACTAATCCAAGTACTGAAGAATTAATGTAGTAGTAATCCACTTTGATCGATCAATCAATCATTACTGCTACCTCCAAACATAGATGCCATTTTCATAGCCAGATTGGCTGCCATTTCCCTCCTCTGAAAATCAGGCATCAATCTCAAGTTGTTACGCATGCTCCCTATCTCTGACATCAACCGTTCCAAATCCTCAATGTCGAAAGGCGAACCCATATCTAATTCTGAAACCTTATTAGGTTCTTCTTCATGTTGCACCACTTTGTTGTCAATCTCATCCACCAGTCCATCTCTTGAGGTTGACGGTTGCAGCTCTGCATTATCAGATCTGGTTACATTTGCTTGGTTGTGTTCCGTGGCAGATATATTCTGAGCTGACGATCCCCCTGCATCAGGAATTCCAACAATTCCATCTGCAGAAACCCAAACTTCATCCGAGTCATCCCATGGTTCAGCTGAACCCGGAGATAGCACTTCATACTCAAATTCGTAATCAGATTCTTCTTCAGAAAACTCTGGACAGTGAGAAAGATATCAGTCAGCAATACAATTAACAAGTGGGAAATTAAAAATCGAATGAAAGTAGAGTAAAAACACCTTCTTTCTCAGGTAGTGATGGCTCAGTTATCTTATCACCAGATTTTAGGATCATTCCAGGCCACATATGGGCGGAAAGAGCACCAAAGAGACGTTCAACTCCTTGTGAATCACCATTGACCGATAAACCTGTGATGAACAGTTTCTGTTAATGTATATGTATCTTGTCTGATAGCAGAATAAAGTGGGAGAGTTAATCGATCAAAATTTTTACTAATTAAAAGTAAATTCAACTCAACCAAAGGAGAGCCTTACATTTGTCAAAATCAGCATTGGAAGCACAAGCTTCAATGTATTCAATGTTATGTTCAGTGCACCATTCCAAACACGACCTCCTGATCTCCCAAGACGGCTCTTCATCACCCAATAAACTACTTCCTTCAAATTCAGAAATTCCATATTCAGTGAAATCTGAACAAGAATCACCAGAAGGCTCTGCAGGATTCAGCAGACGCCTTCTGTATTCAGCATGAACCGGGTGACCAGGAAGAAGATCTACTTTATTCCCAATGCATAATAGTATTTCAAACTGTTTTAAATCAATACGAGACGCCCAATCCTTAAGTGCATCTAGGGTCGATAGCTGCTCACATTTACACAAAACCAAGACACATTGATACTACAACACTTCACAACAATCTATCTTATCAAACAATTCACAATTGAAAACTTGAAAATGGCATGAAAGGATAGAAGCTAACATCATTGAGGTCAAAAACCATCACCAACGCATCCAAGCAGTCCAAACCAGGAAGCATCCCAACGGAAAATCCCTCGTGTAAATGAGCCATCCATAGTGAAACATCAGCTGTATAATACTTGGTGTTGATAGTCCAGCTGCCAATTAAAAAAATTCCCACTAAAACAACAACTGACTCCAAAATCCAAACAAACAATTCACTATTAAGTGAGCATACCCATGAACAAGTACTTGGGACGAAGAATCAGATTCAGAGGCATCTTCAAAATCAACAGATATCAATCCTACAATTTAAATCATCAAAAGTGAGACTAACAAGTAACAACAAACATTTACTCAACTGTAGAATTAAAGTTCGGATTTTTATTCAGTACAGAAAATACAGAACACAAATCAAACAAATGACAGTAAAAATCAGATACCATGTTAATCTAATTAGAAATATTTAAAAACATAATTGGATTATTGAATAGTAGAGAGTGTTACGAGAGATGAGGGTGTGTTTGCCGACGTTGGAGGATCCGACAATGAGAACGCCGGGTCGGTTCTCGAGCGAGGTCTGATTTTTGGTTTCCATTTTCTTCGATTTAAAATCAAAACCTTCCCTCAGCATCCAATCCAAGTCTCTGTGGAAAAATGACTGTTCCAACTTCCATGGAGATGTTCATGTTGGCTGGATTGGGGGCCCTTTTGAAAACAACATCATCATCATCATCATCATGGGCTGAAAACAATCATGCCACAACAATTACAGGCCACACAAGAATATCATGAATTGGATGGCCCAGCCCAATTCCATGATCAAAGACACTCGAGTTGTCTCAAATATGCTTCTCTTCTACACCAATTAATGTTGGGGATAAACCTCTAGAACCGATGAATGCGGAAACGCCGTGCCTAATATACGCTCATAACTTATAGCAAATAATAACGTCAATAAGCAAAAAAATAGATGAGAGAGAATAAAACAATCACAACACAAGATATACGTGGAAAACCCAAATCGGGTAAAAAACCACGGGCCGTCAGGGCGACAGAGAAAATTCCACTATATGATAAACTGTTACAACCATATACTCCAGGATTAACTCTCTCACCTCAACCCCAAACCCCACTCACAAGATCCTCACCGAGTACCCCACAATATCCCCTAGGTATCCTCTAAATATCACCCACGGATCTCTAACTTGATCCACCTATATTCCCTTGGATCCCTCCCCGGATATTCCCTTAGGTCTCCCCGGATCTCACTCACACTCTCTGATGTTTACATGGTGTTTTTTTCTCCACACAAATAAACCTAATTACAAGGTTCTATTTATTCTAGTTACAGGGAGTTTAAGATAAAAGGAAATCCTGCTCCTAAACGTTCAAAACTTACTTGTTCCACATAAATACTATTTCCTTTTATGACAAGTCTTCTTGTAGGGAGTAAATCATTTTCCTTCAAGCACAAGAACTTCCAAAAGAATACATTTTCCTATTATGCGCAACATTCCCGATCTCAGCAATACATCGTCTACGCCGTATTGGTCACGGTGTGCACCCCGCTTCCAACACCACGAAACAATTCTGCTCCTGACCGCTCTTGCCACCGCTGTGGCTTTTATAGCGCTCTCCACTGATCTTCGACCGCTCTCATTACCGCTGTCGAAATCCACAGCGTACATCAAAGCGCTATACCGCTGTGGGAACTGCTGTCAAAGCCACAGCGCAACCCACAGCGGTTTGCTCCATTCTTCCGTTCTTCTAGTCTTTAACCTCTCTTAAACACCACATTCAACTTCCAAACGTATCACACGTCTCCAAGAAGCTCCACATCAGTTGAGTCTTGTTTGGTTCACATTTGGTTCACATATGAATACAAGTCAAAACCTAACAATTCTCCCCTTTGACTTGAATTCTCAAGACCTTTGTCCATAGCCACAATTCTCATCACCGAGAATCACTATACCACACCACAAGGTATAACCACTTAGGAACGAACTATCCTAAGATTTTCCTTCACACAATTTTGTATTCATTGTTCTGGCACCATATCGAAATAACCTGCTGAAATTATGGTGAAACTCCTCAAGTCAGATTTTCAGGAAGTTCGTTAGCCATCGACATCTTTGTCCACCATACACTTTGCATCACTTTCTGACCAATGCCTTGTGCATAATTATGGACCACTAGCAGCAACATATCCTCTTCCATGGCCAGTGGGGAAAACTACCAAAAGGATAAACATGTCTTTATATCACCCAACCCTGTGAAAGACCTTCTGTCCTTGCATCACATACCTGGTGAAAGACTTGCTACTAGAAACTGGGAGTGCTTTATGTTAGGATTATGCTCAATAGCGAGAGTGTAATAGTGTTTTTGACAATCTATTCATATTAATAATGTGATTTCTGGTTTAACAAATCTTATAGCATTTATAGTTTAATTATTATAATTGTCAAAAGTAAATAATCATAAGGTCAAAAGACTATGAGAAAAGAAGAATTGTTCGTACATCTGGATATGTATGAGGTAGACACAATTCTTTAGTTAGTCTTGAATAATGTTCACAACTTAAGTTAAAGGTTGGGCATCTTTATCTTGTTAAAGTTGTAGAATTCTTTTGCTAGCATTTGAGTGGGATTAAATGAGTTATGATGAGTCTAAAATCATCGGAGGGTCTTCGAGTAAAAGAATCTAGTGCACTGGGTGCATTAAACAGGATCACAATGAAATACTTTATCTAGAACCGTTAGTAGATAAAAGTCTTTCATTATCAAGACAATCGGAGAGTCTATCTTAATCCTGAGATAAATGATGGACTTATGATTACAAGTGATATCATTTGAGCTATCAATGAGTACGATTATATAGCATAGTCTATCCTCGATAGTTTTGTGGTATTCATTTGTTAATCGATAGAGGACTTCATTTATAGATATGGACATCGTGGCTCCATTTATTAAAATAAGAGTATAATATCATCATATGGATGTTCTGAGGTAATTGAATAGTAAATCTCAACGTTGAGTTTTCGATAGTGTCTATTGAAAACATGGCTTCTGGACAAGTCAAAGTATCCAAGTTCAAAACGTGGTCATATGAGTAAATATGGTAATTATGAGAGCTATAGGCGGTATATGAGCTCTTAGCGATTACTGATATTATTCACGAGGATACACTATCTCCAATATGATTGTCTAGGGTATGAATGAGGAACATCTTCTTATTCTATCTTTATTTAAGAGTTCAATTTTAGCTCTTTAGTGGAATGGGTTAAAATTAATAGATCGGACCTAAGTGAATCATTTGTTGATTGTGATTAGGTTGTGTCTATTGAAGTTTAAATTTAGATAGCCCGCCAAGATCCCCAATCCACACGGACTTACATGGATCACTTGATATATTCTACCGAACCAATTTATGGGTCCATCTAGAATTGTATTAAGGCATGTGAACTTGTTTCTTTTAATAAGAATGGGCCTAGTTCACATGTGGGCCTTTTATTAAGATCCAATGGATTTAATAAAATAGAAAAACAATATATATAGATATATTAATATATATGGCACATGGCCGAGATATATATAATATTATATTGTTTTATTTTTATTAATTGATTAAATGGAAATTAATTAATTGATTGATTAATTATTTAATTAAAAATTAAAATCTTTTTCTGACTAGAAAATATGTTTCTTAGTAGTATACTATTATGGTAGTATAATAAATATTAAAGACTTTATTTGGTAAGTAAATAAATAAAGAGAATTTATTTATCTAGTCAAATTAGAAAGTCTTTAATATAGTCACAAATACACTAAAGAGTTGGATTAGGGTTTAAAATTCTAAGGAAATCTACCTAGAGTTAGGATTTAGGTCAAAAGACACAAATCCTACATGGTAGAAGATTTTCGGCCACATGATATATATATAGCTAATATATATATATATATATATATGGCAGCCGGATATATATAATATAAAAAATATATATATATGGAAGCCGGATATATATATAATAATAAGATATATTGCACTTGGCCGCATATATAAAAGATAGATATATCATTCTTGTAAGGGGGTTTAGTTTTTAGTACTAATACTTTATGAGGCAAGTGGAATTCGAAAAACCCTAGGTTTTTGGCTTGAGAATATTTTCTTTTGCTTGAGAAAAATAAAATAACATCAAACTCTAGAGATTAGTGTGATAATTCGGCCAAGAGAGAAAGAGAGAAGAGATCGTTTTATTTCGATAGTGCACTAGTAGCTTATACATCAATAGGCTTTGTGCACAACTTCGAATAAGGTTTACGCGAGTTTCGATCATTAGATTGAGAATTCAAAAGTGACCGGAACGTTCTTTGTTATCTCTTGGAGGTTTCGATCATTATTTTGTTTTTGGTCGATTTGGGTGGTGGATTTGGGCGGCGGCGGGGGGTTTGGGTGGCTAGGGTTTGATGATGATGATGATGAGATGCAGTTAAGATGATGGAATTCGGTCCGATTTGGGTCCGATTTGATTGGGGTTTGGAGATGACGATGTTTGGGTTGTTGTGTTTTTGTTTGAAAATGAAGAAGATCATGTTGTCATTGATGTTTGGGTTTTGTGATTGACAGTGGGTGTTGAAGATGATTAAGATATCTGGGTTTGGTGAAGAGATGAATTTAGATTTGGGAAGATATCTGGGAATGATTGAAGATGATTAAGATATCTGGGTTTGGTGATGAATTTAGATTTGGGAAGATATCTGGGAATGATTTTTCAGATTTGGGAATGGTTTAGAACTGTTGAAGTCAGGAAATTTTTTTTTGGAGATTTGAAGATCTGCCGATGCAGATTTTGATTTATTTTTCTGTTTATTTTTCTTATTTTTTAAAAAACTTTATTTTAAGTTTATAATTTCATTTCTTAAAATAAAAAAAAAAAAAAAAATCAGAAACAGTTTTTGAAAAAAGAAAATCAGGTTTTTTTTAATCTATATTTTTTAATCTTATTTTTTAATTTTATTTCTTTTATTTTGTTTTTTAAACATTCTAATTATAAAAAAATAAAAAATAAAATAAAATCGGTCAACTAAAGTCTAAGGACAAAATAGACTTTTATCTAATTTTGTAACCATTGACAGTCAAAAATGTGGTCAAATGGACCTAAATGAGCTATTTTCAATTATATAAGGACCAATTTGATAAAAAAATCAATTAACAATTAAAAAAGTGACTTTTCCCAATTAGATTGGGACCAAATTGTGAAAACCCCCCTTTTTTTTTTTAATTTAGATATAGACATTAAGTTTTACTGATCTTGTCTTATGAATTTTTTTATAATATATTTTTAAATTATTTAACTCTAATTTGTTTTACTATTTATTTATTTTATACAACAACCATCAAGTTAGCCAGTGATGTAAAAAGAAATGTTTAAGTAAATTTGGTAAAAAAGAAATAGATACATGAGCAATACACATATTTAAAATAAAAAAAATAAAAAAACTGATATTAAATGACAATATGTTAAAGTTAAAGAAGATGGGTAATTTAGGAAATAAGTTGTTGGTTTGCATTGTAAATAAAATGAAAAAGAAGGCCATTTATTAAAAGCTATAAATTTAATGTGAAGAAATTAATGATATCCACATGTCAGCACATTAATGGAGAGTGGGTTGGGAGAGTGGATTGAGAGAGTGGATCTAGCACTCCTCTTTGTTATAATTGTTTCAATCTCAACTTTCCCTACTAAATTTGTTAATTTTTTATTATTTAAAATTAAAAAGTCAACAAATACGGCTGTATTTATTGCTGTGCCAAATTTGGCATATGCTATAAACTGTTGGCACAGCTTTTAGCATTGTATTAGAGCATGTTTTTTTTTACTTTGTGCTAAATTATAGCATTGATACAATGATTTAGCATTGCATTGGGGATGCTCTTATACTTCTATCTTAATATGATTAAAGATAGACCGATGTTGTTAGTTTAACCTGATGGGACGAAACCACAAACCTTTTATTTAGAAGAAATGGTTTTTTCTAAATTACAATCGACTGAATGGTTAAGCTTTTCGGACTAAACATTTTGGGTTGGACCCAAAATGGAAATTGGGATTCTGGTAGGGCTGAACATATGGCCTCAACCCAATTCTATGGTATAAGAAACTTAAATAGTATAGTATATTATTAAATATTAGAAATTTGAAATGACCCACCTAATGAGAGAGTAAGAAAAGTTGGTGTGAGGTAGGTGGGGCCCACCAAGATCAAGATTTTCATGGGAATATGGGATTAGTGGACAACTCATATACTATAAATAGACTGTTAGGTTGTCAGTGGTGCTTTTGAGGCCGTAGGATGAAAGTGAGAGAATCTATCAGATGGTGATAGAGCAACCGTTACAAATTTGTAATCCGTACATGGTAATGGGCAGCTACTATGAATCTGGCGTTCATTCATGGCAATGACAACTTAAGATACACGTGTACAAATGAAGATACACGTGTGGAGGGTGGTTATGGAAATTTGTAGGGGATGGATAGAGTTGAATTGCTAACACAACTCGTCACCTTCTATCACATTCCATGAGGATTCTCTTTTATGCTTTTACCATCTTGCCCCTCCTTTCTATTTCATCCAAACTTTCCTCCTACACACTTAAAATGATCTAGATTCAAGAGACTCTACAATACTTCAATTTATATATGTATTTATATGAATTTTTATTCATATTTTGCCATTAAAAATTTAATTCAAAAAGTTTCAAACTAACAAAAGGAGAAAGGAATGTGTTTTTATTTATTGAGCCATAAAGAAACATGCTTAATTGAATAGGTTTTACATATAATATAGAAAGTTATATAAATTCAACCATGTAATTAAAGCTTCTAATAGTGTGATTAAATCACTTCTCTCTAAGTATGGACAACTAATTTCTTAATTAATGATTAAATTTTATATAAAAGATGATACATCAAATTGATTTTTCAATTAAATTTTGAATCTCAATTTTGTTAAATATGGCTGATTAATTTTTAAAATATTTTATCAATAATGGTTTGCTATTTTTAAGCCTTCGTTATGGAACTAGGACTAGATTATGTAATAAAGATTTTAGTAACATTATTGTTATTCATTTTCAAAACCATTGGTTAATTTTATCGGTATGTACTTACATGATTGAAGTCAACATCAATATTTGTCAAAAAAAAAGAAAAAAAAAGAAGTCAACGATCATTAGATTTGGTTTTGAATGTAATTAATAAATTATCATATCAAACAAATACATTTTCATTTTAAACACGTGACAACGAAAATGGTTCCAAAACTCCATGAATGATTGCTCACGTGTTCTCAATAAATATACAAAGCAACATGTGTTTACTTATTATTTATTATTTTCTCTTTTAATTTTTCATGACGATTGACAACCTAAGTTTTCCTATTTTATCCATTTCATAATCCAAATATACCATCCATACCATTTTCATGAACGAAAACAATGCTCTTCTTATAAGAACTTAAAATAGCTTCATTGTAGCACAAACTTAAACATTTTTACACTCTTTTTCTCTAGTAAAACCTTCAAAATGAACCTCATATTTCACAAACTTTCCTCTAAATTAAAGAACACAAGGTTATTTTTGTCATTTCAAAAAACGGAGAAATAACCTAGGTTTTTTTAAGGAGAGCTTCTTTTGACAATCCAATTTTTTCTTTTTACACTTCTTTTCTAAAAACACTCCATTCTCAAAATTTAAATTTAAAAAAATTCTAAAGACACTTCATTTTGTTAAAATATTATCATTTTTATCTTTTTTGAATTAAATTATTAAAAAAAGAAATTATCTCTCCTAAATCATTAGATTAATTATTACATATTAAATACTCTCTCCTAGATTTTTAATTACCATATTAAACTCTCTATCCTCCTGCCTCCAATACATATCTCTAATTTACAATCTCCATTCAAGCTTTCATATATCTTTTTTTTTTATATAATTTTTTTTTTTTGACTTTTTAATATATATATATTACTGTTAGTGAAAAACTAAAATATTCATAAGTTTTTTTTTTCTTTAACTATTAATCAGAGATTGATCAAAAAATATGGAAATATGACTTATTTTTATTTATTTTTTTGAAAAATGGAGAGAGATTAATTAGGAGAGAGTGTTTAATATGATGATAACAGATTTAAGAGAGAGAGTTTAATACATAATATTTAATCTAATGATTTAGGAGAGAGATTATTTTTTAATAATTTAATTAGTTTGGAGTGTCTTTAATTTTTTTTATCTTGTTTAGTAATTTTAATTTAGGTTAAAATTGTCATTAATAAAAAAAAATTAAATTGGAGTATGAATAGATAATTTATGGATTGTAAAGAGAAGCTCTCTAACTTTTAACCTTACAAAGCTTTTAATAACGTGATTAAGAGTTTGTTTGGTTGAGTTTTTTAAAAACCTCTATTACACTAACTACTAATTAATATTGTGAACATATTCTAAGGTAAATAAGATACAATAATGCTAAACATCTCACCTACAATCCCACCATTTTTATCCCAACACATGTGGCAGCTGATATGTCATTATAGGTGAGATATTATCACTATGTTGTTTTTTATTGACATTCATCACATCTCTATTTGTCACAAGAATTGGTAGACAATATTAGCGCATCGTGCACCTGCAATATGAGATTACTACCTCTATTTATTAGTTATAAATTGTGAGATTCTATTCAATTTGTTTTTCTTTTTATAGATACTAAATTCAAATACCTCTATTTATGAGTTGTAAATTGTGAGATTATATTTCTTTTATTGAGTTTGTATATTTATAGATACTAAATTCAAATTAATAAGTTATATTAATAAGGAAATTTCCAGAAAAATGGATGGAGTTGAATTGCTAAGTGAGATCCATTTGGAGACCTAACACAACCCTTTTCTTTTGCGCTTTTACCATCTTGCCCATCCATTCTATTTCATCAAGACTCTACAATACTTGAATTTATATGAATTTGAATTTAATTTTAAATATTTTTATGATGCATCACTATCATTAAAAAAATTAATTCAAAAAATTTCAAATTGATTGAATATGTTGTACATATGACTTTCAACCGTATAATGCTTTTAATAATGTGACTAAATCACTTTTCTCCAAGTATTAATTTGTTTTCTTAGACAAGAGGAGGTTGGTCCGGTGGTAAAACCCCTCACACTTGCACCATGAGGTTACAGGTTCAAGTCTTCCCCCTTTCCAAAAAAAACCCTAAATTTATGTAATAGTATAATTCTTAAAAATAATTAAATAAATAAATAAATTGTTTTCTCAAATATGGTTCACTCTTAAAATCTTTGATCCATGGGTTTCAATATTTTTTAAGCCTTCACTGTGGAACAATGATTTAAAGTATCTAATAAAAGTAACATTATTGTTATTTTTGATTTTCAAAGTCATTAGTTGTTTTATCGGTATTTAACAATCAATATATTTGATTTTGAATGTAACTATTAATTCATCGATACAAATAAATAAGTTTTCATTTTCAATACGTGACAATAAGATCGGTTCCAAAACTTTGATATATTTGATCCCCCATGAGATCTCAATAAACATATAAAATAACACATGTTTCATTATTCTTAATTATTTTTCTCTTCTAATTTTGCATGGCGATGACTTTCGTTTCCATTTTAGCCATTTCATCATCCAAATTAATATATTATCCATGCATACCACACTTGATGATCAGTGTAACAATACTCTTTTCATAAAAACGCTAGAACCTAAAACATTTTTACACTCTTTTTCTCTAGTAAAACCCTTCAAAATGAACCTCATTTCACAAACTTTCCTTTAATGAATACAAGGCTATTTTTGTCATTTCCAAAGAAAAAAATAACCTAGTTTTTTTAAGTTAAAAAAATCTCACATAAAAGGACATTTTGGTAAATGCAAACCAGCATCCCCTTCTATAAGAAACCTAGTATTCTCTGCAGTGAAAGCATCACTACCAACCCAAGAAAAAAAAATCTCTTCTCAATTCCTCTCCTCTCCAAAGAAAAAAAAAACTCTACTTTTCAATCCAAATGAATCCCAAAGACAATTTTATCGACCTCACAATCGACAGTCCTCTTTCATCTCCCAAACACCCCAAAGCAGCCATTAATGGTAGTGATGATGACAAAGATAATGTTATCTTCTTTGCTGAAGAGCCCTTGCAGCCACAACCTATTCATGATTTGATGAATAGTAACAGCAGGTTGGTTGTAGTCTCGAATAAAATTAATTTATTTTTAATGATCTAGGACGTGACAGGTGGTTTATATATATTTGGATATCACTATTTAATTTGTTAATGTACATATTTCTAATTGATATTATTTGTTTTTGATCTATATAGCTCCTTGCCGAAAATGGAATGTGGACAAGCGGATTGGATTGCGGAGAAATGTTTAGCATCTAAGCCAAAGCCAGATAGCCCTGAACGCATCTGCATGTTGAACAGACAGCCTGAATTTCCACTGTTTTGGTCATCATCCGATGATGGCGACGACGTCAACGTCAATGACTACTTGAATATGGACAACTTTGAGGCGCTGGCTCTGCCAGCTCAGAAGAAGAGAACCATTAGAGAGGTTGAAAATGATGTGATCAACAGATCACCGTCTTCTCTGGGCTCCAACACCACTGTTGATCAGGAGCCACCCCTTGTCGTCCGGAGACTGGAAATTCAGGATTCTTCAGTGCGCCGCCACGAATTTCGGGGATCAAAACATGAGTGAGTGTCTGTCCAGTGATCGAATGTATGTCAGGCTTGATGTGATCAACCTCTGCTTTGGGCTGAAGTACAATGAACTGAAGTTGAAGCTGTTTTAGGGTTTTTTTTTTTTTTTTTTTTCATGTTTGTTGGTTGAAAGTGTTTGATGAAACCAAACAGTACTCTATCTATCTGTTTATCCTTTTAAATTGTTAGAATTTATGTTTTTTAATTGTACTATGTTGTCTGTTTTTTTTTTTTTTTTAAAATATGAATGAATTATCAATTTGTAATATATATATATATCTTTTATTTTGCTGAAGTACTCCGATAAGATAAAATCAAGTAAGAACAGTTTATTAAAGTTAAATTATCGAAAGGATACAATCATACAAATTAAAAGATCACCATCCAAAGGAAAGTAAACTAAGAATAGATTCACATTCAATGGAATGGAATCCTTCAAAGAGATACAAACTATAATGGAGAAAATCTTAAAAGCATTGTATTTCTGAAGGATCAAGATCTCCTACCCATCTTTTTTTTACTCATCTTTTAAACATCTGCTAACACGTGGCAACCAAGCAAATGAATGGGTAGGATTAATTTGCTTTTTTTTTTCCCCTCCCATCTAATAAGCGACGCCGTTTAGATTATTTGCTTTATTTTTTTTTTCTTATTTGTTTCTCTCTCCACTACTCCATTTTTTTGCCTTGTCATCTTTTTCCCTAGTTTTTCACTTTTTCTTAGTAGCGTTGAGTTGGAGAGATTGAAGAACATCAACTGTACTGGGGAAGCTCTACCAGTTTCAATTCCTTCGTCTACATGTCTCAATGCTTCGTATTCCTCTTCTAATTCCAAGCCCTAATTCCATTTGATTCATCGATTGATTCCCGTACCAGTAATTGTTGTTTGATTCATCTATTGATTCGTTCTTCACACTCAAATTCCCCAATATACTATACCTTGCTCAATTTCTTCATCAAGAATTGATTCGGCATCAAAATCATCATGAAACTCTTCGCTTGACAATTCCACGGAATTACCCTGAAAATCGATTTCACCATTATTGATTTGACACGGTTTGTCATGAAAATTGACCGCTTTTGGTTTGAATCGGAAACCGGAACTCTTGATTTCGGCGACGGTTGATCTGGATGTTGGAGTGAATGTGTCCACTGAGAAGAGCAGTCCTTTGGGCATCTCCGATTGTGTTTTTTTTTTCTTGGAAACATATTGTAGAGGGATTTTGATTGTCAAATTTTTTTTTCTAGATTATTATTATTTTAGAATTGATTGAAGAAGAGATATGATTGTGGGATGTGATTTGTGATTTTTTTTTGGAATCGATGTTCATCTTCTTTTTTTAATTATGTGATCTCTATCCATGTTCATCTTCTTTTTTTCTTTTTTAGTTTTCGTTTTTTTAGTTTGATCTTCTTCTTTTTAATTCTAGGATCTCCATCAGACTCCATTGATGTTCATCTTCTTCATTTTTCTAATTTTCGTTTTTTTATTACTATTTCTTTTCTTTTTTTAATTTGATCTTCTTCCTTTTTCTAATTTTTGTTTTTTTATTACTATTTCTTTTCTTTTTTTAATTTGATCTTCTTCCTTTTTTTTAAAAAAAAATATGGGATCTCCCATCAAGACATTCAGACTCCATGAATGTTAATCTTTTTTTTTTTCAAATTTTCCCAGATTCAACATCATCTGGAAACCAAGTAAATCGAAGAAGATTTCGATGATAAATAAAAACGAAAATCCCATCTGGAAACGATTGAAAAACGAGTAATCTCTTCGACAAATAACAGAACCAAAAATCAAGGTCAGAAGTGTGTGGTTTGTTTGAGTAGTTAGGGATTCGATCTGACAATGTTGAATGGGAGAGAGAAACAAATACAAAAAAAAAATAAAGCAAATAATCTAAACGGCGTCATTTATTAGATGGGAGGGAAAAAAAATAAAGCAAATTAATACTACCCATTCATTTGCTTGGTTGCCACATGTCAATAGATGTTTAAAAGATGAGTAAAAAAAAGAGATCCTTTGCGGAAATCAATCCTCAAATCTGTATTTAATTACAATACAAGAGCCTGTTTGTTATGTTTCTCTACTAATCAAAATAGCTTCTTTTAAAAGAATAATATCAAAAGCTCTTTTCAAATTTGTTTTTGGTTGTTTGGCATCAACTTGAGAAATTTTTTTTTAATATTAATTGTTTTTTTTTACATCTATCGGAAGAAGCTAAAAAAAAAAAAAAAAAAAAACGAACCCGAAAGAATGGACCGAAGAAAAGTGCATATATATATGATATATCATTCGTAATTTTTTTTCTTTTTAATTTCATAAAGCTTGACAAAATTATTTGAAGATAAATAAACATAATTGTTGATATATATATTGAAGAAACACAAAAGCAAGTGACTAGTCATGGACATAACTACTTGAAGAAACAAGACAAGGCCAGCTCTTCCTCCTCCATGTCACAACCACCACCACCACAACCGCATGATGACTATCAGCTGCCCAATTCAATATGTCTCAGACCTCCAAGAATCCGTTCCCAATTTCTTATATTTGTAGTCTCCTTTGGATCGCAGCAATATATAGCAATGCTAGGGGTGGTGATGGTGATGATCATCAAATACAAAATAATGTTGCATGCTCAACCGACCTCAACAAACTCCAACGCTGCAGCCGCACCAATATCTTTTCCTGCCTCCGCCATCACTGTGGAGGAGCCACCCAACAAGTATGTTCCCAATGATGATCGACTAGGCAGAGAATTCATTGCGATACGTAGTGGACAACTCATGGAGATGGAGTGGCTCCGCATCATCTGAAGAGCTGAAGGCGTTTATGGAGGGGATTTTGCCAGAAAACTGGAAGCTCCGGCTGCCTGAGGACACTTCCATCAACTTCGGCGATCAAAACTATAGGGAATCCTTCTCCAATGATCGCTCGAAGCTGTTCAATGTTTTTTATTTATTTATTTATTTATTTATTATTTTATTTTATTATTTTTAATGTTTGGTTGTTAGTCTTGTAAAATTTATTTATTAAAACTTTTGTTAGATTGATGAGATGAGGTTGATCCGATAATAAAACCCCTCATATATACACCATAAGGTTGCGGGTTTGAGTACTCCTCCCTTTCCCCAAAAAAAACCTCCGATTTATGTAATAATAATAATAAAAACTCTTGTCAGGTTAAACATTAATATATACTTACATATTAAATCAATTATTATCTAAAGACATACATCATGAAGGGAAATCACATCTGACATATCTATTTGACATTGGAATGCATCACTAATTCTTATCATAAACTTAATTATAACCAACGTGTTATAGTAGTATAAAATCCTCTCTCAAATTATATATATATATGGGTCAAGTTAAATCAACTTAAATTTGTGACTTAAAATTTTGACTTTAACATCTCAACCACTCATGTGCTATTAATCCAATGGTTGAGACTTGAATGCATTTACAATTCTTAGATTAAGAGTACATGAGTGGTTGAGATATTAAGTCAAAATTATAAGTCATAAATTTAAATTGGTTTAGTCTAACCCTATATATATATTGATAGACAAGCAAGTGTAAACAAATTCGACAAATTTTTTTCTATTGTATTACTTGATGTCTTTTAATTTTTTTTACTCATATAATACACTGGATTTTGAAGGCAGTAAATTTGATTATGTATTCCTTTAACTTTATATAATAAAAAAAAATCTTCAATAAAATTATTCCTACAATCGAAGTTTGAAAAAAAAAAAAAAAAAGTATACCTTGATTGAAAAAAATATACTAAATAATATTGTGAACCGTTCTAAGGTAATTAAGATATTATCAATATTGACATATAACTGTCCATTTTTTATTGACATATTCTTCGCATGACTATTTGTCATTAGAGTTGTTAGACAATATTAATGCACCGTGCGCACGCTGTATGTAATTACTAACTTTATTTATGAATTGTAAATTGTGAGATTGTATTACATTTATGGGGTTTTCTATTATTAGAAATTAAATCCAAATTAATAAGAGATATTCATAAATAGATTCTATTACATTTATAGAGTTTTTCTATTTATAGATACTAAATTAAAATTAATAAGAGATATTAATAAATGGAATCCTAAAGTTGTTGTGGATTAGTTGGTGCTTCTGAGGCAGTAGGATTTAGGTGGGAGAATCTATTTGACAATGACAACCCAATGTACACGTGGAGCCCTAGAGTACATGTGGAGAGTTGATATGGAAATTTGCAGTGGAGTGGATATAGTTGAATTGCTGAGTATGATCCCAAATTCCCAATGTACCCTTTTCTTTTTCTACCATCTTGCGCCTTCAATCTATTTCATCAAAAATTTCATCCCACAAAACTTCAAATGATAATTAAGACCGGGCGATACTTGAATTTATATGAATTTTAATTTTAATTTTAAATATTTTTGTGATTCATCATTATCATTATAAAATTAATTCAAAAAATTTCAAATTGATTGAACATGTTGTAATTATATAATTTTCAACCATATAAAGCTTTTAATTATGTGATTAAATCACTTTTGTCCAAGTATTAATTTGTTGTCTTAACAACTAATTTCTTATTAACTAAATTATATATATATTTTTTGAATCTCAATTTTATTAAATATGGTTCACCCTTAAAATCTTCAATTAATGAGTTTCAATTTTTAAGCCTTCATTGTGGAACTAAGACTAGATTATCTAATAAAAGTAACATTATGGTAATGGATTCAAATCAAATGTCCAAAAATGATGTCCCAATTTGTGTCTAACCAACCAAATTGGGACATGTGTCTACATTTATTGATTTTTTTTTTTCTTCATAAATGTAGACACATATCCCAATTTGGTTGGTTATACACAAATTAGAACACCATTTTTATTTGAGTCGTCCTATTTTCAAAATTATTAGTTATTTTTGTTGGTATTTACATGAATGAAGTCAACAGTCGACCGATTTGATTTTGAATTTAACTATTAATTCATCAATACGAATAAATACATTTTCATTGACAATAAGTTTAGTTCGATCCAAAAGTTCATGAAAAAAGATTCGATCTCCCTCAGGTGATCTCTATAAACATATAAAATGACATTTGTTTTTGTTATTCTTAATTATTTTTCTCTTCTAATTTTGTATGGCGATGACTTTCGTTTTCCATTTTATCCATTTCATTATCCAAATTAATATACCATCCATGCATACCACACTTAATTAGTGAAACAATACTCTTTTTATAAGAACTCAAAATAGCTTCATTGTAGCTCGAACCTATAAAACATTTTTACACTCTTTTTCTCTAGTAAAACCTTTCAAAATGAACCTCATTTCACAATCTTTCCTTTAATGAATACAAGGTTGTTTTTATCATTTCCAAAGACAGAAATAAGCTAGTTTTTAAATTTCAAAAAATCTCACATCAGTAGGTACACTGAAAAGGACATTTTGGTAAATGCAAACCAGCCTCCCCTTATATAAAAACCTAGTATTATCTGCGGTGAAAGCATCGCTAGACCAACCCAAGAAAGAAAAAAATTGTCTTCTTCGGTTCCTCTCCTCTCCAAAGAAAAACAAAAGTCTCATTTTCAATCCGAATGAATCCCAATGGCAATTTTATCGACCTCACGATCGACAGTCCTCTTTCATCTCCCAAACACCCCAAAGCAGCCCAAACACAGGAGACTATATAAGTTTGTTCACTTATACCCTCTCTCTCTGCTTTAATTTCATTTCTATTCTTGATTATTATAATATAATCTCTTGCTTCTTGTTTGTTTATTTTATATATATACATTTTAACATACCTGAATTTCAAGATCTTATTTTTCTTGCAATAATCTTGTTTTGACATACACAAGGTTGGCTCTAGTCTTGAATAAAATCAGGTCCATTTTCTTCTTTTTATCCTGAATGATCTAGGATGTGGACAAGTGGTTTGAATATATAGATCATTCACTAATCTACGTGGAAACTACCCACAAATTATTTTTAGTACAACAATATGAAATATTTGACAATAGATATCACTTTTTAATTATTCATGTATATATTTCTTAATTAATGATGTATTTCTAATCAATATATGAATTATTTGGTTTTGATCCAGCGTCTCTCAGGCAGCGCATAGCAAGACATGCAATGGAACGTGGACAAGACCAATCGAATGCCAAGAAATGTTTTGCTTTGAGACAAAGCCAAAGCCAAAGCCAAGTAGCCCTAAACGCGAGCCAATCATCGGTGCGTTGAACAGAAAGCCTGAATTCCCACTGTCTTGGTCATCATCCGATAACGACGATGACGACTTTGATGTGCTGGTTCTGCTAGCTGATCAGAGAAAGAGAACTCTTACAGAGGTTGAAGATGATGTGTCATCATCATCATCATCATCTTCTCCTGCCTCCAGCAGCACCACTGTCGATCAAGAGCCACCCCGTGTCGTACGGAGACTGGAAACTCAGGATTCCTCTGTGCGGCGAGTTTCGGCGATCAAAACATGAGTGACAGTCTGTCCAGTGATCGAATGTATGGCAGGCTTGATGTCAACCTCCGCTTTGGGCTGAAATCGTGTTTCGCTATATATACGAATATAAGTGAAAACAAATGGCATAATGAGAGGATTTCAGAGGCCAGAAATTAAACTGTAAAATATTAGGGCCCGTCCTGCAAGCCGTTTTTTGTTTTTGTTTTTGTTTTTCGAAAAGAAAAATGAAAATGAATACAGTGTTTTTGGTTTTATTTTTGAATTCCGAATACGCGTCTGGTAGCATTTACTGGAATCCGTATTTTGAAAATAAAAACGGAAAAAACGCGTCTTGTAGGATAATCGAAAACTTTCGAAAATTGAAATATCAATTTTTAATTTTTGTTTAATATTATAACAATTATAAATAAATGATTAAATAATTTAAAAAAAAAACATTTTGTAATTTATTTTAGGGTTTAACAAATTTTAAGAGTTGAAGAGGAAGAGGAAGAGGAATAAGAAGCATACCAGATCGGCGGTGATCGGCGGCTGGAAGCAGACCAGATCGGCGGCCGGAAGCAGACCAGATCGGCTGCCGGAAGAAGACCAGATCGGCGGCGGGAAGAAGAAGAAGAAGAAGAAGAAGAAGAAGAAGAAGAGATCTCGGCGGCATCTCGCCGCCGAGATGCAGACCAGATCTCGGTGGGAAGAAAAGGAAGAAGAAGAAGAAGAAGAAGGAAGAAGAAGAAGAAGAAGAAGAGATCTCGGCGGAGCAGATCTCGGCGGGAAGAAGAACTCGGCGGGAGGAAGAAGAAATCGGTGGAAAAAAAATTATTAAAATAAAATATATATTAATGATATGGGCCCACTTCATTTGGAAAACAAAAAAAAATTCAAGAAAAACAAGTTTTTTTTGTTTTTCAAAATTTCCACTTTTAACAATTGGTATTGTTTTTTATTTTGTTTTTGTATTTTGAAAATAAAATGAAAAACGGTTACAGGACGCGAATTCGAAATCATTTTTAGAAAATAAAAACGAAAACAGGCTGAAAACAGCCTACAGGACGGGCCCTTAGTAATTTCAAACATGTCAAGCATCAAATTAATTGAAACAATCTAAGTAGAACCTCTATAAATTAATAATCTCTATAATATAATAATTTTTTCCGGTTTCAACTTAACCCAATAAAATAAATTAATAATTTCGATAATTGATAAGATAATAATTTTCAAAAAACCCCTATATAAATTTGTGGTTTCATTCATATCATAAATTAATAATTTGTTGAAATTACAAATATAATTTACTATCATACTTTCTTGAAATATGACTCTAATGTTGCTTTTTTTTCATTTTTCTTTTTTGAAATTCAAATCTAGTTGAATCTCATCTCTAATTTTTCTTAATGCACCTAGAAGTTTTAGAATTGAATTCAAGAACTGCAACAAAAAATTATGAAGCGTTGTTGATGCTTTGAATGCATAATGGAATTAATGTTTTATTGACTTAATTTTTTATTCTTTGAAGTATAATGTATTTTTACTTGATAAATGATTTAGATTAGTTGAATTTTTAATTGGTTATTTGTATTTGTCATAAATGCACTCTATAAATTAATTTGTGGTCATAAAAGGTTAATAAATCTTTGACTCCTACTCTTCTAGTTGTATAATCAAACAGTATCGGTCTCATATATCCTAAGTAGAGATAAAATAAATATAATAAAAAGAAAAAGGAAATACATATTGTTTATAACCTAAGTTGATAATTTTAGTATTGACTCCTTTTTTTTTTTTTTTTTTTTCTACCTGTATCCTATTTATTTTAATAATTGTGTCATAAAATTATATGGAAAAAGAACAAGTGGTAGAGATATCCCTTCCACGTTAGTGGTGGAAGTTCAAGTCATACCATGTGCATGTTACAAATATATGTGGGGAATTTTCTCAGTGAGGTTATCTAACATTGTGGACGATTTAAGCTTTGGACGCTAATTTGGACTATTAAAACTGTGTTGAAATATATATATATTAGAAAAAAATTCAGAAATTTTGCGTGTTAGGAATTATTTTTCTAAATTTTTTCAAATAAAACATATAAAAAAATGGGAAACATAAAAAATCGTTTATGTTAGTAAGTTAAATTTCTCTAATATATATATATATATAATCTGTTTATTTATGCTATTAAGTTAAAAGAAAATTATTACTATATATGTGGTAATTTTATCAAACAAGGAAACCGATTATGGACGTAAGGGCCCATATAGTAATTTTTTTTTAAATGTCTATTAGGCCCAAAAGGTTCAAAACCATATTAAACTGAATCAAATTGAACCGGAAAAATTAGATTTTAGTCAATTTGTTTTTGTGAGTCAATCCGATAAAAAAATTGAAAACCAAATACAAACAAGATAAATACGATTTTGATCAAAAACTGAATCGATCCGAACCGTGCCCACCCCTAAGTCAAATACACAAGCATTATCTCATGTATCATTCACAAGTATTTAGGAGCAATTTGAGAGTATTAAGCTAATTTGAGAAATGGGCCCTAACACCCATGGATTAAGGCCCACCCACAAAGGGAGTATGGAAAGTTGGTGTGAGTGTGGGGCCACCAAGGTCAAGATTTCATGGATCGGTAGACAACTCATATTACAACAAATAGAATGCTAGATTATTGGTGGTGCTTCCAAGGCCGTAGGATAAAGGTGTGGGGATCTATCGAACGGTGATGGCTGACCGTTATGAATTAGAGTCCATGCATATTAATGACAACCTTTCATGGGTTTGTGGACAACTCAAGTTACCATAAGTAGACTATTAGGTTATTAGTGGACAACTCAGATTACCATAAATAAACCATTAAGTTATTGTTGGACAACTCAAATTACCATAAATAGAGTACTAGGTGGTGCTTCTGAGGCCGTGGGATGAAGGTGGAAGGATCTATCGGACAGTGATGGGCGACCATTATAAATTGCTGAATTGTTGAGTGGGCCCCCCCTGGAGAGTGTTATCTAACACAACCATTCTCTTTTGTGCTTTTACCATTTTGCCCCTCCACTCAATTTTATCAAAACTTTCCTTTTACAAACTTAAAATGATCAAACAAACTCTATACAATACTGAAATTTATATATGTATTTGTATGAATTTTTATTTTAAAGATTTTGATGATGCATTCCTATCATTAAAAAATTAATTTAAAAAGTTTCAAATTAACAAAAGGAGGGAAATGTGTTTCGTTAAATATGTTGTACATATAAGTATATAACAGGGTTACCATTCGACAATATAAATTCATCCATAAAAAAACTTTAATAATGTGATTAAATCAATTCTTTCTAAGTATTAATTTTTTTTTAACTATTATAATTATATTCAATTTTGGGGAGATATATATGTTGATTCGAACCTGGAACATTCCTAAGTAGGATGAGCGCTCTTAAAATATTTGATCAATAATGGTTTGCTATTTTTAAGCCTTCACTGTGGAACTATGACTACATTATGTTATAAAGATGTTAGCAATATTATTGTTATTCTTGATTTTCAAAGTCATTAGTTTTTTTTTTTTGGTACTTAATTACATGAATGATGTCGATCAATAGATTTTGAATGTAATTAATAAATTATTGATAGAAACAAACACATCTTTCATTATTTTTAACATGTGGCAATGATCAGATTGGTTCCAAAATTTCATAAAAAAATATATGATCCCTCACGTGATTTCAATGAACATATATATAAAATGACATATATTTATTTATTCTTAATTAATTTTCCCTACTAATTTTGCATGTGAATCGACGACTTTCATTTTCTCATTTTATCAATTTCATCATCTAAATAAACAATTCATACCACCTCATGCAAGAATTTTCACACTTGTAGCACAATGCTTTCTTATAAGAACTTAATTGTAGCACAAGGGTAAAACATTTTCACACTTTTTTTTCTATTAGTAAAACCAGCCAAATGAACCTCATTTTCACAAACTTTCCTTTAATGGAGACAGGGCTATTTTTGTCATTGTCATTTTCAAAGATAGAGAAATAACCTAGTTTCTTAAGTTTTTTTTTTTAAAAAAAATTCTGACGTAAGCAAGTCCACATAAAAGGACATTTTGGTAAATACAACCTAGTCTTCCCATCTATAAAATCCTAGTATCTCAACAGTGAAAGTATCACTACCAACCCAAGAAACAACATCAAATTCTCTTATCTGATTCGTCTCCTTTTCAAAAAAAAAAAAAAAAAAAGCCAAATTAATCTAGAAAGTACGGTAATGAAATGAATTCTGGATAATCAAATTTCCAATTCACGACTGTATTCATTAAATCTATACCATATTATTCTTCTCTTGTTTGTTCAAATTAAAATTGCAATACTTTCCTTGATTTGACTAACGATGGAGCAAATAATATCATCATCTCATCATGACCATCATCAACAACCAGAAAAAACAATGTGGAGTTGGGAAGAGAACGAGGCGTTTGAGAATGCTCTAGTTGAACTAGATCATGATTCTCCTGACCTTTTTGAACAGATCGCGGTGCGAGTTCCAGGGAAAACCCCTTCACAAGTCCAAACACACTACAATGATTTGGTTGAAGATATTCAGACGATCGAATCAGATCTTGTACCACTACCCAACTACGGGAACGACAACACCAATGCTACTAATACTGTCAATGCAGAAAAAAAACGTAAACATCCGCGGAAAAAGGGCATTCTTTGGACACCCGAAGAACATGAGTACGTATAATATTAATAGCTACATGTATTTGTGTTTGTGTTTAAATAATTCTCACGTACTGACTGTCTATTTGTTTTTTATCTAGGTTATTTCTGATCGGACTTGAAAAGTACGGAAAAGGTGATTGGAAGAGCATTTCAAGGTATTGTGTAGTGACAAGAACCCCAGCTCAAGTGGCAAGCCATGCCCAGAAGTATTTTCTCCGAGTCCAAAACTCTGGTAATAATGGTCAAAATTCTGATGTAACCATCACTGCTGCTGCAGCTTTGGCTGCTCCATCTCCTCTTCAATATATGACAGAGCCATACACCAGTATTGATGATCAGTTTTTCCCTACATACAATCCTTAATTACATATTTGTTCTCTAGCTAAGATAATAATACAAGATATTGATTGTCTTTTTAATTAGACAAATTAGGATTTTGTGGATTTGAGCATTTCAAGATATTGTAATGCATTATTATTAATTAATTAATTAGTGAGCGGTAGTTATTTATGTTACACGTGTATGGCTTTTACACCACATGAACTCATTGGCTTCTTGAATAATCCATGCCACATGGCAAGCTCCTATGGTTTGCTTCATGTTTAAGAGTGGAATATTACATCAATCACCCCTCTCTTCCTGCCTATATATATGACTTTCATTGTAATTACAAAAGTTGTTGTTGTAGAAAAATCTGATACCCACCAAAATTAATAAAAGGCAATACACTTTTCTCTCCTCCTCCACTCTCTCGTTTCTTTCTCATGTTTTTCTATTTCTTATTTATTTACTTATTTGTTCTATATTTAATCATCATCATCTACTTATTTGTTCTCTAATTTATTAATCATTATTATTTATATTATCTATTGTTTCTATTAAATTTACAACACGTTATCAGAACGATTGCATGTAAGTAGAAAGGATCCCCTGATGGGTGATTTACTTACATCTCAATATTCTGAATCTATTTATAGTTCCGTATACAAGATGGCTATGCCGTCAACGGATCCTCTATATATAGCTCTGAATTTATTTATATTGTTTAAATATTTGTATTTATTTTTATGCAATATATGAGACTGGCTTATGCTGTGTCTCGGGACTGGCTCATGCTGTGTCTCGGGACTGGCTCATGCTGTGTCCTAGGACTGGCTTATGCTGTGTCTCCAGATAAACTGTTTTAATATTCAGTATTTATTTTTGTGCAATATATGAGACTGGCTTATGCTGTGTCTCGGGACTGGCTTATGCTGTGTCTCGGGACTGGCTTATGCTGTGTCTCGGGACTGGCTTATGCTATGTCTCCAGATAAATTGTTTTAATTCATTATGCTCTTTATTTATATTCACACTAAATTAAATTTACAATTTAATTTACAGAAAAAGGAAGTTGTAAGCATGGCTAAACTTGCAAATCTGAAGTTTGATGCACTCCAAGTTTCGGGAGATAATTATATGTCTTGGGTTATTGATGCGGGGTTATACTTAAAATCCCAAGGCCTGTATTATACCATTGATGATGGTAGTGAGGCTAATGAACAGGACAAATCCACAGCGATGGTGATACTTCGTCATCACTTACATGAAAATTTAAAAGCTCAGTATCTTACTGTCACAGAACCTGAAGATTTATGGCAAGAGCTAAAAGATCGTTATGATCATCAGCATGATGTAATGTTACCAAATGCTAGATATGAATGGCATCATTTACGATTTCAGGACTATAAATTAGTTTCTGAATATAATTCTGCTCTGTTTAGAATCACCACAAGATTGAAATTATGTGGTCAAGATGTATCTGAAAATGACATGTTGGAAAAAACTCTCACAACTTTCCATGCCTCAAACATAATATTGCAACAGCAATATCGAGAATGCAGATTCTCAAAATATTCAGAACTGATCTCATGCCTTTTAGTAGCAGAAAAAAATAATGAGCTACTGATAAAAAATCACGGATCACACCCGACTGGTTCCACAGCATTCCCAGAAGCGAATGCTAATACTGTCGGATATCGTGGTCGTGGTCGTGGTCGTGGACATGGTCGTGGACGTGGTCGTGGTCGTGGTCGAGGCCGTGGGTATAATCGTAATTCTGATCATGGCCGTGGTAATAGTTATAATCCTAATCGCGGTCGTAATCTTGGCCGAGGCCGTGGTCGTAGTTTTAAAAGAGGGCGTGGTAATCCTGGATCAGGTGGCTATAATCAAAACTCTCAGCAGAAGTGGAATGTTTATGAAGCCAGATAGTATAATGGAAAAAATGCTCAAAATAGGCCTAATGCGAATGACAGTGTTTGTTTTAGGTGTGGGTGTTATAATCATTGGTCAAATGAATGTAAAACACCTAAACACCTGGTGGATTTGTATCAAGCATCAATCAGTGGAAAAGGAAAGAAAACTGAAGCTCATTTCATTGAAGATTCATATCCTAGAGATATTACGCATCTCATTGTTACAGATTTCTTTCCAGACCCGAAAGACATGCCAGCTGCTTCAATTGGTGATGGAAATGTCCATACCAATTAAATACTACTTACCATAGTAGTATTTTGTTATTTTGTTTATGTAAAATATTTCCAGTGCAATACATATACTTTTGAATCAATTTGTCTAATATGCATTTTATTTTTCTTTATGAAGCATACAAAATGAATCCAAACGATAAATTGGGAGTTATTGAAAAGCTAGAAGCAGAAGATATATGTTTAGTTGATAGTGCAACAACTCATACAATTCTGCGGAGCCAGAAATATTTTATAAATTTAAATTTACTCAGAGCAAATGCTAATACAGTATCAGGTCCAGCAGATCTGGTAGAAGGCTCTGGAAGAGCCATGATATTATTACCAAACAATACTAAAATATGTATCGATGATGCATTATATTCAAGTAGATCCAGAAGGAATCTGCTTAGTTTCAAAGATATACGGAGGAATGGATATCATATTGAAACTATGAATACAGATAATATTGAATATCTGTGCATTACTTCTCATGATTCACTCCAGAAACTCATTATAGAAAAGCTGCGTGCTTTATCTTCTGGACTGTATAATACTATTATCAAAGGTGTAGAAGTTTATGCAATTGTAAATCAGAAATCCTCAGATCCAAAAATGTTTGTACTTTGGCATGATCGTCTCGGTCACCCAGGATCTACAATGATGCGAAGAATCATTGAGAATTCTCAAGGGCATCCATTAAAGAACCAAAAGATTCCTTTATCCAATGAGAATTTATGTATTACATGTTCCCAAGGGAAATTAACAATAAAACCATCTTTTTCTAAAATTGGTTCTGAATCCCCATCATTTTTACAAAGAATTCAAGGGGATATATGTGGACCTATTCACCCACCAAGTGGACCATTTCGTTATTTTATGGTTCTAGTTGACGCATCTGTCAGATGGTCACATGTATGCCTATTATCAACACGTAATGTTGCTTTTGCAAGATTACTTGCACAGATTATCAGGCTTCGGGCTCATTTTCCCGATTATTCAATTAAATCCATACGCCTTGATAATGCTGGTGAGTTTACTTCCAAAGCATTTGATGAATATTGCAAAGTGGCTGGGATTGATGTTGAACATCCAGTTCCACATGTTCATACTCAGAATGGATTAGCAGAATCACTCATTAAACGTGTCCAGATAATTGCAAGGACTTTACTATTGCGAACGCAATTACCGATTTCCGTATGGAGACATGCTGTTTTACATGCCGCTGCATTAAAATGGCTTCGGCCCACTGCTTATCATCAGTATTCACCAGTACAACTTGTACTTGGTCATCAACCAGACATATCTCATTTACGTACATTTGGGTGTGTGGTATATGTCCCAATTGTACCAACAAAAAGAACTAAAATGGGACCCCAAAGACGTTTGGGAATATATGTTGGTCTTGATTCACCATCAATCATTAGATATCTGGAACCCTTGACTGGTGATCTATTTACAGCACGGTTTGCAGATTGTCATTTTGATGAAACAAATTTCCCATCATTAGGGGAAAAAAGAATTTCTTCTGAAGAGAAGCATGAGCTTTCTTGGAAAGTTCCTAGTCTAATTCATTTAGACCCATACACATCTCAATGTGAGAATGAAGTACGTAAGATAATACATCTTCAAGCAATAGCAAATCAGTTACCAGATGCATTTACAGATGCTACTAGGGTAACAAAATCATACATACCAGCTGTTAATGTACCAGCACATGTGATTATTCTAGAGAAACAATCTAAACAAATTACAGCAAAAGAATCATCTAATGCACGCCAAAAGCGTGGCAGACCGATTGGCTCAAAAGATATTGTTCCTCGAAAAAGGAAAATAAATAAATTCACTTTCTCTAAGTTAACTCCAGAAGAGTTAAATGTCCCTGAAGGGACACAAGCTACTAAAGTGACAAAATCCCCTATAGAGGAAAGAATCTCTGAAGAGATACAAGAATGTAGAAATGAGGAAATTTCTATAAATTATACAAGAGAATTGTGGAATCGTGAAGAAACAATCATCGATGATGTATTTTCATATACAGTCGCAACTGAAATTATAAATGATGATTATGAACCTCATAATCTCGATGATTGTAGACAAAGGTCTGATTGGCCTAAATGGAAAGAAGCAATTCAAACAGAGTTGACTTCAATGGCCAAACGTGAAGTATTTAGGTCAATAATCCAGACACCTGAAAACGTCAAACCTGTTGGGTACAAATGGGTTTTTGTACGAAAACGTAATGAGAAAAATGAGGTCGTGAGATATAAGACACGACTCGTAGCACAGGGTTTCTCACAGAGACCTGGCATTGATTTTGATGAAACATACTCACCAGTGATGGATACAATTACGTTTCGATTTCTAATAAGCATGGCTGTCTTGGAAAGACTGGAAATGCGTCTAATGGACGTAGTGACTGCTTATCTATATGGTTCACTGGATTCAGATATTTACATGAAAATCCCTGAAGGGTTTAAAATGCCAGAATCATGTAACTCAAGACCTCGTAATTTGTATTCGATAAAATTACAAAGGTCCTTATATGGATTAAAACAATCTGGACGGATGTGGTACAATCGTCTAAATGAATATCTGATAAAGGAATGATATATTAATAATCCTATATGTCCATGTGTTTTCATTAAGAAATCAGAATCTGGATTTGCTATCGTAGCAGTTTATGTTGATGATATGAATTTAATTGGAACCTCTGGAGAACTTCAGAAAACTGCTGAATACTTGAAAAAGGAATTCGAAATGAAAGATCTGGGAAAAACAAAATATTGTCTTGGCCTTGAGATCGAGCATAGATCAAATGGAGTATTTGTCCATCAATCAGCATATACTGAAAAGATTTTAAAAAGATTCTATATGGATAAAGCTCATCCATTAAGTACTCCTATGGTTGTTAGGACTCTTGATCCTAAAAAAGATCCATTCCGTCCAAAAGAAAATGATGAAAAGATACTTGGTCCTGAGGTACCATATCTTAATGCGATTAGTGCTTTATTATATTTGGCTCAGTGTACTAGACCAGATATTGCATTCTCTGTGAATGTACTGGCTAGATTTAGCTCAACACCAACTCGAAGGCATTGGAATGGAATCAAACATCTTTTTCGTTACCTCAGTGGAACGAAAGATTTAGGATTATTTTATACAAAGTCTAACAATTTTTCAGGTTTACTTGGATATGCTGATGCCGGGTATCTGTCTGATCCCCACAAAGCTTGTTCACAAACGGGATATGTTTTTACATATAATGGCACAGCAATATCATGGCGCTCCACAAAACAGAATTTGGTTGCTACATCATCTAATCATTCTGAAATCATCGCACTTCACGAAGCAAGTCGGGAATGCGTTTGGCTAAGGTCAGTTATTCATCATATTCAAAATACTTGTGGATTGTCATTATCTACAGAAATGCCAACACAGATATTTGAAGATAATGCGGCTTGCATTGCTCAAATTAGAGGGGGATATATCAAAGGAGATAGAACCAAACATATTTCTCCTAAATTCTTCTATACTCATGAACTTCAACAGAGCCGACAAATTGATGTTAAACAAATACGGTCTACAGATAATCTTGCAGATCTGTTTACCAAAACATTGCCTACATCAACTTTTGAGAAACTGGTATACGGAATTGGCATGCGTCGGCTTTGTAAATTACAGGATTGATATTGAAGTTTCAATCAGGGGGAGCAAAATTTTTGAATAGATATTTGTATACTGTACTCTTTTTCTTTTTACCGGATTTTGTCCCATTGGGTTTTACCGGAAAAGTTTTAATGAGGCAGTTCTGAACCCGTTCACACCACTTGATCCAGAAGATCATTGTATATACTTTGCCAAGGTTTTTGTCCCACTGGGTTTTTCCTAGCAAATTAAAATACAAGTGGTGAAAAATTCAAGGGGGAGTGTTACACGTGTATGGCTTTTACACCACATGAGCTCATTGGCTTCTTGAATAATCCATGCCACATGGCAAGCTCCTATGGTTTGCTTCATGTTTAAGAGTGGAATATTACATCAATCACCCCTCTCTTCTTGCATATATATATGGCTTTCATTGTAATTACAAAAGTTGTTGTTGTAGAAAAATCTGATACCCACCAAAATTAATAAAAGGCAATACACTTTTCTCTCCTCCTCCACTCTCTCGTTTCTTTCTCATGTTTTTCTATTTCTTATTTATTTACTTATTTGTTCTATATTTAATCATCATCATCTACTTATTTGTTCTCTAATTTATTAATCATTATTATTTATATTATCTATTGTTTCTATTAAATTTACAACAATTTATATAATTTTAGTTGTTTTTCGTCTATTTTTTGAAAGAAAGTTTTTTTTCTTCCTTAATAACCTATTATATATACTTGATCAAATGCATTCAAATAAAAATTCATATCAAGCGTACATATATCCAGTTTTTTTTCTTCTAAATTTTACGATAAATTCGGAATTTAGAGAATGAAATCATGACTAGAACTCAAAAACTGTGTAGGTAAGGGTGGACCATAGAGTGGGTTGAATCGGGTTATAGCTTTAGCTTTCTAAAAAAAAAAAAAAGTGCTAATATCATGAAATATTACTAAACCTACCCTTCAATAAAGCTTTTTTATTTTCATACAATATTAATTTCATATTGTACTTTTAATTTTTGTATTTGGTTTATGTGATATTTATTCATTTGTTTGGGCTGTGATTTAAAACTTTACCCTTATATTACTTCTAAAACTTTACCCTCAAACTATTTTTTTCGTCAAAGTTTAGTGAAATGTAAATACAAGTTGTAAAAACACTCATAATTTTTTTTTTTTTTAATAGGCAAATTTATATAAGTTGTAAAAACACTCATAATATTTGTTGTATATAGCAATATTCTAAAGAATTAACTCATTTACAAGTTTAAATAATTGTTTTCCATCAATTTTATGATGTATTTCATGTTATTGAGTAGTCCACCATTGAATTAGTGTCTATCATCTTATTATTAAAAAAGAAACACATACTTTCAACAAGAATCACTTAATTAAAAAAGTCTTTTTTTTTTATAAAAAAAAATACCGTCTTGAATTTTTAAGATTAGGACTAGACTTGTAAGTTATTGATTATGCAATAGCAAATGCATTTAACAACTAATAATTAAATAACTAACATTAATAAAAACAAGTTGTTTGGACTCTGGAGAAGTGAAAGAATATATATATATATATATATATATATTGAAAATTATCAAGTACGAGATGCTACACGTTTTTTTGTGCGAGATACCTAATAGATATTGATGTTAATTTAATAGATACCTGTGTTAATCCAATAGATACCGGTGTCTATTTAGAATCACACACGATATATATATATATATATATATATATATATATACAGTCTTTCTATTATCAGTTCGAACTGACAATAAATATATCAGGACGAAGAACGTGGACCATAGATTATGGAGAAGTTTTGACAAGTGCATACATTTTGAGTCAAATTATGTAAATCTAGTGGTCCATATTCTTCGTCCTGATATATTTATTGTCAGTTCGAACTGATAATAGAAAATCCGTATATATATATATATATATATATATATATATATATATATATATATATATATATATATATATATATATATATATATATATATATATATATATAGTGAGTCTCTCATAAGTGATCCTTTAATTTAATTTCGGTAAAGACCAGAATGAAATCATATCGATTTGGATGAATTTTGATCTGAATTTTTTTGTGGATAATAAGTTCATTGAAATTTACCTATAAATAAAATTTAAAAATTTTTCAAGCACTAGAATTATTTTTCTTGAATTTTCCTATATTTCGTCCATTTTTCCGATGCTTTCAATTTAGAACTCAATTGATTATAGACTGCTAACCGCTGATCACGCTTTTTTGTTCAAGAACTCAACAGTTCTATATGATCTTAGTGAATGGAATTTCTTATCTGCAATATATATTCATTTGTAAAGCTGGCAATAATGTTAATCTTCCATCCATTTTCTGAAATTGATAGTATCAGTAGAGGAAGTACTTTCCTGCTTTGCTCTGTAAATGGTGACCACTACCTTTGGTTCTTTTTTTGGTCCGAAACACTATCCTGTTTTCAGCAACAGGTATTTCGGGCTTGTTCAATAGTTTTTTTTTTGTTTTTTTTTTTAATTTTTTATATTACAATAATTCAGGTTTTGGGAAGTGAGGGTTGATAGAAATTGACAAATAGCAGAACTAGTTTGTGCAACTTCCAAATCAGTACATGCCATCCTCCATTCCAATAATTCCAGAATTTAGAACTTAATCCGATTCAATCATCTCCTCAAATCGGATCATGCACACCCCTAAGGCGCTCTCTTTATATATTCAGCAATATTATTAATTTTATGGAGATGTATACATGAATACAATCTAATATATATATAAGCTACCAAAATTGTTATGAAAATATATATTACCAAATCATCAAGTCAACTAACAAATTAAGCTTATATATATATTGCTCGTCTTATGGATAAAATCAAATTAATCATGACACATAAGCAAGGGACCGTGTTTGTTTTTCACCACTTAAGTCTTAAGTCTTAAATTAAGTGAATTTTATCCATTTGTTTTTCAACTTATATATTAAATTAAGTTAAAAACATCTAAAATTAAAAAGCTAATTTTTTTTACTTGTCTCTTATTGAATAAGTGATATTTAACATATTAACATGAATTTCCTAAAATAACCCCATATAATTAAATTATTGACAAAAACACCTCATTACAAAAACAAATCCTCAATTTCATCAAACCCTAACCCTAACCCTAACCTAACCTTAAACTTCAATCTCATGGAGGAGGAAGAGTCGGTGACGCCGCCTCCATGAATCATGAACGGAGGAGGCCGCCTCCTCCCTGCGTCAATTTTTCTCGACATTGGAGGATCTGAACACGGCGGGATCTAGAAGAAGAACAACTCATGTGTGACCACCCTATGCAGAAACTGAAAGCAGTCATGTCGAGGTGCGGGTGGAGCTAAGGTGAACGGCGACGGGACTGGAAGTTGACGAAAGACTTGACGGGATGACCGGTGGGTCAGTTCGGTGGTATGAAATCAAGCAAGAAATGGCAGCAGCTAGGGTTTTGAATTTTCAGATTGCACGTTGCCATCTTTTTTCAAAAGTCAACCTTCCATAATAATTTATTTATTTAAATTATTATTATTTATTTTAAATAAAAAATAATATTAAAATCCATTTAAATATAATAGTAATAATATTAAAATAAAAATACTTAAAATAAGGGGTATAATAGTAAAAATAAAAGCACTTAATATTTAAGTGAAAACGTCCTAAGAAGAAAACAAACAAATCTATGTGTCTCAACAATTAAGACTCATTTAAGTACTTATGACTTTTAAGATTTAAGTTTAAAAAAAAAAAAAAAACTGCCCCTAAGTCTATATATTCATATCTGTAAAGAACTAAAGATTGTATTCTTTCCAAATTAAGCTTATATACTTTCCAACGGATTTCCAAATTGTATACTTACAATTTGTGCATATATATTATTAGAATAATGCTACTTTACCTAAATCTAGTGCCTAAATAATGTGGCACCACTATAATCATTCATTTAAATCATGAAAATTTAATACGATTTAAATGAATGGATTATAGTGATGCCAGTCATGCCACATCATTTAGGCATTAGATTTGAGCATCAAATTTGGACAAAATAACAGTATTGATATTATTAAAGAAGGCTAAAAAAATCTCCTATTCAAATAAAGATTGTGTGCAGCATAATGATTTTGGAAAATAGAGTTTAGGAAATGAATTAAATTTCTAATTTCTTCAATGATCATTTCATATCTGCATTCATTAAATTTTATATATTCAAAGGGGTAAGTACACATAATAATCTTTAAAAAAGAAAACTACCAAAATCGATTATGTTCAAAAACAATATATATTCTTCTCTTCTTTGTTCAAAATTACAATTTCTTGAGTTTATTAACAATGGATTCAATCATCTCATCATCTCATCATCATGATACTGAGTGGAGTCAGGAAGAGAACAAGGTTTTTGAGAATGCTCTAGCTGAACTAGATCATCATTCTCCTAACCTGTTCAAACAGATTGCGCTACGGGTTCTAGGGAAAACTCTATCACAAATCCAAAAACACTACATTGATTTGAATAAAGATATTCAAATGATCAACTTAGGTCGTGTACCATTACCCAATTACGGGAACGTCGACACCGCTGATGCTACTGCTAGTACCGGTGATGTTGCAAAAAAAGAAGCCAAACGTAAGCGGAAAAGAGGCATTAAATGGACATTCGAAGAACACAAGTACGTATCTTCTTCTTCTTCTTGCTCCAACCCCTCTAGATTACACAATTTTTTTATACATATTATACACATTTAGATCAAATGTTATGGATGATTAGAATTTATTTAAATTCTAAAAGAATACTAGTTACTGTGTACACTTTTTTTTTTTTTTTTTTTTGAAAAGAAGTTACTGTGTCAGGAAATTATATATCAAATTGTATTATTTCATTTTGCAAAACTTAGATAAGAAAGGGATCAGAGATTCAGAATTAAAAAAATAAAAATTAAAAAAAAAACGCATCAATTATGTGGATCAATTAGTGTATTTATTGTCTTATTACAATAAATATAGTTCTTTTATTTCTTTTAATGGAAATATAGTGGTTGTTATCATGTGCTTTAAAGACATATGTTAACAGTTTAACACTGTCATTGAAAAAATCTTATTAATAATTCTCTCTCCTTATTAATTAATGATAAATATATATTTTTTTCAATTCTTTCCCCTGTTTTCTCTCTTCTCTTTCCTTTTTTTTTCTCTCTCATTTTGTACCTTCAACATAATCGAATTGTTTTCTTCACTTAAAAAAAAAAAAAAATTGAAGAATTTTATCCATCAAATATATATATTTTTTAATTTTGAAAACAAAACTAGAATTCTAAATTGTAAATCTATGTTTTCTTTAATTTTCTATCTTTCTTCTGTCTCCTCTTTCCTCTAATGGGTCTCATGAATTCTCTCTCAATGTATTATTCTGTATAAATGACTCGTTTTTTCAAAAATATTCTTGATAACATATAGAATTGAAGGTTTTAAAGTAAAACATATTTCAATATATATCAATGACATTTAAATATATAATGCAAGAATCATTGCAATTAGATGATAATGTCATTATATAATGCAAGAATCATTGCAATTAGATGATAAGAAAACTTGAACCTGCAATTTTAAAAACGTTTTAGATATATAAGAATATGGGATCCCTAGATTAAATATATATATAGTTTTTCTATTGTCAGTTCGACAAGTGCATACACTTTGAGTCAAAGTATGTAAATCTAGTGGTCCACATTCTTTATCCCGATATATTTATTGTCAGGAAGAATAGATAATAGAAAACATATATATGCTTATTTTGTAAACAAGAATTTTAAAAGTAATAACTAATAACCAGCAAGGTCAATTTTAGTCACCGGTGCGATTAAAGATAAGATTAGCTGAGGAAGAGATGAGTGATTTACTGATTAAGCAAAAAAAAATAAAAACTAATCCTAAAAGTATTTCTATTTAACTGAAAAACATCTGTAATACAAAAACACAACTGTCATGAACTCCTACTACAAAGCATGTGTAATATATATTGTAGTTTGTGTTCCGATAATTATTTTGTACAGACTGTCAATCTATATATTTTCGATGCAGGTTGTTTCTGATTGGACTTGAAAAGTTTGGAAAAGGAGATTGGAAAAGCATTTCAAGGTACAGTGTAGTGACAAGAACCCCAGCTCAAGTGGCAAGTCATGCACAGAAGCATTTTCTCCGACTCCAAAACCCTTGTAATAATCGTCGAAAATCATCCACCATCACCACTGCTGTTGCTACTGCTCCATCTCCTCTTCAAGTCATGTACAAGACATACACTGGTATTGCTGCTGCTGCTACTGATCCATCTCCTCTACTTCAAGTCATGTCCGAGCCATACACTGGTATTGCTGCTGCTGCTGCTGCTCCATCTCCTCTACTTCAAGTCATGTCCGAGCCATACACCGGTATTGCTGCTGCTACTACTGCTCCATCTCCTCTTCAAGGCATGTCCGAGCCATACACCAGTAATTATCATCAAAATTCTTCCACCACCACCACTGCTCCTGCTCCTGCTGCCCCGTCTTCTCTTCAAGACATGTCCGAGCCATACACTAATATTGCTGTTGCTTCTACTACTGTTCCATCTCCTCTTGAAGACATGTCCGATTCATACACTAATATTGATGATCAGTTTCTCTCTACAGGCTTTCCTGACTTTCTCGACTTTCCCGATCCCGACTTTCCCTACTTTTCAGACTCTTCTGATGTCTTTCGTTAATCACATGTTGATTTTCTTTTTAATTTGACGAATTAGGATTTTCTTTTCTGCATATTTGAGCTCTTATTGAGCATTTAAGAATCTAGTGATACATTTGTATATATTATTAGAGTAATGTTAGGCTTCCAAAAAACATTTTCCAAAAAACTTCCCAAATTATGTTGTATAGTGAGTTGTCAACATCTTGTAAATCATGACTTATGAGTTTATGTGGTGAAGGATATTATGTTGACAACCCACTGTACCACATAATTTGTAAAGTTTTTTGGGAAATTTTTCGGGAAGCCTAATATTACTCATATTATTAATGAGTATTGTATATACTTAAAAGCATTTAGATAAAAATTCATGTCAAGGGTATATCCAATTTTTATTTTTACTTTTGAATTATTACAATATATTTAGGATTTGGAGAGGGAGCCACCACTAGGGATGGCAATTAAACCCGAACCCATGGGACCCGCCCGAACCCAACCCGCTTAAAGAGGGTTTGGGTTGGGATAAGTGTACACATGGGTGGGTTTGGGTTTGAAAATTATACCCGTCACGGGTTCGGGTTTGGGTATGGATTTGAAAAAAAATCCATACCCGAAGCCGCGTATCCACGAACAATAAAAATTATATAATATTTTATTATTTAAAATATTATAAATTTAAACTCCAATAAAAACTTTTTAATTATATAGAGAATAAAATGTAAACATTTAAATCTATTAAGTGTTTTTATTCTTTAAAATTATAATATTTCATATATTAAAATAATATAGAAATAATTTTCAAAAAACATTGGCGGTTCACGGGTTCGTGGGCGGGTTTTGGTGTCCCCAAAACCTGCGGGTAAAACCCGAACCCATTTATTTTCACGAGTTCACGGGCAGGTTTAGTAGACACAAAATTTCACGGGTTTGGGTTTGGATTTTACCGAACCCGCCCGAACCCGCCCCATTGCGATTCCTAGCCACCATTCGAACTCCCAACCTTTGCTGCTTTGCTCAATCAATGCCAGTAGGGATGGCAATGGGTCGGGTTCGAGTCAGGTCCTACTGGACCCAGAGCTAAACCCGATAAAAAAAATTTGGACCCAAACTAGGACCCATGCCCATGAAAATTTTCGGGTTCGGGTTCGGGTTCAGGTCTTAGGAAGACCCAGACACGATCGAGGACCCACGAAAATTCACGGGTTCGGGTCTGGACCAACGGACCCGTGGACCCACGATCAAAAAATAAAAACAATAAAATACTAAATATATAAATGACTAAATAAATAAATAAAAGACATAAAAGGGAAATATTCTTATTTGCATTCAATTTCAATTTCAAATTCTTCATTATTTTTTTATTTTTTTAAACTCACTCACTATTCGGGTCTACGGGTCCGGGTCTGGATCTATGGACACAGACCCGACCCGACCCATGACCCAAATGTGAGGACCCAAACCCGACCCACACGGGTCTAGTCTTGTGGGTTTGGGTCTAATTGCCATCCCTTCAATGGTGACCATTACCTTGGTTCTTTTTTCGGTTTTTGGTCCGAAACACTTGTATTTCGAGACAGTTCGTTGATAGTTGTTGATAGATATCGACAAATAGCGGAATAATTTCTTGCAACTTCCAACTCCTTACGTAAAACTTATCGGTATATGCCATCCTCCATTCCAATAATTCCATAATAATCAAGTCAGACAGATGAATTAAGAAACAAATGTGAGACTCAACATGTTTACAGAAATGTCAAAGGTAACTTAAACATAGGGTTTTGGGCTTTAGTTATAAACAAAATTACATAAGAGTGCCGATATTGGCACCCCTCAAAAACTGTATGTACACCCAATTTCGTAAGTACACCCCTAAGATATTTTAAAAATCTCTGATTTGTAAATAAACCCCACTTGATACCAAAAATACCCTTTCTTTATTTTTATTGTATTATATTTTTGTAAGAATACCCCACTATTTTGTTATCTAATAGTTTTATTATTTTTTTATATCTTTTTACAAAAATAAAAAAAATTCTCTTTTCAAGAAGGAAAAAAAAAAATGTCACCAAAACCAATACACCCCAGATCTTGAATAGCAAGTTAGCAACAAATGATCAAAAGATATACTAATTATCTAATAAAAATAATCCAGATTCAAAATTAAAGACAAAACAAAAGTGGATTCTCTCCGGTCAAGAGAGAAATCTGATGACAGAAGAAGTTTTATGGTTAACTGGTTATACTCTAAAAATCTCTGATTCTGTTCTTGTAATAAAATTAATAAAAACCCATTTAAAACTTAATTTTTCACAACCAATTTTATTGGATGATTTTGATTCATTCTCCAATCAATTTGTATTCCTCAGACGAAATTGAAATTAGTATTTAAAATAGAAGTTAGGGTTTGAGAAAATAGAATGGTTTTTATTATATATGAGAATATCAAACAAGAAACTTTTTTTTTATTTTTTTTATTTTTACAAAAGGATTAATATAAAACAAATTAATAATTATTGGGGGTGTACTTACAAACTATTTAGTCTAATTTTACTCAAGGGTAAGATTGGATTTTTAAAAAAATACTAGTTTGGGGTGTACATACAATTTTTAAGGGGTGCAAATATCGTCACTCTTACATAAAACAACTAATTAGGCTTAGGTCTAATAAGCCAAATTACTTGAAACAATATATTTGGCTTTGGTCCAATAAGCCCAATTACTTAAAAATTCTCCAACAACAAAAAAAAATTGGCAAGGCCCCGAATCCTCAATGGACTTTAATTAAATCCGTCCTTAGGTATAAGGGGCATACAACTGAGTCAACATTATATTGTCAAGTATATCCAAATTCTTGACCGATTATCATAGTTTTCTATATAAGCATATTGTACCTTAATTATTAATTTTTTTAATCATGTTGTATAATTTTTATAGGTTTGATATAGCTTTAATGGCTGAAATTCACTCTTTAGATTAATTTAGTCCATTACTATCAATAGGGTAATCACATCTATATTTGACATTGAAATTCATTATTAATTCTTATCATAAACTACATATATATGTAGTTTAAAATCCTCTCTCAACAGAAATGAGAAAAACAATTTGTATCATATATATATATAGAAATAAGCGACACAAAAAAAAAAAAAAAAAAAAATTCTAATGTATTACTTGATGTCTGTTAATCTTTTTACTCATATAATATAGCAATTTTCTTTTCTTTCTTTTTGTCATCAATAACATTATGTCCATCAATTGAGGTTTGTAAAGAAAAAAAAAAAAAAAAAAGTATGCTTGAATGAAAAATTAGTATTGTGAAGGTGTTTATTTATTATCACAAACTAGAGATAAATAATTTATCATTTTTTATTGACATTATCACATCACTAGTTTCTTTTCTGATAGATATATAACTGATGTAAGCATTATTTAACCTAATTGCATTGTTTTTTTTCTGACAAAAAGTGATGAGGTGGATAAATGTACTAGAAAAACTCATCACATGACTATTTGTCACGAGAGTTGATAGACAATGTATATCCTTTTATGTTATTAAGTTTTTTTTTTTTTTTTTAAATAATAATAATACTAATTAATGGAAATTTTATTAAATAAGGAAATCAATTATGGCCCTAAAGGCCCATATAGTTGTTTTTTTTTAATTTTTAATGTTCATTAGATCCAAAAAGTCTAAAACCATATTATCAAATCGAATTAGAAAAGCCAAATTCAAGCCATATGGAGTCAACCTTTTTCTTGCGAGTAAATTCGATTAAAAAAAACCTGAGTATATACGAATCAAATATGGTTTTTATAAATAAATAAAAACTCCTAGGTAAAATACACAGGCATTACCTCATGTATCATGTGCAAAATGTATTTAGGAGGGATTTTAGAGGAATAAGATAATTTGAAATTTGAAATGGGCCCTATCACCCATGGATAAAGGCCCCACCCACAAAGAGAGTATGGAAAGTTGGGGTGAGTGGGGGCCCACCAAGGTCAAGATTTCATGGGTCGGTGAACAACTCATATTATCATAAATAGACTGCTAGATTATTGGTGGTGCTTCTAAGGCCGTTGGATATAAGTGTGAGGATCTATCGAACGGTGATGGACGACCATTATGAATCGGAGTTTATACATAACATTTATGACAATGACAACCTTTCATAGGTTGATGGACAACTACAATTACCATAAATAGATTGCTAGATTATTGATGTACAACTTTGATTACCATAAATAGACCGTTAGGTTGTTGGTGGATAACTCAGCTATAAATACATTGTACACTTTTAAATTATCGGTGGACAACTCAGATTACCATAAATAAATTTAAAAGTTATTGGTGGTGATTTTGAGGATCTATTGGCGTTGATAGAAGATTGTTATGAATTGGAATCCATGCATGGCAATGACAATCTTGCAGAGAGCAAGCATTACATTTATACACGTGGTCCGTGGAGGTACATGTGTGAAGAGCATGTATGGAAATTCCCAAGAAAATCGATAGAGTTGAATTGTTGAGTGGGGCCCACTTGGAGTGTGTTACCTAACATAACCCTTCTTTTTTGAGAATTTACCATCTTGCCCCTCCTCTCTATTTATTAAAACTTTCCTTTTACATATTTCAAATAATCAAGAGACTCTACGATACTTTTTTTTTTTTTTTTTTTTTTTTGAAAAGAGACTCTACGATACTTGAATTTAAATATGAATTTTTATTTATATTTTAAAGGTTTTGACGATGCATTGCTGTCTTAAAAAAAATTAATTCAAAAAGTTTCAAATTAACAAAAGAAGAAGAAATGAAAAAAAATTGAGATAATGGTAACCGGTAAGCTCCTTACACTTACATGTTGAGGTCGTGAGTTCAAGTAACATCCCTCTCCCTCAAATATCAAATTTGTAATTAAAAAAATAAAAATAAAATGTTTTTAATTAAGGAAAAAAAAAAAAAAAAAAAACTAAGTCATAATGGAATGTGTGTGTTTTTCATTTTTTATAATTATTACAATTAAATTCGGAGAAGAGAGGGATACACGACACGAATCCATTGAATCCTAATTTTATTAAATATGGTTGACACTTAAAATATTTGATCAATAATGGTTTACTATATATTTTTAAGCCTTCATCGTGGGATTGAGACTCCTGTATGTAATAAAGATGTTAGTAACATTATTGTTATTCTTGATTTTCAAAGTCATTAGTGTTGTAAATGAATAATAAATAATGAAGAACATATATGAAACTAATATTAAAGTGAGAGAGAGCCAAGAGAGAGACGAAAGAGATTGATATTGATATTGATCATTATATGAATTGATATTGGATAAATTCTCTAACCACTGTTTACAAGAGAGACAAATATATATATGCAAGGGAGGCTGCACAAGTGGGTGGCATCAGGTGACAAAAAGAGAGACGGTGAGGCAAGGGGAAGATATTGGAGAGAGGCGGTGGTGATGTTGTGTAAGCAAGTGGTGGGGATATTTGGGGAGATATTATGGAGAGATATTTATGTGATATTTGTGTATATAACACATGTGGTAAAAGCCACATATATTATAACAATTAGTTATTTTTTATCGTTAATGACATGAATGAAGTCAACCATCTTATCGATTGGTCTTGAATATAATTAATAAATTATTAATACAGATAAACACGTTTTCATTATTTTTAACCAATGACAATGACGTCGGTTCCAAAACTTCATGAAGAAGATACGACCCCTCGCGTGATCTCAATGAACATATAAAACAATGCATGTTTACTTATTCTTAATTAATTTTCTCTACTAATTTTACATGTCGATTGATGACTTCGTTTTCCCATTTTATCTATTTCATCATCCAATTATACATTTCATACCACTTCATGCATGAATGAAACAATGCTATTCCTATAAGAACTTAAAAAATAGCTTAATTGTAGCACAAACTCTGAATTATACATAGAATATATATATATATATATATTTTTTAGAAAAATAACGTGCATGAAGAATATTTTTTTTATTAAATGTTTTCTAATGATGGTCAATATTGGCCGTACCCATCGAATGGAATGTTTCACGACCGTGAAAAGTTTGATTTGCAGCCAAAAGAATTCAAAGTAGTTTCACGATTGTTATGATAAGATACGAATGACTATGCATTATCCATATAATAAGATTGTTTGTCAAAAGTTAATACTAATCGATTAAAATGTTCCTCCAAACATTAAGTTTTTTTATAAAAAAAAAAAATTAGGTGTGTTAATAATTTAAAAGGATTTAACCATAAAAAAAAAAAAATAATTTAAATGGTTTATAAATAAAATATATTAAAATAAATACATTCATTACAATAAGGGTACTATTGGCCTTATGATTGATGTTTATAGTAATGTTTTAATTTTAAAGTTTAGACATCAATGTACTTATAAATATGGGTGTGTAAATAATATTTATGAGTGGTAATATCTGTTTCCTTTTATACTTTTATTATTTTTAAATAAAAGGATTAAAAAGTTAAAATCTAAAACTAACAAATAAATATTGCAAATATGTAAATTTAAGTAAAACGGGAAATTAGACTTGCTGCTGTGGCAGGCCAAATCTCCGAGGTTGTGGGTTTTGTACAAAGAAGAAACAAAAGATCCAAAATTTCGAGTTTTCAGCCAAAACCCACCAATGTTGGCGCCTCAAAATGGTTCCTTGACAACACAGTAGCTAGACAGAGAAATGGTGGGAGGTCACAGATCAACAAGCGTGGAAGAGAGACAGGAAACAAGAGGGTATTATGGGATCTGCACCATTGGAGGAATGCTCAGTGCTGGCACCACCCATGTCGCCGTCACTCCTCTTGACGTCCTCAAAGTCAATATGCAGGTCCAGATTTTTTTTATTTCCATTGATTACATTTTTGTGTTTATCTATTGTTTTGTTGGGTATACAAAGATCTTTGGTTTCCAGATTTTGTTATTAAAAATGTTTTTTTTTTTTTTTTTTTTCTTACATCTGGTGTGCTTGCCTATGTGTACATGATTCCTATTCGATCAGGCACTGGAATTTTATCATACAGATCTTTTATTGGGGTTGTGTTGATAGTTAATTAGTTACTAAGAATGAATATGAGTTTTGGGGTTTCTTTTTTTGAGCTAATATTTTTCTCTGTATGCTATCTATGATGCAATGGGGGCTTCTTGATGAATTAAGTCATGTTATTGTAGGTGCATCCAGTCAAATACAAGAGCATTGCGTCTTGTTTCACTACTCTGTTAAGAGAAGAAGGCCCTTCTGCCTTATGGAGAGGTTGGGCAGGCAAGTTCTTTGGATATGGTTTTCAAGGTGGTTGTAGGTTTGGTCTATATGAGTATTTCAAGAGCCTTTATTCCAATGTGTTGGGAGATTGCAATAGGAGTTTTGTTTTCTTTGCTAGTAGTGCATCTGCTGAGATTTTTGCCAATGTCGCTCTCTGTCCATTCGAAGCCATTAAAGTTCAGGTTCAAGCACAGCCCCAATTCGCAAAGGGCTTGGCTGATGGGGTTCCTAAGCTTTACGCATCAGAAGGAATCTTTGGGTTAGTGATGCAAAAATAGTGACATGGTAGTTTTTTGCTCTCATCTATCCTGTCTTATTTCTCTCATGTTGAATTTCAATTCATTGTTGTTTGCAGCTTTTATAGGGGGCTAGTTCCACTTTTGGGTCGAAACCTCCCATGTAATTGCTCAAGTTCCTTCAACTTTAATTTCTTCTTTGTCCTTTCATTTGATTGTTATCTATATGACATGCCCTTCTGGATTGAGGTTCTGAAGTTGTATTTTCTCCATTGGTAGAGCATTGGTGGCAAAAATCATACAATCTATTAAGTATTAACAGAATTTGAACTATATATGATAAACTTAGAAAGAAACATGAGCAGCCCGATGTAATGTGTTTTTTGTTTATTTTTTATATAAGCATTTTATCACAATGTAATTTCGTTGGAGAGTTGGATGCAATAGGAAAATATACTTAGCAGTTAACCAAACACTTGAAGTTGAACAGCACCCTTTTAGTCATGTCTTCATGTCTTTGCTAGGTGTTATCATCAAGTGTATGTTTTTGTTCTGTATATACTCATTAAAAGAAATGAATGATGTAGAATTCAATTATCTTTTTATTGTTCTTACAATATTTCTATCTAATTTTTTCTCTGAATTGATTGTGTTAATCATCTTGAAAATCTTTGTTGGCAGTCTCTATGGTTATGTTCTCAACGTTTGAGCATTCCGTAGACTTTTTGTACCGTAATGTTATTCTAAGACATAAGGAAGATTGCTCAAGAGCTCAACAACTTGGGGTGACATGTTTAGCAGGCTATGTTGCTGGATCTGTTGGGAGCTTTGTATCTAATCCTGCTGACAATATTGTTTCTTCTCTTTATAACAAAAAAGCCGATAGCCTCATACTGGTATATTCTCTTCATTACTTTTATGTTTGTGATACCTTTCTCATATGTGAAACTCAGCATTGCTTTCAACTCAATATGCTTTCATAATGACTAGGCTGTGAAGAAAATTGGATTCGTCAATTTATTTACAAGAAGTCTTCCTATTCGAATAATGCTCGTTGGACCAGTGATCACCTTGCAATGGTTATTCTTTGACACTATAAAAGTTTTAAGTGGATTGTAAGTGCATATTTCCTTCGAAAATTATACCGTCTATTATCACGTAGCTATGCTATTATATCACTAAAACTGCCTTTGAACTGATTGCTAATAAGACTGACATGCGTTTTTCATTTCTCATGCAGGCCAACTAGTGGAGAAATCACTACTAAAGTGGTAGATAAAACACTTTAAGTTCATGGAGAAGCACACTGAAGCTATGTCACAATCAAGTGATTACAGACTACAGATTGTGTCTACTTAACTTAAGAAAAGATAGAGGATGAACTCTCAAATACATATACATGTATTTTCTTTTTATCAATTCGGAAAATCAATTGCCTACCGTGTGTTCGTGGGATCCTTGTAAACGGTATCTTTTTCATGCCCTGCCATCAATGTTTTGTTGTGGAAACTTGTAAGCAATTGATTATAGGCTGCTAACCGATGACCACACTTTTTTGTTCAAGAACTCAACAGTTCTATATGATCTTAGTGAATGGAATTTCTTATCTGCAATATATATTCATTTGTAAAGCTGGCAATAATGTTAATCTGAAATTATGTGTTACCAAATGATAGCTTTTCAGTAGAGGAAGTACTTTCCTACTGCTAAGTATTTTCTGAAATTTGTTAGCTGAGGAAGTTCTTTTTTTGGTCCGAAACACTATCCTGTTTTCAGCAATGATCAATAGTTTTTTTTTTTTTTCTTTCTTTCGGTTTTCTTATGTTGGCCGGTTCAGTTCGGTTCATTTTTTTGAAAACTGATTGGATCGTTTTTTTTCCCGATTCGCTATCCCAAATCGGAAAACCGAACCGAGATCAAACTTATATAAAAAAAAAACTCTAGTTTAATGTTAAACGGTTCATAAAACTATGAAAATATGTCACATCATTTTTTTTTCCTTTGTTTTTTTTTTTTTCTGAATATTATTTTAATTCAATTTGTTCAAGCCCATAATTTAATTTGGTCGAAGGCTTATAATTTAATTTGGTCGAAGGTCCAAAATGATTAAAATATGAAAATATGTATAACAATTAAAGCCCATAAATTTGGCCCAATAAGACCAAAACCGAACCGAACCGGTCCAATTCGGTTTGTTTTTGATCGGTTGAAATTTGTAAATTTTATTGGATCAGTTCATATTTTCAAAAACAAAACTTTATCGGTTTTTTATAGGTTCTATTAAAAAATGAACTAATCCGTTAAACACTCACCCCTACATGCCATCCTCCATTCCAATAATTCCAGAATTTAAGATTCAATCCGATTCAATCATGTCCTCAAATCGGTTCCTTCACACGCCTATGGCGCTCTCTTTATATATGAGCAATAAAATTATTACTTTTATGGAAATATATATACAAGAATACAACCTTATATATATATTACCAAAATTGTTATGAAAATAAATATTATCAAATCATCAAGTCAACTAACAAATCAAGCTTATATAAATTGTTCTTCTAATGGGATAAAATCAAATTAATCATGACTCATGAGTAAAGATTTTTATACTTTCCAAATTGAGCTTATATTTTATTAAGGAAGGCTAAAAAAATTCTCCTACTCAAATAAAGATTTTTGGATGATACAGTTTAGGAAATGAATTAAATTTCTAATTTCTTCAATGATCATTCATTAAATTTTGTATATTCAAAAGGGTAAGTACACGTAAGAATCTTTAATACCAAAATCGATTATGTTCAAAAACAATATCTATATATATTCTTCTCTTCTTTGTTCAAATTTACAATTTCTTGAGTTTATTAACAATGGATTCAATCATCTCATCATCATCTCTTCGTCATGACACTGTTGTTGCTGCTGCTGCTACCAGTACCGGTGATGTTGCAAAAAAAGAAGCCAAACGTAAGCGGAAAAGAGGTATTACATGGACATCCGAAGAACACAAGTATGTATCTTCTTCTTCTTCTTCTTCTTCTTCTTCTTCTTCTTCTTCTTCTTGTTGCTCCAACCCCTCTAGATTACACAATTTTTTATACATATTATATGACTAGGATTTATTTAAATTCTAAAAGAATACTAGTTACTGTGTACACCTTTTTTTTGAAAAGAAGTTACTGTGTCAGGAAATTATATATCTAATTGAAGAATTTTAAAAACAAAACTAGAATTCTAGATAGTAAATCTATATTTTCTTCAATTTTCTATTTTTCCTCTCTCGATGGGTTATTCTGTTAATTCAATACTAAAAATTCAGCTCAAATAACTCGTTTTTTTCATTAATGTTTTTAACAACATAAAGAATTTCAATAATATACTATAAAACTTTAAAGTAAAACATATTTCAATATATAATGCAAGAATTAATCATTGCAATTAGATGAAAAGAAAACTTGAACCTGCAATTTTATAACCTTTTATTTTCATTATTAAAATTTAAAAACGTTTTAGATATATAAGAATATGTGATCTCTAGATTAAAAAAAACATATATATGCTTATTTTGTAAACAAAAATTTTAAAAGTAATAACTATTAACTAGCAAGGTCAATTTTAGTCACCGGCGTGTAATATATATTTGTGTTTCTATCTATGTATTTTCGATGCAGGTTGTTTCTGATTGGACTTGAAAAGTATGGAAAAGGAGATTGGAAGAGTATTTCAAGGTATAGTGTAGTGTCAAGAACCCCAACTCAGGTGGCAAGTCATGCACAGAAGCATTTTCTCCGACTCCAAAAACCTCTTAAGTCATCCACCATCACCACTGCTGTTGCTACTGCTCCATCTCCTCTTCAACTCATGTACGAGCCATACACCGGTAATATTGCTGCTGCTACTACTGCTCCATCTCCTCTATTTCAAGTCATGTCCGAGCCATACACTGGTATTGCTGCTGCTGCTACTGATCCATCTCCTCTACTTCAAGTCATGTCCGAGCCATACACCGGTATTGCTGCTGCCGATCCATCTTCTCTACTTCAATTCATGTCCGAGCCATACACTGGTATTGCTGCTGCTGCTGCTCCATCTCATCTACTTCAAGTCATGTCCGAGCCATACACTGGTATTGCTGCTGCTGCTACTGATCCATCTCCTCTACTTCAAGTCATGTCCGAGCCATACAACGGTATTGCTGCTGCCGATCCATCTCCCCTACTTCAATTCATGTCCGAGCCATACACTGGTATTGCTGCTGCTGCTGCTCCATCTCCTCTACTTCAAGTCATGTACGAGACATACACTGGTATTGCTGCCGCCGATCCATCTCCCCTACTTCAATTCATGTCCGAGCCATACACTGGTATTGCTGCTGCTGCTGCTCCATCTCATCTACTTCAAGTCATGTCCGAGCCATACACTGGTATTGCTGCTGCTGCTACTGATCCATCTCCTCTACTTCAAGTCATGTCCGAGCCATACAACGGTATTGCTGCTGCCGATCCATCTCCCCTACTTCAATTCATGTCCGAGCCATACACTGGTATTGCTGCTGCTGCTGCTCCATCTCCTCTACTTCAAGTCATGTACGAGACATACACTGGTATTGCTGCCGCCGATCCATCTCCCCTACTTCAATTCATGTCCGAGCCATACACTGGTATTGCTGCTGCTGCTGCTCCATCTCATCTACTTCAAGTCATGTCCGAGCCATACACTGGTATTGCTGCTGCTACTACTCCATCTCCTCTTCAAGGCATGTCCGAACCATACACCAGTAATTATCATCAAAATTCATCCACCATCATCACTGCTGCTGCTCCTGCTGCCCCATCTTCTCTTCAAGACATGTCCGAGCCATACAATAGTATTGCTGTTGCTTCTACTACTGCTCCATTTCCTCTTGAAGACATGTCCGATTCATACACTAGTATTGATGTTGCTTCTACTACTGCTCCATCTCCTCTTGAAGACATGTCCGATTCATACATTAGTAATGATGATCAGTTTCTCTCTTCAGACTTTTTTGACTTTCTCGACATTCCCGATCCTAACATTCCCTGCATGTCCGATTCATACATTAGTAATGATGATCAGTTTCTCTCTTCAGACTTTTTTGACTTTCTCGACATTCCCGATCCTGACATTCCCTGCTTTTCAGACATCTTTCGTTAATTACATGTTGATTTTCATTTTAATTAGACGAATTAGGATTTTCTTTTCTGCATATTTGAGCTCTTATAGAGCATTTAAGGATCTTGCGATACATTTGTATATATTATTAATAAGTAATGTACATAGAGCATTTAGATAAAAATTCATGTTAAGGGTATATCCAATTTTTATTTTTACTTTTGAATTATTACAATATATTCGGGATTTAGGATTTTAGGAAGGAGTCACCACTTGAACTCTCAACCTTTGCTGCTTTGCTGCTTTGCTCGATCAATGGTGACCATTAACTTGGTTCTTTTTTTGGTCCGAAACACTTGTATTTCGAGACAGTTCGTTGATAGTTGTTGATAGATATCGACAAATAGCCGAATAATTTCTTGCAACTTCCAACTCCTTACCTAAAACTTATCAGTATATGCCATCCTCCATTCCAATAATTCCATAATGATAATCAAATAAGACAGATAAATTAAGAAACAAATGTGAGACTAAACTTGTTTACAGAAATGCCAATTTAAGAAATTGATAATACTTTCGGATACGAGTCTTAAGAATACATATTGTCATCAAAACCAAAACATCTTTTAAGTTAACAACAAGTGCTTCCACTTCATATAAAAATTAAGACAAGATTGTTATCTAAGGTAACTTAAACATAGGTATCAATTAAAGATCTCCTCATCTCATCGACAATGGCACTAGGTTGAGCTTCCCTCAATTTGAAAACACTTTCAATGACTGAAAGTTCAGTTGCTGTGGTGTCTGTCCCACAGTAGGCTACCCAGTCATTCACAGTCAACCCGGCAGCAACCACTTCACTTCCACGGTTCACAGTACCAGCCACCAAAGGAACTTGAAGGAGTGTTGAAAGTTCATCCAAGTCTTCGATGGATGTATGGGGATGTACCTATACAGGGGAAAGCAGAAATTTATTCTTTGGTTGGATACACAACATAAGAAATGAATTGTGTTTCAAAAGATGGATTGAAACACAAAACAGAAAACACATTTATTTCTTACCAATCCACCTCTGTTGGAGAAGGTACAGTAACTGCCCACAAGGATATTACCAGCAATTGTCTGCCTAAAAACTTCTACTCCAAGAACATCTGCAATCAATTCCTCTGTTTCCTGAGGAAAACAAGACAGAAAATGTCTACATCAGCATCCTGAAAATTTCAAAATTTAACAGCGAATTGTTTGAAAAACTCATGTATTGCTTGCTACAAATTGCAGAACGAACCAAGTAGTACAAACAAATACAAAAGGCAACACCTTCAGTGGGGAAAAACTCTTTTTTGGTTAGCTTTCAGAAAAAGAGGGGAAGAAGAAAGAAAAAAAATGGGGAAAGAAAATGTTCTGCTAAAACAAGAAAGCCGGCTTCATTAGCTATTTCAAAATTTTCTGTTCCTAGACTAGTTAAGAAACCTGAAACCCAACAGTCGTTCTCGCTAGAGAAAATTTTCTTTAAAAAAAAAAAAAAAAAAAAAAACCGGCTAGGTGTTAAGAGGCTTCTTCAGTGAACTTCATGATGCATTTTAAGAGCCTACAAAACTTACCTTGTCAAGATCAGTGTGAGTAAGGGCGACATGGTCATTGCATGCTATGCAATTACCCAGGGCAGATAGCTTCTCGTCAACACGCTGGACAACAACTTGATCAGGTAGACTGTTCCTCAAGTGTTGAAGCTCTACAACAATAACAAAAGATATAAACAAACATCTATGAGATATGAGTAGTTGATCACAATCATTGATAAGACATATCACAAATTCCATCTTTATAGTAAAACAACAGAAGCAAAAACAATTAAAGTTTTCGTGGAGACAATGGAACCATAATCATGCACACAAGGAATCCATACAAATTTGTGATTTTCTAGATATGCTATCATTATTGCAGAAACATCACTCACACATATGTAAAAACTGCCAGTCACAGGTACGTTACATAACATGGAATTATCATACATTGGATCCAAAAGAAGAAAGGAAAAAGCACGATCAAATGAACCATTACATTAAACTTAAGAATGTTTTCCTTGACATGCTAATAACATTTCAACTAATATTACAGATGATATTTCCGACTATATAGGTTATAGAAGATGACAACAAGGGCAATCACATATATGTTAAATGCGAAGTTATTAATCACAGTAATCCTTATAATACTTGAAGTCGAAATAATACTAACAATAGTAATAATAAACTAAGAAAGTAAGAAGTGTCTTCACAAGAATCTTATCATTATCTTGCAAGAATAAAAACCATTAAAACATCAACTCATTTGAGGAAATCGAAGAATTACCTTGGTCTGTGGTAGTGTGTGGCAAGAGAAGCCCATTTTTGTTTCCTACAGTTTAAAGGGAAAGAGAGATAACAATTAGAGACCTGTACCAATGTACAAAGCTTAGGGAACTCAAACAATATCCAGTGATTTTCAGGCTAATTTAATCTTTCAAAAAAGGATATTTAAGAAGCTCACCAGCACAAAGCCGCCCGATAATCCTAGTGCCTCCAATGGATGTTTTCACCACAGGGATAATACCTCCTAAGTCGGTCTCAAATGCGCTGCAAATGCAAAACACAAGAGTAAATAACAATGTTTTCTTACAGACAAAATGTTAAGCAAACCAATAGATAAATAAAAACAACACCTGTAGAAGCTCTCGGAACCTCCAATGGCAACCAAACAATATGCATTAGTGAGCTTTGAAAACACACCAACCTCACATGAATTCTCAAACATAAGCCCTGTACAAATCAACAAAGACCGTTATTATTTTCAAAAGATGAGTAAATTAATTACAAGCAGTCAATAACTTACTGGTCGCCATGACTACAGATTAACCCAATACGATCAGATGACCAACAAAACAAAAGTACAGAATCTGCAATAATCAAACACAAATATTTATATTAAAATCAACAAATTTCATGTTGCGAAACGTTAAAGAACATATTTTTATTTCACAGAAAATTTAAATGATGATGAAATCAAGCAGGGGAGATATCATTTTACAGATTCTGAATAGTAAAAGACGAATTGATAATTGAATCAAGAAAACCCGAATCAAGAAAAAAAAAAAAAAAAATGAACCTGAAGAGGAGGCTCCTTTGTCCTTCTCTGAAGAATAGGGTTTTGTGAAATTAAAAAAAAAACACAGGCTGTTTTGACTTAGGGTTTTGAAGAATAAATATATAGGCAGAGTCGCGAACAGAAGCGAAACGAAACAATAATTGATTTTAGATTTTGTTTTTTTTGTTTTTTGTTTTTTTTTTACTTAGTGGGCAAGTCTTCATATTTGGCTTGGCTCAAAAGCTAATCCGAGCCGACGTAACCAGTCAAGTCGGCTAAATGAAGTTGGCTTGCTTTGTGACTTGACGTCCACGGACACGCCACTCTATTTAACCAACGTGGCTGGTTATGTAATCAGCCACGTCGGATAAATCGATTGACGTGCCCAGTCAACCTTCGTAAGTGTCTATTTTTTAACGTTACATAGCAATTTGTGGGGTTTAAAGAAATGTGAACTGGATTGGGCCTACAAAAGTAAAGTTTACGGGCTTTATCTTTGGGTTTTGGCCCAATTTATTGTGTTTTTCACATTTCATAACTTATTATTCATCCCGTATAAAATACAAGAAATATTATATATATAAAAAATTAAAAAAAAAATTACAAGAAATAGGGGCTGATGAATTACAACAATTCATTATTATTTATTGATTTCTGTGATGATTATTAATTCATTGAATTGGATCAATAATATATATATTTTTTTTTCAAGTACATTAATTTGGGGTTTTAGGGAGGGGAGAACTCGAACCCATAACCTCGTGATATAGGTGTAAGGGTTTACCATCGGACCAACCTCATCCCGTCAATCAGATCAATTAAAGAGAAGATCTTTCATGCGACAATCTCACGAAATTAGTCAAAATTACTAGGCATGATTCAACAAGAGAAAAGTAAATTGTAAAAATCTAAAAGCTACCATATAGTTGTACGTCTATCTTAAGCAAGTTTTTGTCTCAAAATTTGAAAAGCAATCTTTTGATGGACATAAGGGTAAAGGAAATTAAATGAATGGAACCTAAAAGGTTGTTTTTATCAACAACAAAAAATATATATATTCAACAATTATCGGATGTAATTATAAAAAGGGTGTTACAATACTACTGGTGAGGTACTAATAAGGCCAGAAATTTCTCTATTCTATAGCTTTGGAGAAAGAAAGAGTGGTGCCATGAATAACAGTCAACATTTTTCTTGTAATTTTAACAAAATTTTGAAATTATTATTATTATTATTCAATTACTGAAATTTGACATTACAGTCTATCAATTCGTGTGGTCATTGAGTTGAATAATAATTTGAAAGCATATAATTTCTTCTTAACATGAAAAAAGAAAAATAAAACCACTTATCATTAATATAAAAAGATAAAAATGTTGATGCATTACAACTTATAAAGAATTCAGACGAGCAGAGAATCCTGATTCGCGTGCATGTCGACGAACCTGTAAGAAAAGGATCGTCTAGCATAGAAGTCAACCTCCTCCTGCTGCCAATTTCCATCATCAAAGTTCATGGAGTAGCTGAACATGTCGTAATTCATAATCACTTGTTGTCCAATATTATTATTAGCATCAGAGATCCTGCAAGTACTACTCTTCTTCTTTTTCTTAAGCTTAACAGATGCCCACAACACAGCTCTCCGCACCACCACCGCCGGTGCCACCAGCTTCTGCGGCCGCCGTCTCATGAATCTGCCTGCCACCCTCTTCACCGATCTCCACACCCTGGTTGAAACACCAACATTATCATCATTCTCTTGCTTATGAACTTTAGAGTACTTGAAACCATTCACCACCATCTCCATTTTTTTTTTCTTGATCACAACTACTGTCTTCACTTCTCTTCTCTTCTATATATATATTCCTGGTTTCTTATATTATTTGAATTGGCATTTCACATTTCACATTTCACATTTCACATTTGGGTTCTTGGGCTTATACAAGTTATTGTAAAGTAATTAAGAAACTATACTAATTAATTAAATCTACTAAAATGGAATCATTAACAGTATTTTAAATTAGGGTTTGCACTTTGCAGCGTGAGAAATGGTGATTTACTTTGACTTGGCTATTCTTGGAGAAGAATCCAATGCTGGTTTGTGTACGTGTGTCTCTTTAATTAGCTGACAATATCCATCCATCCATATTCCATCAGCTTTGAATAGACCAACGATGAATGCCACTTGATGGGTTTTGAATTGATTTGATTTGAATGGGATTTGATTTTTTTGTTGTTATATAATCATTGTGTTTGTTGTGTCCTTAAAAACATAACCATGTGAATTGGCATATACAACTGATCGATCATAACTACCACCATTGCTCTTCCATCATTTATAGTTGATTACATACATAGTTACATAGTATAGTTTCACAGGTTCGGAATCCCGAATTTAGTAATGTTTAATTAGGATCATGATGCTATAACATTAACGTAACAAAACTGTGATTCCGAACATAATTATATCCAAAATCCTGAATTGAGAAATGTAAAAGGTATTGAATTCGATTTAGATTCTAAAGTTTAGATTAGATTAATTAAATAATTATGCTTGTAATTGGATATCATTGAGATTAGTGGTACAAAATCAGCAAATGCATATGGAATTTATATACTTATCTAAATGTTAAGGTAAGGGATTGACCTTGTCAATAAACAAATATTAAAATGGATCTGATCATCACTTTAAATCCGGATTTTTTTAATTTTTTTGTATATAATATTGTGTCCACTAAATTTTGGTTGTAAGTCTGTAACCAATGATTAAGGGTTTGATGGATTTAAATAAACATCCAATAATTAATTTGTTAAATGACATTATCTGGAAAAAAATAAAATAAAAAAAAGAATTAGTATGCTAAAAGTGACAGTTACCAAACAAAGCAATCAATCAAAATACATGTAATGCTGGGATATGTAGCTCTACTGTTTTTCAAGAAATGACAACTTAGTGTTGGGTATGTTTAGGTTCAAGCCACTACCCTTTCCTATATGGCTATATGTTAATGTGTCCTCTTAAAAATTAAAATTTACGTTAATTGACTATGTAATGCTTTAGGTTTTAACACGCGCCAAATTGTGATTTGGGAATTAATAACTATTGTGTTCCTAGACCTAGAGAATGTGAGTTGTAAAGAAAGGATGATTGAACTGTTATAACAACTATATTAAAATAGTTTTTTTCTTTTTGTTTTTCCTGTTATCAAAGTGGCTCTGCTGGCTCCATTTGTGAAGCCAGCCAACAATTTCTCTTTAAGCAAACTTTTAACAGCTAATTCTCCACAAATTTCTAGTCCAACACAAACAACAAAATTAGGCAGCTGTATAGTATTTTAACCTGGACTGAGCAACTAATTACAGTAAACAAAGGAAGCTTTCATCTGAACCATTCATCTCTAAATGGAGGATCATCAGACCATATCAATGATTAAGTTTCCGGAGATTATTAAGAGCATTCATTGGAAGATTTAAAATCACAGACACACAACGTAATCGGTAACCAATCCTACATTACAATTACCCTACAATCATATAGATCTAAATTCATTACAGTGGGAGTGGGTTCTAACCAGCTACTGTCATTACTCGGGACATAACTAGGAATTTCAGAGCAGTACATGCATCTGATGGATGATCAAAAGCATTTCTAAGTAAATGGTATACTGAGAACTTAAAGATCTGGCTAATTTGTAACGAGAGCGTAGAGAGATGAAGAAGGTTCTAGATTATGTTTGAATAAGAACAATTTCTATTACAAGTGATGAATAGTATTAACTCAAACTTCATATTACAATGAGGGATATAGTGTACACAATTTCTTTCCCCTCCTGTTTCCCGGCTTAATTGTACATCTCACTATATAGTTTTGAGAACAAAGATACATATGGAATCAATTGATTAAAAGTAAAAAAAAAAAAAAAAAAAGAAGACGAAATACAAGGAAATCTACAATTATAGAAGCAAAAGTCAGAACCATGTTTTACAAACTCACGTCTTTCTTTCATGCATCGGATTGGCTGCACTGGGATCTTTGTTTTCGTCTGACCTATTAATGGCTTGAAGTCCCTGAAAAATGAACAACAGAAGCATGAGTTCTGCTCTACCTTCATGAAATTCACATCAAATTCTAGTGTATATTTGCATTTAGGCCATGATCAAATCCAAATTCCCCACTGCAAGCAGGTGAAAAAGATCAACAAGCAGTTTCAATCCTGCCGATACAAATTATATGCTCTAATTTCCATACAATCTATGAACATATCAGGTTTTATGACCATTTAAAGAACTCACTTTTCAAAGAAACATCTTTCTCCCAAAGCTACAAAGCTTTCACATAGTCCATACCACTGCGCTTTCTTTTATTTGACCTTGAGAAGAAGCAAATCTGAGCCCAACTCTTTTTCTGTTTAATCGGTTGAGTTTTAACATCCCTTTTCACGACAAGATCAGCCATGTATTGAACAACAGCCTGCGGAAACCAAAAAAATAAGAATTAGCCATGAAATAGAGAAACAAAGTCTAGTTACTCATTCAAAACAATGAAATAGAAATGTTACCTGTGCACCATTTAGAGCTATCTGTCTGGGAGGCACTTCTAGAGGATTTTCTTCCACACGAAGGACACGAAGTCGAGTTAGCATCCTAAAGGAGTCCGGAAGGAACCGGATCTGGTTATTGCTAATATCCAACTCTTCAAGCATCTCGAGGTTTCCAATAGATCTTGGCAGGGAACGCATATCAGCGAAATTGTTTCCTATGTTCATCTTGACGAGTGTCGTGGCAAAACACAAGCTCTCCGGCACTGACTCAAGCTCATTGAAACTCACATCAAGCTCCTTTAGGTTCGACAGAGACGCCATCGTTGTGGGTAACTGTTTGATGTTATTATAGCGGACCGAGAGAACCTCTAGGGTCTGCAACTTCCCCACAGCTTCAGGAAGGGCTTTAATCCGGTTATAATCAGCGCGAAGCTCCCTAAGAGACGCACACTGACCAATAGAATGCGGAATTTCCTCAATGTCATTTGTCTCCACAATCAATTTCTTCAAGCTAACAAGTGAGCCTATTGTATCGGGTAGCACAGACAGCAGATTTGAGCTCAAATCGAGTTCTTCAAGGCGTATCAACCTGCTAAAAGTAGCAGGCAGAGACGATAACTGGTTTCCCCTCAAGTCCAGAAAGACCAGGCTGAGGAGATCTCCAATGGAATCCGGGATTTCGGATATTCTATTGGAATGCAAATCCAACCTAGTCAATGAAGAAAGACCTCCTATGGTAACTGGCAAGGCTACAATACGATTATCCGATAAATCTAGAGAAATCAAACCAGATAATTTCCCTATAGAGTCAGGTAACCATTCAATGTTCTCCTTCAATTTGTTATGAAGATTGAGATCTCGCGTCCCTTTCTTTGAAGACACTTCAATCAAACTAGCCAATTTAATCAAACTCAATTTATCACCATCTTGACCTACACAAATATTTATAACATATCCTTAATTGAACAAACATAAATTTAAAAAAATTAAAAATTATAATAATAAAAACCAAATTTAAGGAAACAAAATTGATAATTAAATGAAGCTGACCTGAAATGGTTCTGGCTTTAAGAGTAGAATCGAATATCTGAGGCGTCGCGGTGGTGGTGGAAGAAACGATGCCGTCTGAAGAATAAAACGAAGACTTGGTTTTTTTAACATAACTGTCGTCTCTAGTGAACAATTGAGAAGAAGAAGAAGTCTTGACAGGCGTCTTCTCAGAGTTGTACAAACTCGCCGTCGAAGTAGTAGTAGTAGTAGTACTAGAATTATTAATACTATTGGCTGTCGACTTCTTATTGGTTCGAACCATGGACGCAGAACCGGAAGAAGAAGGGAGGCATTTGGAGGCTCTCTGGATAAAATCGTCGAACAGAGCGTGAACATTCTCCAGATCGAGCAGTTTCAGAGCCTCGCGCTTCTGTTCTTTGCTCTGATAATACACCATGTTCTTCTGCATCTCCTGGAGCAATATGAACAGCTCCTCCGGCACGTCGGAGCTCTTCGTCTGCCGCCCTATCGCCTCCAGCCTCGCTTGATCCTCCTTCTCCACGTTATGGACCAGCACCGCCGCCGCCTCCACCTCGTCGATCCCCGGTCTCTCCGGCAGCGACTTGTGGATTCGCATAATCTCCTCCACTGCATCGTCGATTGACTGCACACAAGTCTCCATTCTCTCTCTGTTTCTCTCTCTCTAAATTTTCATGCTCTCTTTCCGATTCTCCTTCTTCTTCTGTTCTTCTTCTTCGTTGGCGGATTCTGATATTTTATTTATATATATATTTTTTCGCTTTTAAAAAAAATAAAATTAGTGAAAATCAGTAATAACTATTAAGTTGTAATAACGTGAATGAAAATGTTATTTTATTTTCATTTATAATTTTTAAAATTTCTGAAAATTGGATGTAAATACCGTGAAATTGATTATGACCGATCGGTTACCATTTATCAACAATATCTACTCTGATCACTCCACACTAGACAATGGACATATACCGCGTTTATCAATACATTTCCACTTATATCCCCCACACTCTCTCCATATCACTCATTTTGCCACCCATGAAATCAATCGTAATGTCAATCATACGGTCCTCATTTCTCCAAAAACAAAGAAAAAAAAAAAATACCTCCAAAAGGTTGCTTAACCATGATTCATGTCTAAATTTAAAACCATGGAGGTTGTACCGTAAACTCCCACAGTTACATCGTAGATCAAAATTACCGCTAATCTTACATGATTCATATCTAAATGTAAAACTGTGGAGGTTGTACTGTTCACAGTTATATCGTATCCAATCAAATTAGTGCTAATATTATATGATTCATGACCAAATTTAAAACCATGGAGGTTGTACTGTAAACGCCCATAAGTATATCGTATCCAATCAAAATTACTTTTAATTTTACATGATTCATGTCTAAATTTAAAACTGTGGAAATTATATTGTCCAAATCCACATTTATATTGTATCCAATCAAATTATTGATAATCTTACATGGAAAAAACGTTTCACTTTTTTTATTTTTATGAACAGAATTTAAATAAACAACTATGTTTACGTGTTAGTATATGGAGATACGAAATTGACGATGATGATAAGATAATGAGGGATTTGAGGGTGGGAGACACGATAGCGTGGGTGGTGGGGGTGAAGGCAAAAGCGTAAATAAAAAGAATAAAGAAGGGTAAAATGGGGAGTTGGCGTCGCTTTCTAAAATCAGTTGGTGGTGTTAAAACATTATACAAGAACAAGGTTTGAGTGACTAGCTACTAGAAGTAGTCCAAGAGAAGTTGATTGTATTCTCCAACTGACAATAATAAATGCTCTCTCTCTATATCGGCGTACACGTGTTACCAAGATGTACAGAGAGTCCGTCCAACTGTATCCAGCTGGCACTGCCGCTCACGCCATAACCGTTTTTTTAGCTAATTCACGAACAGTGTCACAGGTTACAGCTACTTTGTGTTTTTGATTTTGATTATACAAACATGGAGGGTAGGTCTATTATGAGTAAACACCCCCCACCCCTCTCTCTCTCACTCACGTGCTCTGTTGTTAGCTGTCCCTTACCATACTACACTCCCTCCTGACCAGTGACCACGACTGTTACTGCTACCATTTTCGGTTTCGGTTTGGATTCGAGTTCGGATTCGGATTCGGATTCGGATTCGATGGTAGACATGGAGACATGGATAATATTAATTAGTGAAGTATTAGTTGATTCTGTTGAAGGTACGTAATTTAGTGGTGGTGGTGATATAATTGCTATAGGTTTAATTAGCTGTTCATTCTGTCAAGTTTGTTAATATTTACTTGTGGCTGACAAGGAATGATAGTTTGATCAGTACTATTAAATCTTACTTGGTGTATTTATTTTCTTATCACTTTACTTAAATTTGAATGATTCATTTATGGAAAACATTAATTGAGAAAATTTTATATTGTTGTACTTGTAGTTCGATGAGAATTACACTCCACTTAGAGACAAGTCACATGGTGTTGGCGGCTCCTTTGAGAAAGGCTTCAGTATGCTAGGGCGTATACCCTCAAGGCCTCAATCCATATCTCTCATGTATCGGAGGTAACATTATTTAAATGGAATTCGACGTATACACAACATGTCTCCCTTTAACCATGATTTTCTTTTTCCAACTTTGCATGTTTTAAAAAACCATGAAGTTAAAAAATAAAAACTATAAAGTTTTCATTGGAAATTGATAAACAAACAATCAAAAGCAAATGTACTTATTTCTTTAACTTGAAAAACTTGTGTGGGACAATCTTATTATTTTAATTTCGAGACCACTAATCTAATTGTGTCATATTATACAATTTTTAAAGTTTTGAAATTTATTTTATGTTTACAAAACAAATAATACTAAATGGAATAATGGCATTGGACGGTCAAGTAAGACTGTTACATGTATTTAACATCATTTTACCAAAATTTTAGTTATATAAAATAAGTGGAATTGGTGAAGAGAACTGGAAAATTACCCAAATTTTCTTAGTTGCATCATTTCACAAAAGTTTCATTATTGTAAGGAAAAAAAAAAACGAGAATTGTATTTGAATTGTTAAGGGAAAAAATAGTAAAAGAAAGCTAGATTAATTTGAAAGGGTTTGTCACTTTGTCAAAGGTGACACGTACATGTTTTCTGTTGTTACCAGTTGCTTTCATTAATTTATATCTTACTAACTACGAATACGCCACTTTGAATCTTATTTTAAATTGTAGTTTCATAATACTATTATTATAAGAAACTTTAACTATTCATTAATGTTAATCGTTGGAAACACGAAGCTAACGTGCAGGAGCAAGAAACCAAATTCTAGTAAATGCAAGAACTTAATTGACATCCTTGAGAGTTTAGGCATCAATCAATCTAACAGATAACAAAAACATGAATCCAAAAACAACTGAAATTCCTTATAGTTCATAATGATCTGGAAAAATACCTGTTCATCATCACAGGAAATCAGCAGCTAGTACTCAAAATAGACTCTCATGGAGCCATGGAGGTGCGATGTGTTGGGGTACTGGTGGTGGTTGATCTTGATGATCATCAGGTTTGAAATCGAACAAAGAGCGAAAGAGATCCTCTCCTTCATCATCCACCATAGTGAATGAATCAACAAGATGTGAAATTGAATCAGCCTGCTCCTCCTCCTCCACATTAATATTATTATTGCACTGATCATCATCTCCCACACAATTATTCTCCGAAATCACGTAATTCTCATCGACATTGATATAATCAGAATTATCCGAAACTCCATTCATTGTTACGGTTTGGAGTATTATAATCTATGATAGCCCCAAAACCATTATCAGCAGCAGAATTGATCAAAAGATTCGACAACGACGATGACGAAGAAGATGGCGCCAGGTGCTGATCATCACTAGTACTACTACTACTCATGATCTTCATCATCAATCTATCCAACGATTTCTCCTTAAATTTCTCAAGATTGTCAACGAGATCTTGCAATTCATCAACTGAATCGCCACAGTTCTTTTCCATAACTTCGATTTCCCGCCAAAACTCATCGATCTCTTTCTCGCTCTTCTTCATCCTCTTCCTCGCGATCGACCTCTCATCAGGATGGTAGTAGAACTCCAGCGCCTTGACTTCTTCGTAGAGCGAGACAGCGGACTGCGCAATGACTGCGTGGTCGGGGGTACGGCCTTTGAGGAAGGCGTCGAACACGGCGTCGACTGAAGAGTGACCGAAGGAGTAGAGGTTCTTGCCAGAGCAAGGCGAGGAGACGACAATGGCGACCTGAGCGTCGCAGAAAAGACAGAGCTCCGCCGCCTTGTTGTAGAGGCCCTGGCGTCTCTTGGTGAAGCTGACGGATCTCTGTTCACGCGTTACGCGTCTCTGATCGGAGGCGATCCTCTTCTTCTCTGCTGCCATTGTATCGTGATCGTCTTCTCTTCTTCACTCTCTGCGTTTTTTTAATTTCTTGAATCACAAGAAAAAATTGCTATCAAAGTAGGGTTTTAATTCACTCTTTCGATGTCTTAATAGGAAAGTATATATTGTCTTAAATCTTAATTAATTAATGCTAACAGAATCTTTTTTTTTTTTTTTCTCTGTTGGTTAATAATAATAAATTAACTTTCCGCGAAATTGTATGTTCCTTCATTATTGTTTAAATATATTTTATTAAGTAGAGAAAAACTCAAGAATCTAGATACATTTGTTTTGGTTTTGGCCAATTAATCATTTTTAATTAAGGATTTGAACTTTAAACATCAATTAAATTAATTAATGGTATATAAATGTATGTGATTTTTTTTAAGAAAAGAAATTTATGTCTTAACAAGCTTTCCAATATATGTAAGGAGAGAGAGATATGAAGAACTTCAAATAATTTGTAAGATAATTACCCAAGAAAATATAACACAAAACATAAATCTTTTTCATATATTTTTATATCATCAATTGTAATAATTTCCGTAAATATTAGATGATAAACTCAAATTTCTTTACATTCAGTGCTTTAATTGCAGGTTTACTATTATTTCACTATTTTTTTTACATGATAAAATGTAACAACAAATTACTTGCTTATATCTTTTAGATTAGTTTTTGGACTAAGTGCCTATTTGGAAGAATTTGTCTACTAGTTAAAAGAGTTTTTTTTTTTTTTTTAAATTTTGTCATTTGATTGTCATTCAGTAGAGTTTTTGGACGATTAAAAAAACCGTGTTATATCTAATGAGAAAAACCCAAATTAAAAACTTTTACAAGTAGATCTTTTGGAGTTTTGTTAATAACACTAAAACCTCTAATATAATCCTATAATTTAATATTTGCAATCCTATTATTAAAAAAACTATTTTTTAATCGACAATCAAACCACCAACGACTTTAATTTAAAAGCTCTAATACTAAAATATCTACTTAAGAAGCTCTTCCAAACTAGACCTAATTTTGTGTATTGTATAACATATCGTATACACATTACTGTTGATAAAATATACAACTTTAAGATTTCTAGGTGTCATGTGTTTTTTTATAAGTGTTGATTATCAACTTTAATAATTTGTTTTTTTTTTTTTTTTTTTTTGGAAAATTGCTTATATCATAAATTGTCTGCAATTTAGAAAGAGAGAAAAAAGAAGCATGGGCTATTCGGTACTTCCTCTCCCGAGGTTAATTTTTCGGTTAGTCAGAGGAGTCCAGATGATGTTTGTGCAATTAACGCATTAATTGTTGGAGAGTGCAATTTTTCATACATAGAGGGGAAGTTAGTTTATTATTATTATTAGGCAGAATTCCACATAAGTCCTACTGTTTTAATGATTTGTCACATTTATAAATGTCTTTCTATTTTCATCATTTTAGTCCTTATTTTGTTTTCAAAACTCATCACTTTAGTCAACTGACCAAATATTTGAAAGTCAACCATTTTAAAACCCGTGAAAGTACACTTTTGTCCTTATAACTATTTAATTTAGCCAAAATGATTATCTTAACTTTAAATTAAAATGAAAAATAATAAAATTCTCAATAATAAAATCTTAAATAAATAAATTATAAAAAAAATCGTAAATAAATAATAATAAAAAAATCCATTAATCTTTTCTTATTTTGTATTTTTTTTTTCATAATGGATATTTATTTAGCTAAAATGATTATCTTAGTTTTAAATGATTATTTTTCATAATTTTTTAAGATTTTATTATTGAGAATTTTATTGTTTTTCACTTTAATTTAAAGTTAAGATAATCATTTTAGCTAAATTAAATAATAATAAGGGAAAATTAAAATAGTTGACTTTCAAATATTTGGTCAAATGAACTAAAGTAATGAGTTTTAGAAAAAATAAAGACTAAAGTGATGAATATGGAAAGACATTTATAAATGTGATAAATCACCAAAAAAATGGGACTTATGTGAAATTCTACCTTATTATTATTATTATTATATATTTATATTGTTCAAACTTTAAACTTGGATTGATTAATAAGCTATATTTGGTTTAAGTGTTTAACTGTTAACTGGATAGTCTTGATTAGGATGGAGTAATCACCATTCATCGGTCATCACCAAGACTAGTTGATTACAATCAAGACAAAGTTTTTAATTATGTAAAAATACAGGCCATGATAACATTAAGAGATAAATAAGTCCCAAAATGTAAATACGAGAAATGACTCGTAGGTATAAAAACGCACTGCTTTGGAGCGGAAACCCTCGTTTGGTTTTTCTATCTTCTCTGTTGTCCAGCCGACAGGAAGAAGAAAGGCCGCCTCCCAACAGTCGTCTCTCCTCATAACGCCGTCGTTTCTCTTCTCCCCCCTAATTTGTCATCGTCTGACTCGTACTTGCGATTCGAGCCACCAGCAGCAACATAAGCGAAGCTAAACTAAGCACAACTCAACCTCGTATGTTTTTTTTTTTTTTTAATCTGATTTTTCTTCAATTCAAGTTATATAAAAAGATGATGAGAAAATGGGTTTCTAGTTAGTAGTAGAGTGAATTTGGTTGGATTTACGATTTTAGTTACCATGATTAGTTAATATAGTTTCATAGTTCAGTGTCAAAGTTAGACACTATTCGTTGTATGAATCGATATCGTATTGTGATGTTATGTTTACGTATATGGCAGGCCCGTGCTAATCAGAGCGAATTCGGGTGTTGGTATTTGGGGAATTATGGGAATGGAGTTGCCAATTGAGAATGCTGAGTCTCATGAGATGGAGGATGTTAATATTAGCGACACCGAATTAGTCTACCATGTCAGGGAAGCCCTTACTGCTTCCTTAACGGTATGTGCTCTAAAACCCGACTCTCTTTATCTGGTTTAATACTTCAACCATAATCAAAATGTGTTTTTGCTTTGCTCCTTGGTTGTAATTTATTCAACTGTTGAGATCATCAATTGATATAAGCTAATTTAAAGTTCAATTCCTGTGGAATAGGGTGACTATGATAATTATAACCAGCTTGTTGCGGTTATGCATCTTAATGGACGTCTTGGACCTGATGAGAGGGCTCTCCTAGAGGTAGGTTCTTCTCTTAGTTTAATGGCTATTTTTTTTTTTTTGTTCCCTCAACGAAAGTTTCATTGATATTTTTCTTAATCTTAGTTACTCTCTTTATATTAACTTGGCAGACAAGTTTGAAGGCACTATCTGGAGCTGTTTCTTATTTAGACTCTGTCCATCATGATTCTCTATTAACTTCCGTAAGTTGATTTTATACAGATTTGTTTATCTTGTTTTTTTTTTGTTGGTAAGGTCAGAGTTGTTATTATCTTTTCATGATCAAGTGTTTTTCAGATATTTGGAATGAACATGTGGAACTATGAACCTGATGTGATGGATGCACTGAAAGGTCTGATTATATCGTTGGTATGTGAATTTACAGTATCCTGTAATTTAAATTTTAGAATGGGTTGGTGAATCATTCCTCTTGTTAATTTGTAATTAATTTTTATTTTTATCATATTTCAGGCTGCATCAAATGGAAAATACATTGATTCATGTTTAAGTATGCTTGTCAGCAACTTCACACCACCTTATTTTATCCTAGATAAGCTAACCCTACCATATGGTCTGGAAAGAAAACACCAAGTTCTTTCACGGGTGCATGCTGCTCTGAAAAATATTGCTGATTTGGTGCCTCTTGCCCCATTGAGATTATTGCCCATAGTTGTACAGAGCATGCCAAATGCCAAACATAAGCCTGAGCGTGTAAGTCTAATTTGACATTTCTGTTTCATAATCTGCTTATATAGTTATATGTCAAGTAAATATGTTGTTGGGTAGTATATATGTTATTAATTTTTAAGTTCAATATCTTAAACTCATGACAGATGCATACATGCATAATTTACTTCAAAATTAATCCTTACCCCATGTTGTGTAGTCATGGCAAGTTATATTTTCCCTCTCGTTTTGTAGTTGAAGATGATAGTCATATATGTGGAGAACATGCTAACGTTGGAAAGTGGTGCAATGGGAGAACTTGTTGGAAGCACAATGCTGATGGCAGTGGTGGATAGGTTGATAGATTTGGATGTAAGTTAGATGAAATATCCTTGTAATTCTGTGCTTCAAAATATCTTTTGCATTTATGTACGTGATCTTATGTGGTGAAGTTTCTTGTAGGTGGAGATTGAATGGGAAGATATTTTATACGATGACTCTAGTAAAGGCATATTTGAGATGGAATTAGAAGATGAGGAAGAGGGTGGTGAGGTACAGCCGGCATTTTTTTTTGGACATATTTCTCAATTTTCCTCTAGCCTGAAGATGATTGGGAATTGTTAATTTTATCATGCCGAAGTGATATTTACGAAAAGAAACCCTAAACAGTTCACATGGAAGAAAATAATCTTAAACTTCTATATATGAACTCTGAAACAGATTGCGTGAATCTTTCTCTGGAAAGAAAACTATTGCAAGGGTAGCAGCTTTTTCTTTACAAATTACCTGCAATATAGTATAATCTTTACTGTAAATTATGAAACATAAAATGCAGATGTACTTGATGGTGTTTATGCTGTGCTTCGGACTAGATGTTGTTCCAGAGCTTTAATTGGAAATTGTTAGGAAACATGTGTCTATCCCTCCAACTTTGTAATTTAAATATTTAATAATATGTTTTTTCTCAGTTATTTTCTTATTTTAGTACTGATTTGCGACTTGATTGCCTGATGTGTGATCAACACTCTTCTGTAACATCACAGTAAACAATAATTAGAACTTAGCAACCAGTATTGATGTTAGTTTGCTGTTGTTGGCCAACAACACAAATTCCTACGTAGATTTCTAAATTGTTGTTTCAAACTGTTTGTACTAAGCAGTGTGTGTGTACACGTAATCTGAAATTGCTGACATTTTGATTGGTTTCCAATAGTAATTTGTTCAATGTTTTACTTTTCCTCCTCTCCCTAAAGCGCTTGATTTTTTAAGCCTCTTATCATAAACTGATGTGAAGTTTTTTTTTTTTTTTTTTTTTTTGTAAAGCTTTCAAGGGGATCTTTAAGTAGGAAGAGTTTAACTGGAAATGTAATTGCTGAATTATTAGATAGCTTGCTGGTGCAAACTTTTGAGCATCTTGAATCCTGTGAAAGGGAAGGTCGTTTGATTGAGGTATTTTCTGAAGTCATATTTTTCTAACTTCTTGTGCATGTCCTCTCTTTGGATCTTTTTTTTTTTATGAGTGATTTATTGTTGTTGTTGTTAGGTTTTTGAAATGCTTCTCCAGTCATTCCAGATAACTGTTCTGAATGCATACAAGTCAAAGTTTGCTCAGGTAACGAATCAGCTTCATATTTCTTAAGATGATTTCCTTTGTTATTTCTGTATTTGAAGCTTTGTTACCCTTATAATGGCAGTTTATGATGTTTTATGCCTGTGCGCTGGATCCAGAAAATTGTGGTCTGAAATTTGCCACAGTGCTGGCAGATTTATTTGTTTCTGGTGTCTACCCTCCACTCACCAGGTAATATGGTTTTTTATTTTATTGAATAAAAATATTTTACTCTCTGCTTCATGTAAAAATAAAATGCTCTCTACTGTTTATTTCTTGTGATATCTTTTTATGTTTTCTAATCACCTTTATGGCTTTATTAAATATGTACCTTTGTCAAATGTATACTTCGCGGTTCACTTTCTTTCTGAGTTTAAAATTTGTGTTTCCTGGGATAATATAGTCCCTTCTAGAAAAAATGTTAGATAAGGAAATGCTAGAGAGTATACATCAATGCCTTGCTCCTTATTCACCAATTTCTGATTTCTACTAATTTAGGATGATTGGGCGTCATATCAGGTACTTATTTTTTTTAACCTTCTCTCTGCAGGATGAGTGCCGTGTCTTATCTTGCTAGTTTTCTGTCACGGGGGAAGTTTCTGTCTATCTCTTTCATCGTAAGCTTGTTAAAAAGGTACAAGAACATAACATATGGCTAGTGGTGTGGGTGGGTCTTTTTAATTTGATTAAAAATTCAAAACTGAACTACATAGGTCACTTCAGCTGGTTGTCTTGGATGACCAAAAGGCTTGTAAGATAAAATAGGTGTAAATTTTAAATTAACTGTGATTGAAATTTCAGGTTGGTGGATTGGTGTTCGGAGTACTGCAAGACCCAGGGTGGTGACATAAACCCAAAAGCACACCGAGTTTTTTATTCAGGATGCCAGGTAAATGTGCTTTGACTGCTAGTTATGAGAAACATTTGAATTTGATGTTCCATTTTATTGGAATATTAAGAAGATTTTGGCAATCCTTTTAGTGAATTTTATTTATAAGAAAGCAAAATTTGTTGTGATCACTAATAGTACATTAATTTTTCAAGTTGTGAGGATAGATATGATTGTGGTTTTGTATGTAAATTTATAATATGTGCGTGTGTGTATGTGTGTTTGTTTATATATATATATATTCAAGTGCAGGATTGCACACTCAATGGATTATCTGGGCAGTTATGCTTTGTGCTGCTATAAAATTGTTAACTGGTTTTAGTTAATACTTAATTGCTAACTTGAGTTTTGACACTCGACTCTGCAACACAGGCTATTATGTATGTGCTCTGCTTTCGTATGAGATCTATTATGGATATTCCTCGGCTCAAATCCCAGCTTCTCCTTATGCCATTAGATACAGTTTTGAAGCATGAACTGAACCCCTTGAAGGTGAGTATAAAAGGAATACCCAGTGTGTCATATCTCAAGATTGTTTCTGACCGTATTTAGTTTCTGTTTACTATTAAAAAGTCTTTCCATTTCTTTGATATTTTGTTCAAGCAGGCTGAATTTACTTCAGTTTTAGTACATCAAGAGGCCTAACTCTTCAGTTATCTCTTATAAACAGGTATGCCTACCATCTGTGGTGTTGGAGTTTCTTAGACAGTCGAAAGCTGCGCGTCTGTTCACTGTGTCCAAAACCTTCATTTATAATGACCTGCTGGAGTCTGAACTTTCCAGGGGTTTCGGTGGGATTGAAAGGCTTGACATGTTCTTCCCATTTGACCCATGTTTGCTGAAAAAATGTGACAGGTTTACATTTAGATCTTCTGGTTTGTTTCCTTTTAGTTTGGATGGATCATGGATGTGTTGTCTTTTGCCTTTTGAGGGACTGTTTTGGAAACCATATTTTGAAACGAGTCTATTTCTAAAAAACTCTTTAATTGATAGTGATTCAACTTTGTTTGGCTTAAGATTTTTTGAGTTTTCGAAACAGACCCTCTTGCTCAATGATAATGACAAGTTTGCTTTATGAATACAATGTATACAGTCCAATCTTGCCTATGACACTAATATTTTCATTTCATTTGTCATTTTTGTTTTGAAGTTTCATCCGGCCGAACTTTGTGTATTGGTCAATGGTAAGAGCTACTTATGACGATGAGGAGGAAAACAGCAGCGATGACGATGAAGTTGCAGCTGAGGATTTTGTAGATGGGAATGGTGATGAAGTTATGGATGACGGAATGGGGAGGAGCTTTGATGAGCACGATCTTGATGAATTTGACTACTCTGCGTTAAACAAAATGTCAATCACACCTAAAAATTCCTTCATTTGTAGGTTTGAGGGTAAATTGGGACAACCTACTAGAATGCCCTCGAAAATAAGACCCTCCACAAGTCCAGAATCGTTGTGATCCAGAAGTGAGTGCTCTCATTGTTCCGGCAGATGAGAGACGGAAAGATTGCAATGTTGATACTTACAAGGATACGATAACTAGACACTGATTTTGCAGAGCTGCTGCTGCTTTATTAGCCATGGGAAAAAATGGGGGAATTGTTATATTGCAGGGTTCTGCTTATAGTTTTGATGGTGTTAATTTATTGAACTTTGTGCATTATTGCAAAATTGTTGTATAATTTTTTTAAGAGTTGATAATTTGATGACCAATATTAATTTTGATCTTCAGCTAAATTATTTATGTGCAATATATTGTGATAAATGATTCTGAATTTTCCACTCCTGCCACAAACTTTAAAAATGTACTTTCAATAAGCAACCGATCAATTGATTTCAAATATGATTCCATATAAACGATTAGGATTAGGAAAATTATCAAGTGTGGGATTCTGTACAAATTTACAAGATGATAATTGGCGTAAATTTTTTTACATTGACATTGATTATAACCTCTGATATTCGGTGATCCAGTTGACCAGTTGTATGGATTCCATGTTAGAAAGTTACTATTAGAATTGTATATTACTAATTTAAAAACAACAAATAATATGCTTATTACCACAGAGCAAAAATCTTTATAAAGGGAGCTAATATGTTTCTAAAGGAAAAACAACTGCAAAACGAAAACACTTTAATAGAAGAGCAAATAAATAATTAGTAGCTTTGATTCTTAGGTGAAACCTGAATACAAGCCTAGCTTTTCTATGTTAATAACCGGTCTCTACATTATATATTTAATGCATCTACTCTAACTTCTGATTGTCTGCCTCTAACCACCCAATTGAAAAGCATTACTCACAAGATTACTACATGATATATCAACCCCACCTCAAAAACACCTCCATTGATGCTGATACTATTTCCAGGGTATATTAGTCATGAGTGGTGGATTGTTGTTACTGCACCCTCCGGTGCTGTGGTTAAGAGGGCTTCCAGGTCCGCCACCAGATGATTCGCTTAGGTTTCCACGTGATGGTGGGCTTCCAGCTGTTGATCCTCTCTGGATGAGATTTGGTGTATATGACAATGGTTCGGATTGCATCCCGCTTGACCTTGTCTCCTTCCATCCTTCTGTCAAAAATGTACCCATAATAACCTGCAATACCACCACATGTCGCTTGGTTCAATGAATAATGTGTAGACATAAACCACACTTCAGATACTCCAACTAATATTGTATTTTTCTCCGGACAAGAAAAAAACACTACATTGTGGATAACAGGAAAGGTACGTTATATTTCAGGTTAAAAATCTTTGAAAGTGGAAGGATGTATTCAGTCTAAAATTAGAAGAAACCTGAACAGGTGAGGCTGCTGTTAGTAGCCCTGCCACACCACCACCCAGAACACGACCATCAGGTCCAGCTAATGACACACTCAATCCGCCTGTTCTGCTTCGCTGACCACCGTTCTCAGAGAGGAGAATTGAACCAGAAAGAGATAAGATCTCAAATCGTCCCTGCACAAGTAAAAGAGTGCATTCAAGATCTTCAGATGATGCTAAAAAAAACAAAGTTTCTAACCTACATTTAGATTACTATGTCCAGTCTATGGATTGGAAGTTAAATTGCCATTTAGGAGTTGTAGTCAAGAATCTGCCGATTGACACGTGTCATTGAAATAAAGTTTCTTTACCTTCCAAACATGTTATTGTCCATATATTTATTCCACTTAACTTGTAAAATTCTCTTTGTATCCTCACATAGGATCCTTAGATTGATCATACTCAATCAGAATAAAAACTTGAATAGTTTAAGGTTCACAACCACCAGTAATCAAAATATTACCTATTTCTTATGGCAAAGCAATAAAATATTATCAAATTGCTTGAGGGCAAGAATATTTTAATTCTATATTGCTACAACAAGCAATATGTGTCAGCAGAACATATTCTTTTCAGCTAATATAAAGATGTGCTTGACATATTTTAATAGAAAACAGAGTTCACTAAATGGAAGACAAATTCTTTAATCTAACTTTTTTTTTTTTAATATAGATTCAAAGATTAACTATGTTGTAACTTTTTCTGACAAAGGAAAACAACATTGTCATTTTGTCAAAGAGTATTTGCTATTTTCTCCCTTCTCATCCCATTTCAAACCCAACAAATGAGGTTCAATGAAAATATTGCTCTCATAGTCTCATATGATATCTTTTTTTATTTCTTTCTTTTTCTTTTTCAAATATGCAATTGTTGGGCATAAAATCATCCCTATTTCTCTCCTCTCTGGTCACTATGGCTAAAGCTCAAGGGGGACACAGACAACATTTAGCAATCACAGTTTATGACTAACCTCATAAGTTACTGTTCCACCAGATGTCATAGCTTGACGAAGTGTTACATTAGATATAGCACCATTTGCTGACAAAATGCAGACAGCTCGTGATCCATTTTGAGAAAATAACATAACTTTGGCCAACACATCCTGAGAAGCAAGAGACACAAAATAAATACAAGATTCCTGACAAATAAGAAATTCAAGACCAAACACTAAATCACAAAACATTATATAACTTCTGAAAGAGAAGAATGTGTGGGGGAGGCCAACACACATATAAACTATTAGCTAGAAGCCTAGGAATAAAAGTTGCATATATACCAGTTGTATCATATTAATACTAAAACTGTAATACTAACTTCAAAATGTTCTGCAACAGAAGAATAATCTCATTGGGAATTACAAGCGAGTCATGTATCGATTTTCTTCCTACAGGGACGAGAAAACGGAAAACTAAAAAATGAAAAGAAATTACATCTCCAGGTTGCACTGTGATAACATGAGGTGTAAATCCAGATCCAGTCGATCCTACAATGAAGAAAATCACACGTTACAGTGGTTAATAAGAATATAAGATGATAACACATTTGGATGCACAGATGAAGGAGACGTGAGCAATGGAGCAGTGAAGAGGGGCAGATACGTAATTGTAGAGAGTTAAAACGAGATAAACAGCAATAAACAAAGTTGGTAATTAAAGTAGACAACAAAGTATTTGTAGTCATTCGAAAAAGACACTAATTAGCATATATAACAATTGTATTTAATCCAACTAGAAAAAGAAAGAAAAACTAACATATATATTATAAAATATGAGTAACGATATTGTTTATATATATATAAAGATAGATAGTTACCGAGAGCAGCAGAGTGTTGTTTGCGAGCAGAACTAGAGCCAGGCGGCCTTCCTCTGGCTTTCTTGGTGGAATTCGACGCGGAGGAGGCAACCGCAAGCGGCGGCGGAGGAGGAGATGTCAAGTTCAGCCCCATCACGTGACTGTTGTTACCGTTATTGCCGTCGGGAGAGTACTTCCGAGGCCGTCCTCGCTTCCGCTTCGCCGGCTCTCCCGTCCCACTGCTGAAACCGACACTGTTTCCTTGTTCTTGTTGTTGTTGTTGTTGCTGCTGATGGTGATATAAGGAGACGTCTTCGATTGGAGGCTGTGAGTTTTGCTGATGATACGTTTCTGTCGTTGTCGTTGATGACGGCGGCATGATTGGCTTGTAAACGGGGCCGCCGTCCGCGTTGTAAGCTAGCCTCATCGTCGCCATATTCATCGTCGTCCCTGCTGCTTCTCTATCTGACATTTTTTTTGCGTGTGATATTTTAAATCTCTGCTCAAAAACCCTAATTTCACCGAGTTTTAAGTCCGTATTTCGAAAAAAAAAAAAAAAGGAAATCGATTTTTTGAAAAATAAAGAGTAAGAGAATAGGTTATAAAGCGAACAAAACAGAAAAAGTTGGTGCCTTACCAGTTACCACGCTCGAAATTAGGGTTTCTTCGTAGACGAAGACGACGATGACACCGCTTCGAAAAATATGTGATTTTTCTTTTAAAAAAAAAAAATTTCAGAGAATTTTCCTTTTTTTTTTATTTTTTATTTTCCTATTTTATAATTTTCTTTTTTTCTTGTATTTTTTTCTCGTTTTGGGAATTTGGACGGGCTTATTAAAAAACGCACTTCAATACGCAAAAAAATTACCCTTACCACCACGCGCTCTCTTCTCACTCTCCATTTAAATCTATGTCTATATATATATATATAAACGGATCTAAACGTATACGTCAAGCGTACTAAAACAAAAGTTAAAACAAAAGTTTATCCGGAGTAGAGGTATCCAAAAGGGTCAGATGGATCCGGCCTGAATCCGGTTCCGTACAATCCGAACGTTGCTAAAATCCAATAAATCCGGTCCAAATAATATATAAGTCCGATTTTAGACTTTTGAAGAGAAACAAAATTTCAGCCCGAATCTAATCCGGATCCGAACATGTCCAAGTTCAGTCGAGTCCGATGTAAGCCTTATCTGGTTTAAATTTTTTATTTTTTCTAAGTATTAAGTAACCTATAAATCATAAATTCAAATAAAATAAAAAATTAACTGCACCCTGTTTTGATAAAAAAAAAATGCAAAAAAGAAAGTATATACATATTTATGTGTCCGATTGTCTTCTTTTTTTTTTTTTTTTTTTTTTTAATATTATTATTTATTTATTTATTTCAAATCAGTCGATTGTCATTTTTTTTTTTTAAAAAAACTCTGTCAATTGTCATTTTCTAAACAAAAATTTAAGAATTTGTAAAGAAAGTAATTTAATTATAAATAGAGTTTAAACTTAATAATAAATAAATATTGTGAAACAGAGTTTGTATTTAAGTAATCTAAATTATAAACCATTATTATAATCTAAATTTACATCAAGATAATTTATGTTGACAATATAAATTGGGACGATTTAAATTAAAATAATTGTTTATAATTTAATTAAAAGAAAGTTTGTTTATTATTTAGTTCATAATTTTTATTAAAATACTGTATGGTTCAAGTATTATTTTTTTTTATAAAAAAAAAAATTATGAAGGTAAGTTTTTTTTTTTTTTTTTTTGTGGCTAAAATCTGGTATGGTCAAAGCTCGATCAGGTCGAAATTTGATTGAGATCCGATCCAGTCAGATAATCGGACTTAGCATGTTCTAGGGATGGCAATGGGGCGGATTCAGGGCGGGGTGGCCTTCCCCGCACCCCACCTCATTTATTTTTTGAAAACCCATCCCCTCATAAAACCCCACCATAGATGGAGCATGGTAGGGTAGGGTAGGGTAGGGTAGGGTGGGGTGGGGCGGGGTGGGGCGGGGCGGGGTACAACGGGGAGTGCTTTCCCCATCCATTCCCATTTACCCCATTTATAATTTTTTTTATAAAGTAGTAAATAATTCCAAGAAACTATTAAAAAACATCTCATAAACATAATTCTCACAAATAAATTCAATCATTTTCAAACATAAACAAAAAGTATGAAGTCAAAATGTTCGAAAATCATAACGCTAATCATCTAATAGTTGCATTTATTTATCTAGTTCTCTCCTCTTTAGTTTGTTTCCACCCCATTTTGTTCTTGTATGTTTACACAATTTTCTCTTGATAACACTAGTATTGGGTCTTCACTTTCTAGTGCATCTGTAGACATATTTGTGCCTATCTGAAGTAGTGATAAACGAATTAAATTTAATTCGAGAGTTGAGAATTATTAAAGTAATAAACTTTTTTATAAAAAAAACCGTTGTTATTAAACTTTTAATTTTAAAAGTTATTTGAGAAAGAAACTTAATGTATGTCCTCTTGTGTTTGAAGTTGAAGCTTGAACGTTGAACTTCGAGTTGTTTGAGGATTAGAGACTTAGAGTTGAAGTTAGTGGCTAGGGCTTTTTAATGGTTTTTTTTTTTTTTTTTTTTTTTTTAAGCCAAACCAACAGATTACAACACACGGCATTCAACCAAACAACATAACTAACACAATGAGGATAGTCCTCCAGCCAAAACATGTCCTCAACATAGGAGAGACCATTTTTAACTAACTCATGAGCTACTCGATTAGCCTTTCTAGGAACATAGTTAACAGAAACACAACCCATCTGCTCTAAAAGAACAAGGATTTCATTAATAAAAGTCCTAACCTCCGAGTATAAAAAAGCTTTGGAATTGATCCAACCCACTACCACTTCGGTGTCTGAGTCTATCCGACACGGATATAAACCAGTGTCTCTAGCAAGCTGAAGGCCTCTGAGAATAGCTCCCGCTTCCGCCACTTGTGGAGAAAAAGTAGCAGTAATAGATTGGGAACTAGACACCATCACTAAACCTTCCGAATTATGGATCACAATACCAAAACCCACCAGCTGATTGTTTTGTCACTTTATGTTAGGTGAGAGTTAATATATTTATATATATATTTCCTTTTTTTATTTTTTTTATTTTTTTTTAGATATATTTATTTTATTTGAAACTACGTAGTTTAACTACGTATTATTTTAAGTGGGGCAGGGTGAGGTGGGGAGTATAAAACCGATCCCCACCCCATACCCATTGCAGGTTAGACTATCTATCCCCATCCCCACCCCAAAAGTACGGGTCCCCGTGGGGAATTTTACCATCCCTAGCATGTTCGTTACTTTTTAAGGCCCGGCCCAATCCATTCCAAATAGTTTCAAGCCGTAATCCAACCCAAGCCCCAAAAAAAAAAAAAAATAAGACCAACCAATCTGATCCGACCCGTTTGACCTCTAATCCAGAGACCAAATCCGCACGAAAATAAATAACATTTTGAGCTTACGGGAGCAAGAGTGGAATTGGAGACCTAATCCACATGAAAAATAACAATCCGTACGAAAATACATAACATTTTGAGCCTACAAGAGCAAAAGTTGATCAGGAAACCTAATCTTCATGAAAAATAACATTCCACATGAAAATAAATAGCATTATGATCATACGGGAGCAAAAGCCGACCTGAAGACCAAATCCCGTACGAAAAATAACATTCCACATCAAAATAAAGAACATTCTAAGCATATGGGAGCAAAAGTCGACCTGAAGACCCAATCCACATGAAAATAAAGAACATTTGACAAAGACTACTAGAATTTCTACACTATTCACTATCTATATCCTTCTCGTTATATTGTAAAGTCAGGAGAGTATACATGAATTCCACTAGGTATAGGTACATACATCTTATCCCCCAACAAACAAAAACAAAAAATGTACAAAAACAAAGGCTAATAAGCGAATCGGAATTAGATGGTCCAAACTAAAAGCTCCACTTCTTCAAATCGTTGATGCCACCAAACACTAAAAAGTGACTCCAATGAACAAAAGTTGCATTTACACGTGCATGTATGAATTACTATCTTCATTTCCTCAACTGGGAAAAAAAACGTGGGTCAAGATAAAGCAACTAGTAGATGAGAATAGAGACATCATCATCAATCAAAAATGCCAGTCATTGGTTGCGATTTTCGCCTTCTGTGAGATTTCCTACAAGGTGGTTGCTCAAACCTTCTTACATGTCCTTGGAAGTCCTTTTCTCATCCTCTTCCTGGGAGGACTGCCATTCTGATCATTCTCCGGATTTCGATCCAAACCCAAACAGCCTTTATCATCTAACCTTCAAGTAAAAACACAGAGAGATGATAATGATTTACAGCCCTCAAAAGGGGTTCTTTGTAATTTCTTGTTGAGCACCAACATACCTTCCACTTTGAGAGTGCCACTCTCTCTATACCGATGAGACTTATCTGGGGTAACAGTGCCACTCTCTCTGTACCGATGAGACTTATCTGGGGTAACATATCCGGTTCGCTTCGTAGACACTGTAATCACTCCCCGTTCAACCTTTTGCTCCGGAGTTTCACATCGTCCAACGAAAGGTCTCATGTAACAAAACCTACCAAGATGGGAATTCATACAATGATACATTTGCATTTCAATATCATAATATAATTACATATATATGGAAAAAAAAAAAAAAAAAAAAAAGTAAACATAAGAGATTCCAGATAAATCTTTGAAAGAGTCGCACATTCCATCTTCATGTGCCTTCTTTTGTACTCATTATGTTAATTTAACTTCCTATAATAACAGAGTAGGAAAACAGTTGGCATCTAACGTTTTCTCATAACATGTTCTGAAACGATCAAGTATATCATTCGAGAAGTAGCATTGGTATTAATGTTATTATAATGCAAGATCAAGAACATTTAGAGAACACCATGCATAAGAGAAGATGGACATAATGCTCAACAAACAGATTATGACATGAATATAAGTACCATTCTAATGGTAAGGTCTTGGGGTTGAAATCAGAGCTCAGCATCCTCCACTTCCTACACTTGTTACACTGCACCCATTCCTGGTCAGGTTTGCACTGATCATTGCCCTTTTTCTGGAAAACAAAAATAAACTAGATTTATCAATAAAAGAAGTTTACTTGCTTAAATTTGTTAAATGGATAGTCATAATGCTTATAAGTAACAGATAAATAAATAATAATAAGAGTACAATATCTCAAAAAGAATCAAACTACCATACTATCGTATCTCAAAACCCATCGTTAAAATATTTAAAAATCAAGATGCAGCATAGTCATAACAGGAAATGGAATAAACAAACAAAGTATGATTTAATATATTCAAAATCTAATATTTAAACATAGTATTGTTTAATGAAAATATCTTAAACCAGAGTAGTAATTAGTTCACCATTAATACATTTAAAGGATATTTATCTTCTTATATTTTCTCAGGTAACTGGTCACGAGTTAACAGATTGCCTAAGTCAGCAGGCAAACAAGTCTTGTTTGGATGATAATCTTTTATTAGGAAAGAACACATAATATTGCAAATCCTAAAAAATCAAGAAAAAAATTATATATCAAAACAGAAACAACCCAGCAATTAGCAAATCAAGTACTTTACCAGTTCTAATGGATCGAAATTATTGTCCCAGTATTCATCTGCTACTTTCCCCAGCCACTCCTCCAGTCGAGCATATGGTTCACAGTCCTGGAATCCCTGTTTGTTATTATGCACCCACACGTGACCATTTCCGCCATCCTGTGCCGTGAAAGGGAAAAAGGATTTCAGATGCTGTAAGAAGATTCACTGAAAAAATTAAAAATAAAAATACTCCATTTATCCAACTTTAGCTAGCCTGCTATCATTCAGCTGATTTAGTACAAAGTGCAACTTCATTAAAACCTCACAATAAAAGAACTAGATATATTACAAGCATGCAAATGATAGCACAAATTTTAGGAACAGCATCATCAGTGCTACCTACAAATCTACAACTGCAACAATACAGTATCATATCTTCCCTCCTTCAAGAAAATGAAGGCAGGCTGGGGCACAAACCCTTAAAATCTTGCGCTGACTGAAGTCTTCGTATTACTAAGTTATTCTTTTTATGAATGAGAAATAGCAATTTCTACTCAAACAATAATTTTAAAATGTGCTCAGGCTGTCTCCAATAAGAACTTCAAGTTTTAGCAAGCAGAAGTGTAAAAAGAGAAAAAATGAAGCACATAAATGTTACATTTGATTTCTCTCGGAACAAATTACAATTAAAGAGGCTATACTTATGGTAAACCTTGCAAGATAATGAAAACAAATTAGAATTTCATAACGGTTTTTCAAGAATAGAAGCTAAAAGCAATCCATGGCCAAACAAAGAGAACCAAGTTACGAAACTAAAATGCCCAGAGACAAGTTGAGAGAGGATTGCTAACCATTAAATCAGTAACATCTATGACACCGATTACACCTCGGCCAATATCTCCATTATGAATCATGCCACCAACTCTCTTGTAAGCCTAAAAAGGGAAAACAAAAATAGATTGTTAAATACGAAATCTATGAGGTCTAATCACACTGACTAATAAGTAACGCATTGAACTGATCAAACAATAAGAATAAGAAACCCAAAAATAAAGAAGATGGATATTTAGAATGGTGATTTAATATTTATCAATAAAAGGAAAATGAAAAAAATATATATTTCTAGAATCATATCCATTGCATTATCTATAACTCAAAATTAAGATGCCAGAATATTTGGCACTATATTGATGTTAAAAAACTGTGAATCTAAATGATAGAAATAAAATATTATAAACAATTATGGAAACAGAGGAACAGGAAAAACATCACCAAGCAAACTGCAAACCAGTAAATAACAGAGTTAATTAAACATTTTTCTTTACAAGTAGACTTTGAGTTAATAAAGTCATTGACTTTAGTTGGCATTGAAGACTCACTGGATTCAATAACCTCTAGATTCCCCATTAGAGAATTAATCAAACCCTCAAATATATATATATATATCTTTAGTATTATTTTTTTAAATTACAATATGACATCATTTTTTTGAACTTACCACTAGAATTCACGGCAAGTATACCAAATTAATAAAAGCTTTTGCTAAAAGTATTCCGCAATTCAAAACTCAAATGAAGAGACACATTTCTAATAAATATGGCTGAATGGTAAGAAAGTATTTATGCAGCAGTGCATTAGCAATGAGATTCAAAAGCATGACTGCATGGATAAATACTAAGAACTGAGAAGAAAATTGGAGAATTCCATAGAGAAAACATAGTAGGAACAAAAACTAGTCAAATAATCAACCACAATAACTCGATAAGATTAAAGAAGATTTGGGTAAAAAGTGTAAAGTTTGAAGACCAACATTTTTAGATGGTAGCAAATGTTTGAGGATAAAATCATATCATCAATCAAAAACTCACCTCAATCAAGCGGCCATGCCAATATAAAAATATTCCACAATTCATATGCTCCCACTCCAATTGACAGCGACCCAGAGTTAATTGAACAGGTTTTTCCATAATAGTACCGGTTTCCACAAGTGTCTTATTCAGAGATTTTGCCAATAGTCGACTTTTGATCTATTGAAGTTGAATATTTCAGCCAAAAGATCAAACTGGATTAGGCAAGCACATAGGGCAAAACAACACCCAAGCACAAAAAAAAGGTCAAGTTGACATGCAATTACCAAAGAACCTTGAACGGTTATCCTCATCCGCGGCACTAAGAAGATGACTTCTAAATAAGATCGAAGTGAATAATCTAATGGCACCTTAAACCAATGAAGATACACATGTCATAAGCTAAATGCCAATCTTAACTCTTAAGATACTGTAGTAAGTAGTGACAAGAGGGAGCCAACCTTTTGACTAATCTGACCAGGTCGTGATCTAATCCTCATAGAACAGATGAGTATGTCACCTTTGTGGAAAGAGCTACCACCATCTAATCCGTCTTGACATTTCAGAGAATAGTCAGATCCCCACTGATCTAAATTCCATATATATGTTTGAGTTCCTGTGCTTGTATCACGAAACAAGCCTGCTTTTTCACCAATCATATACTTGTCAAATGGTGAAAATTCCTTAATGGCTTTCAAATTATGCTTTGCTGTTGCTTCAGACTGGACACTTGTATCCAGTTCCATAAACTGTCCTTTCCTGTAGTAGCTTACAATGGGAATTTCAAGGTTCTGCAGCATCAGTGATATTATGAAAGTAGTCATTAACAAATCAATTTGAAGTAATAGATTATAATCCAGACAAATAGAAAGTGAAGATTGTAGCATACATCTTTTCCTTCATTTAAAGATTGTGAAAGAAAAGCTATAGATCTGGAATCAGCAGTCTGTGTAAGAACCAGAGCATCTCTGCCAAGCCTCATTGCTCCAGTCTAGAAAATAATATCCAGTTTAGCATAAAAAAAAGTCACGAGGTTATGACATTACATCCAAAAACTTTCAATAATTATTTATCATTCCAATTATGAAAATGACAATGGCTACCTTAAATCCAACACCAAATCTTCCAATACGGTCTGGGTCATTTGTACCAGGTTGCTTGTGCCCGAAGTATGTCATTCTCACAATCTCTTGATGGGTCATCCCATGGCCATCATCCCTTACTGCGAGCATAGGTATAATTTTTCTAGCTTTACTAAAATATACGTCCTCAATAGAAATGTCCAATCTGTCAAAATAAACCAAAATAACCAGCCTATCTAAAGAAAACAACATTGCAACTATTATATATTGAATGCAGATATACATAATATACATAGATTACAAAAACAAAGCATAAGTAAAAAATATTGATAAATAGCTAAAACAACAGAACAATAGAGCCTACTTAGTTGCTTTGGCATCCCTGGAATTATCAACAAGCTCAGCAATTGCACCAAAAATCCAGCCAGAATGTGCCTGCCCAAGAGTTTGAAGATAACTTGGGTCTGCCCTGACATAATTCTTTTCCAACGATCTGCCCGGTTTCACAGAATGTGACTGAGTTCTGCTAGAAGTTTCCATTGTAGATTCACAACCATGCTGATCTCCAACTGCTGGTGATGACTTGAGAATAGGAGAGAAATTATCTTCACTGGTAGCTGAATCTTTTATCTGAATATGTACATCTTTTCTGCTAGCAGACTCCTTAACCATGTGGAGCGGCAAAACGAGATCATCATTAATCCAAGTCTTCGTCGAAATTGGTTGCACAACTCGACATGCCTCACCTATATTGACCAAAGTATCCACAAACTATGATATCAAAATCTTAAAAAAAAATAAAAAATAAATAAATAAAAAAAGATGCGTTTCATGGCATTCTCTAAAACTAGAAGTAGACCACCATAAATAAATACACCATCATGACCCAAACTAATACACGAATAAACATATAGGAACAGTGATCCAAGAGTAACATTAAAAGGCATTGCAATTCTAGTTAAATGTTAAAAACATAAAGAGTCACCTGATTCAGGTTGCCTTTGTCCAGAAGAGGCATTGCATGCTTTGTCCATCTGATATGCAACTTTAGCTTGGCTAGAATTTGAGGCTTCATCATAAGGAAGTACGTAGAATTCCCCGAACTCAAATTTCGCAATAGCGACCTTGGAAAGATATAATGTCAGAAATTCAAAAATAACCATGGAACAAAATAAACACAGTATCTTATACATAAAATTTGTATGTGATTGTAGTTCTTTTCAAATGCTAATATAACCTTTTTATTTCTAAGTGGGGAAAAAGAAAAAAAGATGCAGCTGAAATTCTCCCCTCAAAACTCATTCAAAATGATATTATGCTCAAGTAACTTTCTTAATTTTTAAATATGTTTTTCTTAAAAAAATATTTTCCTTTTATTATAATAAAGGTAATCCAAAACCATCCAAGTCTAGAGAATTTAAGACCTCTTGTACTGTTGTACAATGATGAGACCTTACTAGCTAAGCCGGCTAGTAATCTCTTATAGTAATTTTCTTGGTATAATTCAAGATTGAAGGTTAAAAGAACAAATTTCTTTTTGCTTCAACCAAATAACTTCATTCTCTAAAATAGTAATGTGGCCTAGCTTTAACTGTTTAAAAGGTTTAAAAAAAAACAATGTAACTTTCTTAGAGCATTGCAAACATTTATTTCTTGTATATGTGTATGCCAAGACAATCTATAGAAGTTCTAAGATCAATACAAGGTTATCAAAAAGAAGCAACAGTACTATACCATGTTCCATTTTTGAAGATAACTCAAAAATCTCCCCCACTCTCTTTGGTCACGAGAACATTCAGCAGCGGGGCGTAGCAAAAAGTGAGACAGATCATCAAGGAAATGTAGTTGCCTTCTTGAGACAATATTACGAAAGTTCCAATGGCGAGGCCTAATTATTAAATCCCATCAGCAGGTTCATATAGCAGCCGAGAAAACATATAAAACCAAGTAAAAAACTATATCCATGGCTCACTCACTGGACTGACATTGACAATAACAGAAGCATGTATGTAACATATGTGATCAATCAAAATATAGCAGCAAAAGAAACATGTAAAAGCAAGTATGGACCTCTATACTATTTATAACAACAAGATCACAAATATACAGTAACTATATCATACATTTAGAAAAAGGTATAAACATAAAAATCGAAGAAAGTATGCATACACTTTTCCAGGAGGGTTTAGACATTGCGTCCGACATATAGGTTTTTCATCTTTAGTGAGAAAAATATCATACTGAGAAGCATCTGCAGAAACAAAAAGGTTCAACAATAATGAATTTTTACAACAACAAAAATATGTTACATATAAAAATGAACTCCCATATCTATGCCACCATAACAAATGTAATAAAGATTCATCACATTTATGAATCCATATAATGTCATAAGTGAAAGCTATTATCAAAAAAAAAAAAAATTGGAAAATTAAAAATCAACCTCTTTCAAGGACCTTGTTTGTGTCTCCCATTCTCACACCTGTAAAATCAGACCATATGTCAAACAAAAGATTAAACTAGACTAATACAAAACAACACGCTAAAGGCACACACGATAAGGCCGCAAAACTTAAATAAACAGCTCACATTATGTGTCTCGAATCTCGATAGATTAAATAACACCTTTTTATTTAATATTTTTTTTTCAACATTTTCTATAACAGATAAGAGCAGTGCAACAACAATATTAAGCCAATTAAGAAAAAAAAAATTAAGTAACCATTTAGTAAACAAAACACAATATTTTCACATCTTCCATATGCGAAAATTACACCGACAATAACACGAAGTAAGCATGAGCAAGAACAAAGCAACAAATGCACACTAACAACGTGACGGAACAAAACACAAATACACACACATAAAAACCCTAACAACACAAAAATCGCACAAACCATTTTAAGAAAAAAAAAAACCACAACTTTGACAAATAAACACCATGATTGGCATGCAAACTATTAACCAAAACAAGAAAAAAAAGATCGTCTTTTTAACTTTATTTATAAGTTTACCGTTCGAGACGAGAGAAGAAAACGCAAGTTTTCCGACGCAAGTTTTCCGGCGAACAGCAGAGGTGTTGAGTTGAGAGAAATCAGAGGAGGTACTGAGAGAGGAAGTGTCGCTGAGTTTTGGACGGTTTGTTTTCCTCTAAAATCTGACACACAAACAAAGGTGAAATGAGTCTTCGTTGACAATCGCGTCACAGTATTTTTATACTATTTGTACTGTGTATTTACAATAGTACCCCTACTTTTACTTAGTTTGACTCATTTTAATATTTATTTCTTTATTGTTTCTCTATCGGTCAAAGGCAAAGATTATAAAATTTTATTTTATTTTATTTACAAATAAATATTATTAAAAATGATGATAGTCAGCATAAACATTTGTTATAGTTTGTGTTAGTTTGGATGGCTGTTGTATTGAATTTATTATGATTGCTTATTTTCTTTTAACAGTCTTTCTATTATCAGTTCGAACTGATATAAAATATATCAGTTCCTTATATGTGGACCATTGGATTTAAAAGATACTTTGACAAGTGTATGCAGCCAAGTCAAGGTATTTAAATCTATAGCCCACAGGTAAGGAACTGATATATCTTTTGTCAGTTCGAACTGAAAATAGAAAAATTGTTTCTTTGAATATATATATATATATATATATATATATAATTTTTCTATTGTCAGTTCGTCCTGATATAAAATATATCAGGACGAAGAATGTGGATCATTAGATTTACATACTTTGACTCAAAGTGTATGTACTTGTCAAAACTTCTCCATAATCTATGGTCTACATTCTTCGTCTTGATATATTTTATATCATGATGAATTGACAGTAGAAAGACTAATATACAATTTTTATAATACTTCTCTAATATATATATATATGATGAATTGACAGTAGAAAGACTAATATATAATTTTTATAATACTTCTCTAATATATATATATATATAATACTTCTCTAATCAGGACCATCATGACTTTATAATTTCAGGACGTCCAACCATATCCACACATTCACAGTGGGCTCACAACCCCACATTAACAAATACTCACACCTAATATGAATGTGTGACTGTGGTTGGACGTCCTTAGCTTATAATTTCAGGACATCCTTTACTGGAGAAACACCCTATGACCCTATACAGATTTTTTATTATCAGTTCGTCCTGAAAATAAATATATCAAGACGAAGAATATGGACTACTAGATTTACATACTTTGACTCAAAGTGTATCCACTTGTCAAAACTTCTCCATAATCTGTAGTGTACGAACTTACAATAGAAAGACTGTGACCCTCTATATATATATATATATATATATATATATATATATATATATATATATATATATATATATATATCCTCCGATGAACATATCATTTCAACCATATCATCATCATCAATTGATTTTTAAGTAGTACATCCATCTAGGGATGTCAAAAATCCCCATGGTTACGGGACCCCACGAGGACCCACCCCATTAGAGGCGGGTTTTGTACATGTTAATTGGGGTATGGGGTGGAGATGAGATTTGATTTTAAAACCCAATTAATTTTAAAACCTAATTAATTTTGGGGCCGAGAATGGTATTTTGATCCCCGTCCCGTCCCCACCCCATACCCTAATTAACATGTTGCATGGATGATTAAGAAACAAGAAACACAATTATATTGCTTTTTTTTATTTATTTCAATTTACTTTCAAAATATAATTGGAAAGAAACCTTTTTCTTATAAACCATTAAAATGTACTGTTTTTTGTTTTTGTTTTATATACATGTATACATGGAGATGGAAGATGCATGATCACATTTTTGATATTAGCACTTGTTCTTAGACAAGTATCATAAGTTAAACTTTCAATCTTTATTTTCTTTTTGGCAGATTTAATTAGGACGATTTTGTATTTCAATTTCATTTTTTTATTGAAAAAGAACGGTGTAATATTTATATGTTTGGTAATTTAGTTTGCGATTGACTTACTATAAATTAAAGTTTATTTACTTTTTTAACTATTTTTTTTCTTCAATCATTTAATATTTTTAAAGACCGATTGATATTTGTGATTATGGCATACAATATAAGGTGTATAATTATTACTGTTGTCTTAATCAAACGGGGTGGGGTAAGGTGGTGCGGATACCGAGAGCCCTCTCCCCAAATATGGATTCCCCGTCCCTGTCCCAAGTGGGGAATAGGGCAAGGACGGGAATCCTAGTTATATTTGGGTTTGGAGAATGGGGATGGTATCCCCACCCCGTACCCGCCTCATTGACATCCCTACGTCCATCCAAAGACCTTTTTTTCAAAAATTGAATCAACCAAAATCCATCCAAACATTGTTATGAATTTGTCAAGCTACCATTGTTAAGATAATTAATTTCTATTGTGATTCTTGTTAAATGAAAACCCCACCAGCTTCATTTTGAGAAGGATAATGAATTTCATTCAATCAAACAATAATTTAAAGAGAAGAAAAAAAAAATGATTTATCAACTCTATTTAGTAGTACAAATTTCTATCCACAAACAAAAACTCACAAATCTTTGGAATCTGTAACATTTTCATTACCTTTAAAGAACCTCAAAAGGGTTCTCTGAAAGAATGTTCTCATAGGTCTATAAAACAAGAATTGGAATTTATTCGCTTGCAATCGACTGCATTCTTGTTGTCTCTCCGGCATCCCCCATCTTAAATTCCGGCTTGGAAGGGAACACAAAAACAGTTGATGCGGTGCTAGACGCCTGAAACCCAGCTGAATATCTCACTGAGGTTACTGTAACTTTCGGCAGCTGTTGTGAACCGGAGGCAAGTGGCACGACTTTGTAACTGAGGGTGTGCTGTGATTTTGGGAGAACGAAAAAAGTGTCGCTGTGAGACCCAGATAACACAAAACTTTGTGCATCTGCCAATGAAAATTTGATCTCTTGGAGCAACGGCGTCTGGTTCTGAATCTTAACCAAGTATGTGAAGGGCTCTCCGAGGATGGCATAAGGAGGACACTCCAAACTCACAACTAATGGTGATACCTCCAGCTCTACTTCAGGTAGCTTGTGTTTAGTCAAAACCCAAGTTTCGGTTATGGTGGAACCAGAATGATCATTCCTTCTCCATCTCAGACACACTGTTCCTAGATTGAGCTTCGATGAATCAACCAGGGGAATGATTGCGAATACCTTCTTAAACTCTTCGCCTGGCACGAGAAGGGCAGGGCCTAAATTGTCTTCGCCTCCATGTTGCACAGAACATGACCTTTCGCTGTCACCATCCTCATTGTCAACAGACATGGATAGTAACTGCAAAGGGACCTCAGTGCAATTCCTTGCAGAAATTATAAGCAAACTTGTTTCATTTGAGGGCAATGATGGCAAATTCTCTGACTCAGGAGCTGGCTTGATCCTTGTGAGCAACAATGGCTCTCGGCGGAAGGGCAGCATAAACCGATGGCTTATTTCAACAGCAGTCTTTCCTTCAATTTGCAAGCTTCTGTGGACGTTTACCTTCTGTGCAGTTGATTCATTGCTATGTGGAGAATAACCTAGAGATACGAAAAGCATAACTGGTTTGGGTCTGTGCCACTTTATTTCTAGTTTGCAGGACCATGAATCTCCATTTTTCAGAAATGGAACAGAAACCAATCCAAAAGATTGCTGGATTTTCTTAATCTCATCAGAATTCAACTGAGATTTATCTTCCCCTTCTGGTCCAACAACTCCGAGAAGCTCAACATGATGACTTTCTATAGCGGATGGCTCTGTTTCCCTTGGACTAAACAAGCCAACTCCTCTTACATCCACAATATTGATCTTTAACTCCCCAGAGTAGATGTCATGGCCTCTGGAAACTACAGTAACAGGTACAATGAAGCTTTCTTCAGCCAACGCAGGACCAGAAGCGCCTATATTAAGATCTACTAGTGGGTCTGGTTCTTCAACATGGGTAGCCTTTTGACCGGAGAATGCTAAAGCTGGATCTTTGGTTGGAAAAGTCTCTACACGCTCTTCAAACTTCCAAAGAGGTAAATCTTCCATTGAAGCAGGACTTTCAGCTCTACAACATATTGTAAAGTGGGGTCCCATTTTTGCAATTACAGAGATGCATTCAAGCCTTCCACTTTGTTCTGGATAAATTGAAAAGTTATCTTAGTAAATTGAAAGCGAGACATAACCGAAAAGCAAAAGTACTAATGATAGTAATTGAGATCCCAATGCATAGGAAAATGACTAGATATTATGCTAGCAATCATTGCCTTTACACCAAGATCATATTAGGTCAATCTGGAAAAAATGTGGGTCGCAATGTAGTCAAGCTTCAGAAGAAATTGGTTTAGGATTTGCAATATATCCTGGTTAGTAGACCATTTGCTCACATAATATGAAGATGACCTGGTGAATTAAAAAAGAAACTAGCATCCACCATACCAAAACGTAATGGTTGCTGCAAATCAGCCAAGTTCGTTCATAAGATATAGTCTGTATATTATACAGTATCAGGAAAGGGGGATATCAAAGAGGGGGCCATACCAAAATTTGGGTAAACGCAACAGAATCTGACTGAATCATATAATAAGATAGGGAGAAAAATCATGCTTGTGCCACCAGCAAATTTAAGACTTTACAGGTGAAACAACTTTTACTGATATAAGGATGCTTAGTGTGTATCAAAATGAACCTAAAGAATAATAACATCAAGACACAATTGCAGAAGAGAATAGCTCACTTACCGGATTTGATGTCATACGTCAAGCGTAGCCATTTGTTTGTAGCAAGTGTCAAAGAAGGAGCACTTTCTACTCGGTGACCCTCCTGATCCTCAGTCGTTGCAGCTAATGGAGGTCTTTGAGCATTCACAATGATAAAATTACATTTCGATTGATTGAACTGTACTTCTAATTGATCGATCTCAACATTAAGAGGTAATTGAGATAGAAGTGACAGTGTAATTGAGGTGGATACACCGGGCTTAATTATTTGTTCATGAAAAGCGACTGAAGCAAGAAGTACCAATCTAAGGGGACTGACAAGATCTATCTCAAGATGAAGTGGATTGTCTCCATTTATTTTGATATCATTATTGTCTTCAGCTGATGCGGAACCTGCTTCCCCACTGACAAGCTGAAAAACTTCTTTGTGTATAATTTCTCTTTGTGAGAGACTCGGAGGACCGGCTGGACCACATTCCTTAAATCCCTGGGGATCAGTACCAGATAATACAGGCAGAGCGGCCATTTCTAGGGAATATTCTATAAAATCTTTTACTGAACCACTCTTTCTTGAGCACTCTCGTAGATAACCCACGACTTCCCACAACAATGTAACCCACCCTTCTTGTCTATATTGACTTGCAACCTCATCAAAAAGCTGTTTTGCGTTACTGAAATCACCCACAGCAAAATACTCAGCAGCCATCTGGAGACCACAATAAGAACCCATCCTCCGGGGTTTCAGGTTACCATATGATTCACAAGATTTTTTGAGCAGGGCAATAATTTCAAAGGTATCTTGGTATCTTTTCCCTTCTGCAATAGCGAATCGTGTGTACTCTTCGTCTGTAAGACTGCAAAGCAGAAATAAAATTACAAGGCACTGATTTAAAAGAACTAAAATAATCAATCAATAGTAAATTATCAACGTATTCAAATATTTGTGACTTACGGTTGAACGGCATCTCCTTGCTCAAGTAATCTTACAAATTGCCCAACATAAACTGAAGGTACTACAGATTCAGCACTGCTATCAATCTCAATAGCAGTTTCTGACATTGACAGAGTAAGTTCCAAAGACAATCTTTTCTCCTTCAAATAATGTGCAGCTAACTGTTTCAAGATAAATTCTTGTGTTTTAGCTCATTGACAAACCAAAAGATTACATGGTCCATATAAAAAAGTCAGGCTTTCAAATTGTCTTTGTATTCCATTAACACATTTTTGAAATAGCAAACAAAATATTTGAAACACAAGTTGATAGGTGTCACACCTCACCAAAGACTTCTCAACTGCCAACAATGTAGAAAACCGATAACAAATGGGTCTAAAGTTTCTCAGAAAGTAAAGATGGCTGCTGACCTGATAGTAATAAGATGGATGAAATTGCCATTCCGTCAAAGCTCCATCTGCAGTGCCTGAAACTAGAGATGAAATGCTTGGAACGGAAACGGAGCTCGTCTCCAATAACTCAGCAAATACCAAAAATTGTCTGCTCATCCATTCCCAATGAAGGAATATTACTTCTGGTGCTCCAACAAGCTTTCTGTATGAAGCATTGTGCTGATTGAACCATATAACCGCTTCTTTCACCTTTCCGCCATGCAATAACAAAGTTGATATTTTAAAATGCAACTGCTCTGCAACAGTTTTTATCTCAACCAAGCGTTGTATTGGTGGCAACCTTGTTGATGTCCCAATCATCTGCGTAGAAAATTAGTAAAGTCAAATTGTAAACGTCTATGACAATGAAGAGTCACATAATAATAGATCAAAGAAACAACAAAATAGTATTTAAAAAGTACCTCCCTCACTGTATGATAAGCATCCTCATAAGACCTCAAAGCTTCAACCCAATCTCTGCGAAACTCTGCAAATACAGCAACCTAGCAATTCAAATTGTTTAGATAAGCAATCAATAATTTAAACAAGCTAAAAAATATCCAAGTTATTATGGAAACTAGAATAAAAAATTGAAATTAAGATGCGTACTTTGAAGCAATATCTAATGTTGAAATCAATAGAACTGTAGCTCTTCTTCTCAATTCGGGTTTTGATCCTCCTTCCTTCTTCTCTATAATAAGTACTTGCTAATTCCGCAAACGTGCTCCCTAGCCTTAAATAACAACACTCAACTTCAATGACAATAATACAAGAATCCCATATGTGCACAGCAAAGAAAAGATACATAACCGAAAAAACAGAAATAAAGAGCATGCCTGGTCAGAGATTGCTTTAGTTCAGTATCATCATTGAAGTTGAAATTGAGAAGGTATTTGGTGTCTACTTCAGCACGTTTACGCAGAGCAAGGTAACGATCTTCATTGATATCATCTGCATTATTAGATAACACCACCACATTTAATCATCTTCTTCTTTTCTAATGTTTTTGGAAAATCAATGATAAATATAACGATGAGAAAGTAAACTATACCCTTGGAAGACGATTGAAAAATAACAACAACAACCAATTTGATGTTCCTGGGACGAAGAACAGCCCTGACCATTGAAACAACACAAAATTCACAATTCCTAAAGTTTTCAAATTGCTGGCTTCTACACATTGAAAAAAAAAAACCTAATTAAAGAAAGATACGTACTTGAGGTTATCGAGATCGGAGCAGACCTGGAGCCACTGGGTGGGATCGCCGGAGACCTGATCGGAGCTGAAAAGAGCGGCGACGACGGAGGGGATTCGAGTGCGGTGCTTGATGAGCCAGTCCCTCCGGAGAATCCCAGAAGCTTGTGGTGGTTTGGAGGAGTCCTTTTGAGCCAAAAGGAGGAGGAAATTGGAGAGGTCAGGCAAAGCAAGTGTGTTGATTGGTGGCTGCTCTGCAAGTAAGTGCCTTGAAATGACGGCCTGATGCTCTGCACATCCCACCAGAGATACCAGACTCACCGGCGGCGTTCGATACTCTTCTGGGTACTCTTCCATCTTCTTCTTCTTCTACTTCACGATCTCATACTCTTCTTCTTCTCTCTGTAAATCTGTAGATACTTCACATGAAGACGAAGAACAACAACATCAACAACTGTTTGATCTGTTTAGTTTTAGATTTCATTTGACTAGTGGGTTTGGTTTTATCTGGGCTGAGCCCATTACACATATTTTGGGCCTGACCCACCAAATCTTAGCAGAGTTGGGCTAGTTAGAGTTTATTACATTACTGTTACCGACAGAATTTGAATCGTATTTGGATCTCCGAATCCCAAATTAATTGTAATAGATCAAAAATATAATAATGGTACCGATCATTAAATCATTTAGGCTGGTAATATTGGCTCATTACCCATAACGGAGTTTGATTTGAGTTGGATAAAGAATGAGGTTGTTTTATATATATCAGATTTTGTCGGGATGAATAGACACTGTCAAGCCATATTGGATGGCGGTAAGAAACTAAGAATGAGATTGTTGACCGAGTTCTAGTCTGTCGTTTTTACATCTTTTATTGTGTAGTCATTGTCTCATTGAATATAACAACAATGATAGAAAACTACAAAAATACATTTATGGAAAAAAATAAATTTGGGAATAATTAACTACAAAAAGAAAGTATATAGGAAATCAGAATGCAAAAACAATTAATACATGCAGGAAGTTGGGTAGAAATAGCCGCCTCGTGCAGTCGTGCGTGTATAGACGAAATTAATGATCTAGGGTTGTTGCTTTGCAATGCCTATCTTCCTTAACAATAACAAGGTTGTCTAAGAGCATCACCAAAAGGCTTTTCAAATGAGATATTTGTTAAAGTCAAACGAGCCACATCAGTATATTTGACTCCAACAGACTCTTTAAATGAGATTCTTCAAATAAGATTTTACTTCTCTCTCTTCAATATTGAAGAACAATTTCTCCCTCTTCAATTATTATTATATTATTTTTTATATCAAATCATCATTAATATTTGACATCTATATTTTTTTATCTTTTTAATTAAATTCAATTAATATATAATAAGTTTTAATTTATAAATTTTATCATCATAAAAATTATAGCATTAGAAAGGTCTCATCTAGATTTTTAAAATGAGACTAATATTGAATATTTAATAATAACATATTATTATTTCTAACTTGAAAAAATTGGAGGGTAATTAGATTTGTTTGGGGGGAGGAATTTGAGTGCTTTCATTAAAATAATATAAATTCATTTCTAATTGAAGAGTCTTTTGGAGGGGCTCCTCTTCTTTCACTCTTCAAATTGCCACATAGGTAAGTAAATAGATATTTGAAGAGTGAAAATAGAAGAGCCTTTTAAAGATGCTCTAATGAGGTATATTTGATTGGGATTTTAATAGACAATTTTAGAAAGTAAAAGTCTAAGGGTATTGGATTGAGGGCTAGTTTGGTATTGCTGTAACTTTTATAATAATCACTATTAGCTGTACTGAAGAAATAGAAGAAATAATCAGTTGTGAAGTTAATTAGCAGATGTTTGGTTAATTGTATTTTTAAAACTATTGTATAGCTCAAAAGCAATATACATATGTTTGGTAATTTTATTGTAAAAGTGCTGAGATTAGTTACAATGACTAAAATAGACATGAGTTTAGGATCCTACTTCATTTATTATTATTATTAATTATATATATTAAATCAATATTTAAGTAGAATATTTAAATTGGAAAAAAAAAATCAATAAGAACAATAAAAATATTTTTAATAGATTTTATAAATCAAATCAATATTTAAATAGAATATTTAATTTTGAGATGAAATAAAGCATATAAATGATTCTAACTTGATTCATAAGGATAATAATGATATTTTAAAACATGCATTAAATGCTATAATAGATTATTTCATAATCACTTTAAAAAAGTAACCCCCTACCTACTTCTCAAAATCATTGTCAAAACTTATTAGATTATCAATTGATCACTTTTGGAAATTTTACAAAACAATATTTTATGTTAAAATTATAAAATAATATGATTTTAACTTTTCAAAAGCAATATCAAACTGACCTTGAGACTTTTTAATAAGTTAGATAAGTCTAGTGATATTCGATTAGGACTTTAAGATTTTTTTTTTTTAAAGTCCATAATATCTTGTGATATTGAATCTAAACTTTTAAGATGCAACAAATTGTCTAGTAGCATTAGTTTGAGATCAAGATTTGTATGATTTCATAACAAAATAAATTGTCTCAGACTTTTTTATGATAACTATAAATACCAAGACCCCAAAATTGTCTTGTCATCTCCCATAAGACTTTCTAGACTTTTGAAGATCTCAAAATCATTTTCATCTTCCTCAACTTCCATACCCCCATCGGATCTTTGTTGGATATGGCTTGAATTACCAATGGTTACCAAACACGATTTACCAATACGGAGACTTCCTGGAGACGTGAGAGCGTTTGGGAGTATGAGGTTATGTTTGAGGGAGGCTTGAGAACATTGAAGAACAAAAGAAACGAATAACAGCTCAAACCGCTGCCGATGCCGCTGTGGCTTTGGCAGCGGTAGGACACCGCTGCTAATTTTTTCGGCAGCGCAACAACAGCAGTTTCAATTCCAGTGGATACCGCTGCGGTACCGACAGCGGTCGACGATGATGACGCATAGAAATCACGGTTTTCTGAGTGATCAAGTTTAACACGGTTTAGGAAGCGAGTGGCCAACTGTAACTTGAATCGTAGTCAATCACAAACATGCGTTGAATCAGGAAATATTCATGGAAGAGGAAATAAGTTGTTTCTTGAAGTTCAAATAGGAAAATGATTTCTCCTTTAAAGAAGACTTGTCTTAAAAAGGAAATAGTATTTATATGGAACAAGTATTCTTGTATGTCTAGGAGATAGATTTCCTTGTTACTTTAAACTCCTTGTAATACATATAAATAGACCATAATAACTAGGTTATTAGGGTGTGAAAAACACCTGAGAGTGGTGGAGCAAAATAGCAAATACTAGAGAGATCTCAAAGTGAGCATTGGGTGTAATTGGGTTTGGGGTATTATTTAGAGAGAGATCTTGAGTGTGTGGTTGTAAAAATTTACTACATATTGGAACTTTCTCTTGTTGTCCTGACGGCCATGGTTTTTTTTCCCTGATTTGGGTTTCCACGTAAATTCTTGTGTTGTGATTGTTTGGATTTGATTACTTCTCTTCATCTTATCTTTTCTTTGTTATTGTGTTTGTTTGTGTTCTATCCGGCAACGCTTCCGCGCGCTTAGTAACGTTTGTTTGCTAACAATCTTCATCTTAAATCTACCAAAATCTCCCAGATCTGGTTATGGTGAAGCAATGCTTTCGAAAATCTCTTCACCAAAATATGGAAAAAAAAAAATCCATGCTTTCAAAATCCAAAAATTCGAAGTTAACAGCCCAACTATATTTTTTAGGAAAAAAAAAAAAAAATCTCCCAGATCTTATTGATTATGGTGAATCGGTGAATCAATGAATCACCAAAAAATAAAAAATTCTCCCATATCTGATTCAATGATTCACCAAAAAAAAATTCTCCCACACTGACTAATTTATTCCACCTAATCGATCCACCTTGCTTGCATAGCTGATGCACCGATTCACCTTGCTTACATGGCTGCTTCACTAATTCATCAATTCCTATGAACAAATCCTAATAGTCTATAAATAAATTATAGATAATCATAATAGTCTATAAATAAAATCCAAATACTATTTTATAATCCTAAAAGTCTAATACATATAATCATAATAGTCTTTAAAATCATACAAATCCATAAAATCCTAACACCTAAAAATTATCTATTATAATCTCAATCTAATACACCCCTAAGAGCATCTCCAATGCAATGCTAAATCATTATGTCAATGCTATAATTTAGCACAAAGTAAAAAAAGTATACTCTAATGCAAATATGCAATGCTAAAAGCTGTGTCAAATTTGGCATATGCTATAAACTCTGCTAAATTTGGCACAGTGTATAGCATATGCACAGTGTATAGTATATGCCAAATTTGGCACAGCAATAAATGCAGCCGTATTTGTTGACTTTTTAATTTTAAATAATAAAAATTTAACAAATTTGGTAAGGAAAATTGAGATTGAAACAATTCTAACAAAATATTTAATGTTTTCATTGAATGTATTGGTTGTATTTGTTGACTTTTATAATTTTAAATAATAAAAAAAATAAAAAATAGCATATCAAATAGAATTTTGCATTGGAGTACAATGTTAAAATGATATGTCAAATATAACATTTCACTAAATTTTGTGCTAAATTTGGCTTTAACATTGATATATGCATTGGAGATGGTCTAAATATATTTCAGCTTTACTAAGAAGAAGAATAAATTAAGAAGTTGATAGATGGACGAGCTTGGGGCATGGTCAAATGACTCCCAAGTCGGCGGCTCGAATCTTACCAATGACAAAAACTTCAAAAAATATATATATTTGTCTAGATAGGTGATGTAGTGCTTGTTTGGTTGAGCTTTCTACTGCCTCAAAAGGTCTACTAATGTCTATTTGAGTTTTTTAGAGTTGTTTGATTGAGCTTTTGAGATTGTCTATTTTAAATTGAGTAGAGGCTAGTAGAGTTTAAACCTCGATCAAGCAAAAGCTCATGGGGAGGTGCTTCTCCAAATAGACTTTTTTTTTAAAAAAGTCTACCAACCAAACAATTATAATTTTTTTGTCAAAAACTCTATTTCTAGTAGATCTACTACAAGTAGATCTTTTACTAATAGAGGTTTTTCAAAAGCCCAACCAAATAAGCTCGTATTTTGCTAACAGGGGCGTAACTCAGCTGGTACATGAATGAGCTTGAGGCTTGGGCAAGGGCAAATAACTCCTAGGTCAGCAGCTCAAATCCTACCAATAACAAAAGCTTTAAAAAAAACATCTGATCTCGAATTAATAGATATTGTCAAAAAAAAAAAAAAAAAAAAAGTTAATTAACATATAGCGACAAATGAGTAATTATGTGTATAAAATACATTTTCTTTCCTGACACAAAATGTTGGTACATTCATATATTAAAAGAATAAATAAACATATTAGCATAATCATACTTTTAATTAAAATGAAAAATATAAAATCATGGGATGATGGATTTTTTTAAACCAAACTTAACTAATTTTTTGAACTTTTGATCATAATAAAAGTAATTAATTATATGCTTTCTTGCACCTCATGGTACTTCAATGAAGAGTTGCACAAATTAATTGGCCACTCTAGTTCTAGAGCATCAATGGGGATATATATATATATATATTAATTATAGCCCATGTTCATGGCAATGAAATCTAATGATTTTAATTACAACTCATGTACATCTCTAATTATAATTAGATTGCTATTGTTTGAGATTTCAATTGACTTTTTATTTACTAATTTATGTTTTACAACACATTCAAACACACCTAAAAGCATCTTCAACGGTCTCTCTTGGAGACCCCCCTTAACTTAATTAAATGAGAGATTGTATTTTACAGCTCCAACAAGTTCCTTAAGGGTGCGTTTGGTACGCAGGACGGGATGGGACAGGACGGGACAATTTTCTCTTATCCCGCGTTTGGCGCGCCATTAGCTTGGGACGGGACGGGACAAGGTGGGACAAAAACCATGAAAAATTGTCCCACCTCAAACCCTCGGCCAGACTTGTCCCATGCATGGGACAAGTCTGGAAAAGACATTTTTGCCCTCATAACTTATATACTTTATAAAAACCCAACCCCATCACACCAATCTCTATTCTCACGCCTCTCTCTCTGTCTCTGTCTCTGTCTCTCTCTTCTTTGGCCACCGGCGAGGAGCAAAGAGCTCAGACCCAATTTTGGAGGTGGTGCAATTTAGGGTTCATCTATTTGGGGGTTTTTGTTTGAGAAATCGATTTAGGGTTCTTGATTTGGGGGTTTTTGATTTAGGGTTCGATTCGATTAAGAAATCGATTTACAATTTGGGGGTTTTCGATTTGGGTGTTCGTGATGATTACGGTGGTGGATGTGGTGATCTGCTGGTTTGATTAACCCGGTGGTGGTTTGGTGGTGGTTTTCTATTTATCTCATTGGAAGATGTTCAATTGCAGATTTTGTGTATATAATTTGATTATAAATTTGAAGAAGAGGTTTGAGATTTCAATTGAATCTGATTTTAATTAAAAAAAAAAGGATACAGTAAAAAATGGTTGAAACAGATGTTGGTAGAGAGTAAAGACCAATCCCAGATTGGACAATCAATCATGATGGACGGTGGACATCCAACACACCTCAATTTTTTTTATATATATTTTTTTTCAAGTTTGTGTTTTTTTTTTGGTAAATTCTATTTAATCTTCACCATCTCACGAATATGAATGGTGGAGACAAATTTAAAATAAAAAATAAAAAAAACAGTCATTATTTTTCCCTTGAAAATTTATTAGATCCCAACCCTTAAATAACTAAGTATATCAATCACAATAAGGGTATTTTGGAGATTACCAAACGCATAATTTTACAGCTCAATATGGAACAAACTTTGTCCTGTCCCATGTCTGTGCCAAACGCACCCTAAAGGCTCCTTTAAATGTGTTTTGGTGGAGCTCACTCTCTTAATTACGAGTGGTTTTAGCCCCCCTTAAGTGGGTTTCATATATTTCAATTTATTTTATTTTATTTTTTGAAAAGCACAAGATATTTAATTTTTAAATCCCAACAACATTTATTATCCAATGAGTAATTTGTTTTGCAATAATAATTACAAAGTAAAACATCAAAAAAATAAAAATAAAAAAATTATTAAAGAAGCCAGGGAGTATTGTTGGGACACATACAATCTTAATGACCCCTTACTACAACAACATCCACCCTTATTTAAGGGGGTTTCCAAGGGAGACCATTAGAGATGCTCTAAATCTTAATACAAGGACAATTATGAAATCAATCTCAAATTGTTTACAAGCATGTGAAGGGTTCGAGTCTCACAATACGTATTTTACAAGCATGCGTGGGGAGTTTTCTTTCAATTTGTGGGAGTAATTATCTAGACCGCACATGTGTCTTATCTTGGCAGGTCCCGACAGTTATATTGTAGGATAATGGTAGACATCCAACACTTTTGTCCAACATTTACATCCAACTTGATATGAGTCCATTTTTGCTCACCCCCCTTCGAGGGGGGACACATGACATATGTCCATGTATGGGTAAAATTGTCTAAAAATATAATAGGGTTTGGACAAATTTACCCTCTCCATAGACACATGTCATGTTTTAGGGAGTGGGTAATGCTGGGGGGTGGTGGTGGTGGTGTTGTGAGCAAAAGTAAACTCACTTGATATGGCAGCTGACATGACACTACCATATCATGTCAAACCCTACCATATTATCACAACTCCTAATTTTTTCCAAACCCTAATTTTTAACTCTATTCAATTTGTAAATAATTTTATATATAACACAATAAAAAACAAAATATAATGGTTTTTCCTCCGATTGAACAAAATAAACAAAACAAAAAAAAAAACAAAAAAAAAAGGTTGAAGAGATTTGGAATTGAAGTAATCTGGAAACACCCAAACACCTATCAGAATCCTCTTCCAAACACAACAGATGCAAATCCATCTCCTCAAACTCCCCAGATTTTTCATCGTCCAACCAGAGGTACAGTGCCATAGGTTGGTTTGCTGAATTATTGTTCTTCCATATGAACACAATTTGTGCCCGGTAGCTGTTCAACAAAAGTCCACAACCACCATGTTTATGTGATACTCTAGGCCTAGATTGGAAAATAATGGACCATACCTGTTAACAATTGTGTTAGAGAATCTAAAACAGTACTATTAGATTCAAATAATGTCCAGAAGAAACTTGATATTAGATTCAAGATAATGTCAACTTCTGCATATCTGTTTTTCTTTAATGCTTGTAACATAGTTTGTCTAAATTGTTAAAACAACTTCCATGTTTCAAAGAAATCTAATTTAATTTGCTCTTGTATAATCACATACTGCAACAATATCATCATCGATCTTTCACCACGATTTCTCTGTGACAAATGGATTTTCAGCACAAATATTGCTCGATAAGAGACAAAACTTTTAGACTATCTCCAATGCAAACATGACTTGTAAAAAAAAAAGATGTCATGTAGGATAAATAGATGTTCTATTAATAATTGTGTCTCCAATGCAGTTGTGCATATTCAACCTCAAGCTGATGTGGTAAAAAAAATATTAGACATTGTCAACATGACTGTCTACTTTCAGATGATCTATTGAACAACTACTTTTTATATTGACTCAGCAAACATTTAAAATTGACATTAATTTTTCATATATTTTTAGTAAGGAAATAAAATAAAAAATAATACAGGAAAAAAAATGGACACGTTATTAAAAAAATTGTGTTTTAGACAGAACCATTGGAGACCAAATTTTGAATTGACTATCTATCAAGTCTATTTTTATGCTACATTAGAAGCAAGTCTCTTGAGTATTGACATTGTTGTCATGTAAACGATTATTGGTATGCAAACCACTTTTACATTGGAGATACTCTTAATATTCTAAGTGTCCGTTTGGAAGAGCTTGTCTACTGGCTAAAATAGTTTTTAATTTTTTTTGTATCGTTTGGTTGTCACTCAGTAGAGCTTCTGGATGATTAAAAAAGTTGTTTTACGTCTACTTGAAGAAGCTCAAATTTAAAACTTTTCCAAGTAGATATTTTGTAGTTTTTTTAATAACACTAAAATCTCCAATATAACCTTATAGTTTAATATTTGTTAGAGTATTTTGGTAATTCTATCATTAAAAAAACTCTTTTTTAATTGATAACCAACGACTTTCATTTAAAAGCTCAACGACTTTCATTTAAAAGCTCTACCTCTAAAAAGTCTACTTCTACAAGATCTACTACAAAAAGATTTACTTGAGAAGCTCTCCCAAACTTACACTAATTACCTTAACTCTCTAGTTGACTTTTAATATTCCAACTACCTTAACTCTCTGGTTGACATTTAATATTCCAACCTTTAATGTACTTGGATTGAAAGAGATTATTCGAGGGACATCATCGTCATCATCATCAACTTGGATTGAAAAATTGCTAGATCCCTTCAAAGGTTTTTTTTATTTTGTATATTTTTCTAGTTTTCGTCAAGTTAAAGCTTATTTTTTTATTTATTTTGTTCGATCTTCAAAAGAATTTTTTTTTTTTTTTATCCAGATCTCTTCCACTTTTAATTTTGTTTGAAGAAATCTGGAAAATTTCTTCAATTCTAGATCTCTTCAACTTTTTTTGTTTGTTTATTTTATTCAATAGGAGGAAAAAGCATTATATTTTGTTTTTCGTTATATATAAATTTATTTACAAATTGAATGGAGTAAAAATTAAGGTTTGGAAAAGATTAAGAGTTGTGATGATGTGGCAGCTGACAAGAAAGTGCTATGTCAAGTGCCATATCAAATTGGATGTAAATGTTAGATAAAAATGTTGAATGTTTACCATTATCTTCTATTGCAATAGTTGTAATTTGTAATAATTAAGAAAGAAAAAAGAAAAAACGAAAAAGTGAACACGTGTGGAGGAGGAGAAGAGTAAAGTAGTAAACGTGTGAAGAGTGGCGGAGCGCGGCAAGCTGAGTTCTGTTGGTTCTATAAATACCACCCTAAACCTCCGCTTCTCCTCTCAACGACTCAACCTCTTCATTTTTCATTAACTGTTCCAACTTACAAATAATCTTCTTCTTCTTCCTCCTCATTTTTCTTTTTGTGTTTTTGTTTAAAAAAAAAAAAAAAAAAACATTTTTTCTTCTTCTAATCTTCTTCTATCTCCCATTTGTATAAATATTCATTACAAATAATAACAGAACTCTGTCACATGGACGACGTTCGCCGGCGACCAGTAACCCCCACCCCTACCCTCAAACCCTCACCACCTCATCCAAAGGCATCCGAAGCCCTCCCTCGGCCTCTATACATCACAAACACTATCTTCTTCACTCTGTTTTTCTCTGTCGCTTACTTTCTTCTTCACAGGTGGCGTGACAAGATTCGAACTTGCAGTCCTCTCCATGTCTTGACGTTCTCCGAGATCGCTGCTTTGGTCTGCTTGACCGCCTCCGTCATCTACCTCCTCGGCTTCTTCGGCATTGATTTCGTCCAGTCCTTCATTTCTTCCCGTCCAATAACTTCACACGACGAGTACTCCACCTGGTACGTCGACGACCACCACCACCAACAACAAAAACATCAACAACCCAAGTGTTTGTTTGAAGAGGAAAGCTTTAACATCACAGCTTTATCGGAAGAAGATGATGAAATTATCAAACAAGTGATATCTGGGTCGACGCCTTCGTATTCTTTAGAGTCAAAGCTTGGAGACTGCAAAAGAGCAGCGAAGATCAGACGTGAGGCCTTGCAGATAACATCAGGGAAGTCATTAGAAGGAATGCCACTGGAGGATTTCGATTACGAGTCGATATTGGGTCAGTGCTGCGAGATGCCAGTTGGGTACGTGCAGATTCCGGTGGGGGTTGCCGGACCTCTGCTGCTTGACAGGAAGGAGTACACGGTGCCGATGGCGACCACGGAAGGGTGTCTGGTGGCAAGCACAAACAGGGGTTGCAAGGCCATTTACGCTTCCGGTGGGGCTAATTCTGTGTTGTTGAAAGATGGCATGACAAGAGCTCCTGTCGTCAGGTTTTCTACAGCTAAAAGAGCTGCTGAGTTGAAGCTCTTCTTGCAGGATCCAAACAATTTCGACACTCTCTCTGTTGTTTTCAACAGGTAAAGTTACTGTTACCGTATCAAATATGATATGATTCGATAACAATAATGATTTTGTCAAAATAGAATATGAGTTGAAATTTTGCTTTCATATTGATGTTGATGTATCTTACTTCATTCTTGATTTATAAAACAAACAACAACATTGATGCATATTAATTCTGAAACCATATATATATATATATATATATATGGTGGGGTGCAGATCAAGCAGATTTGCTAGATTACAAGACATAAAATGTGGATTAGCAGGGAAGAATCTGTATATAAGATTCTGCTGCAGCACAGGAGATGCAATGGGCATGAACATGGTCTCTAAAGGTGTCCAAAACGTTCTTGATTTCCTGCAGACAGATTTTCCTGACATGGATGTTATTGGCATCTCTGGTAATTAATTAACTCACTTTTCATCATCTTCATATATTGTCTACTTATAAACACAATATTTATTGATGAATTGAATTGAATTTACGTTACACGAAAATGTTCAGGGAACTTCTGTTCGGACAAGAAATCTGCGGCTGTGAACTGGATAGAAGGGCGCGGGAAGTCGGTAGTATGCGAGGCAGTGATAAAGGAAGAGGTGGTGAAGAAGGTATTGAAAACAAATGTGGGTGCATTGTTGGAACTCAACATGCTAAAGAACTTAACAGGATCAGCAATGGCAGGAGCTCTAGGAGGGTTTAATGCACATGCAAGCAATATAGTTTCAGCGATTTACATTGCTACAGGTCAAGATCCTGCTCAAAATGTTGAGAGCTCTCACTGTATCACCATGATGGAAGCTGTTAATGATGGCAAAGACCTTCATGTTTCTGTCACCATGCCTTCCATTGAGGTACTAATAGAATATATTTTTTTTTATAAGAAAAATACAAGTTCAACAGATCTAGTTCACTATAATTAATACAAGAATTAGTGATGTTTTGACCAAGCAAGTAGAAGCCAAGATCTCTTGAAACTCTCTAAGTCAAGCCTGCTTGACATGTTTTTGCATAGAATTTATTGATTAACATCTGAAATTCAAAGTTACAAAACCAATGACATGCTTTTTAAATAATATTCAGTTCTGACTTCTGATGAGTACTGACTTGGTTATATAAATATTTGAATGGAATCAGGTGGGTACAGTTGGAGGTGGCACACAACTAGCATCTCAATCAGCTTGTCTGAATCTACTTGGTGTTAAGGGTGCTAACAAAGAAAACCCTGGTTCAAATTCAAGGCTATTGGCCACCATTGTAGCTGGTTCAGTTCTAGCAGGTGAGCTTTCACTAATGTCTGCTCTAGCAGCTGGGCAGCTTGTGAACAGCCACATGAAGTACAATAGATCTAGTAAAGATATCTCCAAAATTGGATCCTAAGTGGAGAAGATGATGATCAAATAATAACCAAACTCTGAAGTAAAAAAATAAAAAAAAATAAGTTATGAAATATGGAGGAGAAGATGAATTGATGGTGGGGCTTGGATAGAGTAGTAGTGGAGACATGTGGTGGGGAGAGAAGAAAAGAAAAGAAAGAAAATGACATGAAAGACTGTTTATTGCAGTTGTTGTTGTAAAATATATATATATTTTTAGAAAAAAAGAACAAAGTCATGTGAAGTCAGATCTGTTTCCAAGATGTATAAAGAAGAAGAGCCGGCAAAAGCAAGCAATTGTCAATGTTACCATGTCTTGTTTTTTAGACCTCTTTAAAGCCCACTTGTTGGCACCTCCAAATATCTGTTATCTTTTTAAGCTGTTTAATGTGGTTGCTAATTATCTCTATACAACTTAAATGAAACCACTCTTTCTTGATCACGCATCCTAGTTTTAAAGAGAAACTGCAATTATTTATTGCTAATACATATGTCATATATGAACTCTTAATTGGGTAGGGACCAGTTACTCCATTATTTGAAACATGGATGTTGAAAGTGTGAAAATAACCAGTACTGTATCATTATTCTTACAAAGTGTTATTTTCAGTAGAGCTGGAATAGTGTTAAATCTTAACTCTCTTAACACACAATTTTTCAACCATATACGTAACTTCCTGTATTTTTCTTTCTTTAATATGATTTAACAAAAAAAAGTTTATATGGCACATCAATGCACTCTCAAACCTAACTCGGAAAACATTTATACAAACAATCTTGGGTTCCATAGAAGCAAAGCACCATCAAAGTAACCTGATGGTGCAATAGAAGGTGGTGTAAAGTAAACTGTAAAAGCATCAACTCAAATAGAAATCTCTTCCATGCTGAAACAATACTCATCCCTTGCTTCTAAAACAATACTGTTAATTATATACACAACTTCCATGCTGCTAAAACTCGGCGAGTACATAAATCTGTACAGCTTTCTCAAATGGAGGTAAGTAGAAAAGAGGATTAAGATAAACTAACAAGAAAACCTAGCAGATAGAATGCATTGGGGTCTTGAAATTCGAAGCCATTCCCATAGGTACAAACAATTTAGTATTGATATTGCAGATATAAAGCCATTCAACCAAGAAAACATGCGCAAAAGAAGGTGAAACGGAAAGTCTTTTGATTATGATATCATCCAACAATTACAATTCTAAAATGTAGTACTAAGACAAATTAAAAACATATAGCTGAATCCAATTTTTTGTTGTACTTTAGCTAATCAAATATTGGAAGTCAATAAATCAATAATGCCAAGTGCCAACACTTCAATGGGCAATAGCGTGAAAAAGACAGAAAGTCTTCTTTGTACTCAAGAAGATTAAATTCGCGCATAGTGAAGAATCAATCACTCTTACCCTCCTGGGATCCTATCTCTTGCAAGTAATGTTCTGCTTCCAGAGCTGCCATACACCCTACATTGCAGAAAAAGATATGAACGTGTTAAATCAAGAACAAAGTAAACAAGGTATTTGTTTGAAAATGATTCTGCTTATTTGCAGAAGATGTATCTGGTATGTCAACACAAAGTACAGTCTTAAGAGGTATGCCAATGTATATGCAGACGATGCAATGAAGAACTGAGACAATCAAGCCATCACCACCAACTTGTACATGCCAGTCAATGAAAGGAGATGAATGAAAAAAAACACAAGTTGCATCTTCCTTTTGTTTAAATATAGTAATTACACACGTATTCCACTCCACTATAGTAGAGCCACCGACCCAAATGGCAAGGCGCGGTATTCTTTGGGAATTTTACGTAACCTACAAATTATTTGTATTATGTGCATATGATTTTCAACTCTCATACAAAGATTCTCAAGTCAAATGATTGCTAAAGAACAAAAGTATATAACAAATAAATGCTACTCAAAGATTCAGCTGAAAAATACCATAGATCAACCAATGAGAGGCCTATTTTATCAACAAGTACACTGGATATTGGATAAAGCATATTAAAAGAGTCTGAAAACCATCTCTAATGAGAGTTAGCTAATAAGGTTCAACACAAACAACATTATATGTAAATCGCCTAATATACAACTACATCCACCTAGTTTCACATATTAGCGAATGCTATAATGCTGTAATGCTATAAGCTCATAATTTTCCATATAAAGAGAAATTCTTTGCTTGAAAATAAGTCATTTTGAATGATAAGGTGTAATCATCTCAATTCAACATATTCGACATCCAAATTAATAGCACTAATGGTTACGATGGATATGATTATACGAACCGCAATCAAATTGTGAAACAGGGATCCTAAAGAAACTAATAAAGCATACAATTGCTTAAAACACAAGGCACAAAATTTAAAATGAATGCAATTGAAGAAGACTAACCAGTGCCGGCAGCAGTGATAGCCTGTCGATACTTCTTGTCCTGAACATCACCGGAGGCGAATACGCCACGCACACTGGTCTGTGTTGTGCCCGGTTTAGTAACAACATAACCATCACTGTCAAGCTCCAATTGTCCATCCAAGAACTTGGTGGCGGGCTCGTGTCCAATAGCGAAAAACAACCCAGAAACCTTCAAATCAGAAACTTCTCCGCTCACCACGTTCTTCACTTTCAACCCACCCAAAACCCTATCTCCATAAGCCGCCAACACCGATGAATTCCAAATCACTTCGATTTTAGGGTTTGTGAGTGCCCTATTCTGCATGATTTTCGAGGCCCTAAAAGTGTCCCTCCTGTGAATTATATAGACTTTGGACCCGTATTTGGTCAGAAAGTTCGCTTCTTCCATAGCAGAATCGCCTCCGCCAATCACCGCCAGCGGTTTCTCCCGGAAAATCGGGGCGGCTCCATCGCAGACAGCGCACGCGGAGATCCCCCGGTTCCAGAACCCTCCGGCTCCGTCACCCGACCCGGTAAATTTCAATTTTTTAGCGACGGCGCCTGTGGATACAATCACGGAATCGGCCAAAACGGTCCTAGATTCCGTAAACACTTTGAAAGGGAATGACGAGAAATCGACTTTGTTGACGGTTTCGGTGAAGATCTGAGTACCGAATCGGAGCGACTGGTTACGGCAGCGATCCATCAGCTCGATTCCGAGAATACCCTCGGGAAAACCAGGGAAGTTCTCGACGTCGGAGGTGGTGGTGAGCTGTCCACCTGGCGCGATATCATTGGCCATCCATCCCTCGAACAATACGGGCTTGAGCTCAGCTCGGGCCGCGTAGATGGCGGCCGTGTGGGCGGCGGGACCACTCCCGATGATGCATACTTTCGTCTTCAGGGTGTCGTCCATGGCGGCGGTGTCGGCGGTTTAGGAGGCGGCGGCGGCGACGACGGAGGTTGTTTTTGTTGAGGACGATCGAATAAAGCTACGTGCTTTGGCTTTGGTTAGAAGAAGCGACAATCTAAATTGGTTTTTATTAAACATTTCAAGATACGCGTTTTTTTAATTTTCTAGGCGCCAAAGAAATAAAAAACAAAAACGTTTTTGGACCTCTAGAGTTTCTAGATGCTTTGAAATGTTTATTGTCTATACACACCTGTATAGTAAAAGTTTTATAATCGAATATTTTGTTTGCTTTTGTGATAGATAATTCTTTTCCTTTGTGTGAATGAAGCAGAAGCCAACATTTTGCCAAAAGAAAGTTCAATTTTGACTTGTTCATGTCTCAAAGCCAAAAGAATCAGAATATACAATGTGTTTTCCATGAATTGTTGTTGTCGTCGTCTTTTAGTTGATTTCGCTGTTTTCATCCCCGATGGCCGATACACATATATTCAATGGTTCCATTGGTATTTGTAGGTGGTCGAACGATTTGGTACGTCAAATGGGTCGGGTTGTATCAGGTCTAAAGCAACTAGGTTGAAAGTTGATTGGTTGATGTCGACTGTCACTTGTATATGGTCGTCTGAACTTCGATAAACCTGCAAAAGAACTTAAAACAGAAATATAATGTAGAAAAAATAGAAAGGTGGGGGTTGGATTATAGCCTTATGTGTACTTGGGCTGAGCAATGTATCGTGAAGGTGGCAATGGTTGATTTCTGGTGACCGGAAATGTCTTTAGAGGCAGAGTTTTAGTACTCTATTATCAGCTTTTGTTGAGAGAGAATTCAGAGAGCTCTTCTAAGCGAACGAGCCTTCCTTTTATAGGGGGAGGTACAGCTCCAACGTCCACTTTCAGTCTTGATTGTGGGCGTGATCTTAGGACCAATATCCTCTCCTGAGTGGGCCGTTACCAGCGGTTACTAAGCATTTAAACTGGTATTTTGAACAAGTCAAATATTGGTTGCATCTGTGTTGGGTCAACCCAACATCGGGGGCTTGGGTAGGATCTTACTTGCAAAGTTTTGGGCCTCATCATGATTGGGCCATTGGGCTGTTTTTGGCTACCACAGTATTAACTTATTCGATATGAAATTAGGCTCCATTAATTGACACATTGTCCTACAAAAATACATAGCTTTGGCCCTTCAAGATGGTTGGTGCATTTCCTACTTGGATTAGATGTGAAATTTGGATTAAATTTTTGAGTTGTTTAGCATTAGTGATTTTTTTTAATGCAGCAACATGTACCGTGTATCTTCTTTTGTCATTATGTCACGTAGCCAAATTTAAAAGATGCATCGTTTATATTCCGGCCTAACATCTCCTTAACCTAAAATTATTGGTGGGCTTGGCCCAACTCACTCAAATTTGGTCTGAGAAAATGTAGCCCATTTAGCAAGTCTGAAATGTAGATCTAAATTCTGAAAAGTAGAAAATTAGTGGGCATATCAACATCATTAGTGATAATAAAGATGGTCTTTATTTAAATTAAATAAATATTAAAAACAAAAAAGGATGGGAAAAATCATTGAAGCATAACTTAATTTACTTGTGAAATTTCATAAAGTCAGAGATATCATGACAATTTGGTGTTCAAAAGTGTGAACAAATATTTAATTCCATTTAAAATAAATAAATAAATAAAAACTTTACCCAAATTTTCTTCTTTGTATATCTTTGATTAGTCAAATAATGACAAATGTATTAGGTGGTAAAATTCAATTGTTTAGAATCTTCTAGCCCACCTGCTCTGAATCTTCCCAAGATTGACTTCATATCATCAACTTAGATTATTTTTCCATAATTTTAAAAACAATAGTAAAAAAATTCATAAACTTCCACCGATGATCATAATTAAAACTATAGAATCTAATACGTTGTCGTTTCATTTCATCTCTGTAATTCTTTCACATAAATAATATAGAAATACAAGATATCTCCAAAACTCAGGAATCAGGATGGGATATGTACATTATACAGAGAGAATGTGAACAAAAATAAGAAAATGAAGAACGAAACAAATTCAAATAAATAAAAAATTCACGATCTCTAACATGGGATGACGGGTTTTTGATGATCATCGATGGAGATAGAGGAGCGTTTGATGAACTCTAAACAATCAGCAATGGCTTCAGAGTAAAAAGAATTGGAGCGTGTAAAAGATCTCAACCTGGAATTATTTTTCGACGATGAAGATGATGATGAAGAATCCACCATCACTAAACTCCTCCTGCTGTTGTATCTTGGAAAAACATGACTAGTACTTCTTTTAGTGGTGCTTTTTTTAACAGATTTGAGAGCCTGTCCACATGAATATCTCCATCGACTCAATACCCTGAACAAGTACACAAACTTTGCTCTTAGACCTTGAACTGAAAACCTTCTTTGGTTGAGCTTGAATCCTCTGCAGCTTCCATGGCTTGAATATGTTCTAGTCTTCCCAACTCTGTTGTAGTAACTCATGAAGATTTCTAATGGTTTCAGGAAGGTCTCTTTGTATATATATATATATATATATAGAGAGAGAGAGAGAGAGAGAGAGAGAGAGAGAGAGGTTGAAGAAGGACTTTTTGTTGAAGGAAATAGCTTGGAAAAATGATGGTGTTGCGAGGAATGATCAAAGTGTGTGTGTATATATATATATATATATATATAATATAATTGTTGAATTGATTAAGGATTATTTTGTTTAATTATTTAATTGGGTGAGATTAACGAGAAAGAGAAAAGTTATGTTAATAATTGTGGTGGTAGGGCCGTAGGAGACATCCAGATAAAAGAAATTTTGTAAATGTTTTTTTGTTTTCATATTAAGTAAGTCAAATGGTACAACTACTCTATATTGAATAGCTCATTTGTATTTGTATTTGTGATTAGGTTTTAAGTCTTTCATAGTTGAAAATAGAAAAGTGTGATCACATTTGCGTGGTGAGGGTATTTATCTTGATCGCGCTAATAATGTTTAAATTCTATTGATCATATCAATTTCATAAAGAAAGAAAATTAGGTGAGTAAAGTGTTTTTATTTCATATTAGGTGAGTAAAGTCGCACATCTACTCACGATTGAATAGCTCGTCCGTATTTATGATCGGGTTTCGAGTCTCTCATTATTAAATATAGAGAACTATTAGGAGATACCTCATCCATGTTTTGAAAGTAGTTATTTTGGTTGCATTAATAATATCATGTCATTTTTCAAAAAGAAAGAAAATTAGGTGAGTAAAGTAGCCTTGTAAATTGTAATTAAGACCGAATTTGTGATTATGCAGTGATAAAGCATATATATACATCTTTTCTTAGTCTAACAAAAGCTTTGACTTTATAAGTTATTATTACTTTTTTTTCTTTCTGGAAAATAAAGTGGATGAGGGCTGTGGTGTGGTGGGTGTTTTCTGTAGTCCATTAAGAAAGACATAGTTGAATTGCTTTTTATTATTTTGATAAATTAAATAATCTTTTGATTCTTTCACAACAACAAAAAATAAATAAATTATATATAATAATATTGACTATATATAAGAAGTGAAGCTTTCTTGATGTTATTGTCACAACCTCCAAATCTTCTACACCATTTATTATACATATTAATATAGAATAATATCACAATCGTAATTTATAAAAGATTATGATATATGATCGTATAACTTGTCGTGGATAAACAAAGTTACAACACGTCGAATAAAGTAAACTATAAGTTTTCAATGAATAAGGATATTATGTGGCCACGTATTTACTTAAATAAGTGATCAACTAAGTGAAGTGTTTTACAATTTTTTGAAAAATTTATATAACATTAGACACATGATCATATAGTAATCATAGGTTTTGGAAAAAGTGACATTGGTGATCCAACTTTTTGTATTGGAAATGTGGATGTCTTGAAACTTTTTTATTGTTCAACAAGTTTGTGTTTTGTTTGTATAACCAACGATTTTGTTTGTAGTTTTTTTTTTTTGGGAAAAAAAGTAGGTAGCCAAGGAAAAAACTGCTAGAAAATCTTGGCAGTTTTCACACTCTTTTAAGTGGATTGAATTGTTGGCTACATATATTGCTGGACACTTGTTGTTTTGTCATGCATGACAAGTCGATACATAAATCATAATCTCACTGTCTTAATTAAGTAATTAACTAAACCCTAATCTTTGGGATTAAATTTCTATATATCTAATTAGTTTTTAAGAATGTTATAAGTCATCTTTGACTTTTTTCTTATATATCACCTGTTGTAGGATAGTAAACATTATCGGGTTTAATAGGAATCATTCACCACCAAAGTACCAAATCTCATTAGACGATGATCCCTGTTAACATAGTCAATAAAATTTATATTAAATTATATAAATTTAATATAGGTGTTAACTATATATATTGTTGTACGATTCATGTATTATATTGTTTAATTAAACTGTTTTATGTGAAAAACGATTAAGTAGATGTTTTTATTTTATTTTATTTATTTATTTTTAAGATGCGGATGAAATTAGTAAATGATCAGAGAGTGAGGTGTTGCAGGTGGTAGGTGTGTAGGTGTGTAGGCAGCCCAACAGTTTTTAAGTTTAATTTAGAAAGGGTTTGTATTGGTTTTAGGTGACGAACATGAGATTTTAACTTTAATTAAATTTACAGTTTGTTGATCTAATAATAATAATAATAATAATATAAGAAATGCATTGTTGGAGCCTTGGAGGAAAAAAATCAACCGTTGATTCAATGTAACACATTAAATTTACCTATATATATATAATTACATTATTAAAGCATTATAAATAGAGCATATTGAGCTTTAAATTCAATGTTATTAGTTGTTGACTGAAAAATTAAAAAGAAAGAAAGAACAATTAAACGAATTCTATCAAATTCTTTAATAAACCGAGCATGCTTGATGCTTCAATTCAATATGATATAATTTAATACCAATTTAAAATCATATTTATTATTTATCACTACTCTAGTAATAGAAATGATGAGCTCATTTAAGTAAAAACTTTCCTATCGGAGTTTAAATCCTCTTCTAAATCGACTTTTTGTTGGACTGTTTTTAGGTTTGAATCCCGACATAATTGGATTCTTTGTGGAGGGTGTCTAGGAGGCAATGAGATTTGAGGACTAGATCATCGAAAACGACTAGACAATCGAAAACGTTGATGGGCAAGACGAATGGAAATAAATCTATCTTTCACTACCAATTACCAAACATTAATTAAGCAGAAAATTGTAATTTGATTATAAATATTCAATAAATATTCAATACTAACATTTTTTTTGGGCAGTGCTGATTTGGCTTCAACAAGACAACAACTCATTAAAACAAGATCAAGCCAAGACAGCTCACAATTTTGGAAAATTTAATCTCCCACTAACCATACTTACCTTCGTATAAAATAAAATTAAAATTGCTCTTAAAATTCTGGTCTTCACTTCAGTCGTCAAAGCCCAAAAAATAAAAAAAAAAAATAAATAAAAAATGGCAGATTAACAACAAGCAGAGCCAGCTCCTCCGCCACAGCCACCTCCGCCGCAGATACCTCTCTCGTGGCCGTCCGATGGGCAGCCGAGTCTGGAGTGGGTCCACAATCTCATGTATACATTCGATTGGTCTTCGAGGAACCTCCCTCCCACCGATCTCCCTTTCGTTTTACCGGTCAACGTCTTCAACAGTCTGGTCCTCACCGCTTCTAAGATCCTCCACAAGGAACCCAACTGTGTCCGGATTGAAGAGGGCCTCGACCAGGACTCGACGGTCGTGGTCGTCGGAGACGTTCACGGGCAGCTTCATGACGTTCTCTTTCTGCTTAAAGACGCTGGATTTCCATCTGAAAATCGATTCTTTGTATTCAATGGTGTTTACGTGGACAGAGGTGCTTGGGGTCTTGAGACTTTCTTAGTATTGCTAGCTTGGAAGGTAACATTTTCAATTTTTATTCAATTTTATAGTTTCTGCTTCTTTTTTGAGATTTTATAGTAAGAGTTGTTTATGCATGAAGAGAGATTAATTAATGTAAATATTACATGAATGCAATTGAAGAAGACTAACCAGTGCCGGCAGCAGAAGGACTTTTTGTTGAAGGAAATATCTTGGAAAAATGATGGTGTTGCGAGGAATGATCAAAGTGTGTGTGTGTATATATATAATTGTTAAATTAATGCAATGTGGAAATAGGGTGTTTGATTAGGATCAGGATCCTCTGTTATGCTGATCTTTTTCCTGATCTAAAACACTTGAGAATAGGATTTTGTATTTAAATTAAATAAATAAAATAAATAAATGACAGCCATTGATTAAACATATCAACAGATCTATACAGGACATGACAAAAATCAGCTCATTAAGAATCCAAATTCGTTTGATTAAGGATTATTTTGTTTATTTAATTGGGTGAGATTAACGAGAAAGTTATGTTAATAATTGTGGTGGTAGGGCCGTAGGAGACATCGATATTAAAGAAATTTTGTAAATGTTTTTTTGTTTTCATATTAAGTGAGTCAAATGGTACAACTACTCTCGATTGAATAGCTCATTCGTATTTATAATTAGGTTTTAAGTCTTTCACAGTTAAAAATAGAAAAGTGTGATCACGTTTGCGTGGTGAGAGTATTTATCTTGATCGCGCTTATAATGTATGAATTCTATTGATCATGGTTCATGTATCAATTTCAAAAAGAAAGAAAATTAGGTGAGTAAAGTGTTTTTATTTCATATTAGGTGAGTGAAGTTGCACATCTACTCATGATTGAATAGCTCGTATGTATTTATGATCGGGTTTCGAGTCTCTCATTATTGAATATAGAGAACTATTAGGAGATACCTCATATGTGTTTTGAAAGTAGTTATTTTGGTTGCATTAATAATATCATGTCATTTTTCGAAAAGAAAGAAAATTAGGTGAGTAAAGTAGCCTTGTAATTAAGACTGAATTTGTGATTATGCAGTTATAAAACATATATATACATCTTCTCTTGTGGAAATTGCTAAAAATGACCACATATATTATAGAAAATTCGTTTTTAACCACAAATGAAATTTTAATTGTTAATAACCATATTTTTGAGAAATTACTAGAAAACCCTCGTATAAAAAGGGTCCCCAAACACACTCTCTCTCTTCTCTCTCTCTCTCTCTCTGATCTCCCTCGCCGGCACGCTTTTGAGGGTTGTCGAGCGCCAACGAAGGTGTAACCGAGCGCGGTGACCTTCTGGCCACGTCCGGCGATGGTTTGTGCGACGGGATGGGTTGGTTCATGCTACGGCAGTACAGCTGGTTCGCGTGATGAGATGTCGGTGGTTCGTGCACTGCTGCTTCGCCGGCGATGGGCGACAGAATCGATCCCCCCTCCGTCGGCGATGTGGTCTGCAAAAAAAAAAAAAAAAAAAAAAACCTAAACCTAATTTGAGGAAGAAGAATAAGGGGAAAATTTCAATTTAGTCCAGATTTCAAGTTTGAACATTTCAATTTAGGCATAATTTCAAGTTTGGATATTTTAATTTAGTAATGATTTCAAGTTTGGACATTTCAATTTAATTGTGATTTCAAGTTTGCTTCGAGGTTTAAAATAAAAATATTTTCAAGGGTACTCTGGTAATTTATAGACATACACTTTTTTTTTTTTTTAAGTGGTTATTAACAATTAAAGTTTCAAAAGCGGTTACTAACAAAAAATTAATGTTTCAAGTGATTAGTTTTGGTTTTCTCTCTCTTTTCATAGTCTAACAAAAGCTTTGACTTTATAAGTTATTATTACTTTTTTTCTTCCTAGAAAATAAAGTGGATGTGGGCTGTGGTGTGGTGGGTGTTTTCTGTAGTCCATTAAGAAAGACATAGTTGAATTGCTTTTTATTATTTTGATAAATTAAATAATCTTTTGATTCTTTCACAATATATATATATAGGAAGTGAAGCTTTCTTGATGTTCTTGTCACAACTTCCAAATCTTCTACACCATTTATTATACATATTAATATCGAATAAAATCACAATCATAATTTATATAAAAGATTATAATATATGATCGTATAACTTGTCGTTGATAAACAAAGTTACAACGCGTCAAATAAAGTAAATTATAAGTTTTCAATGAATACGGCAATATGTGGCCACGTATATGCTTAAACAAGTGTTCAACTAAGTGAAGTGTCTTACAATTTTTTTTAAAATGTATATAACATTAAACACGTGATCATATAGTAGTCATAGGTTTTGGAAAAAGTGACATTGGTGATCCAACTTTTTGTATTGGAAATGTGGATGTCTTGAAACTTTTTTATTGTTCAACAAGTTTGTGTTTTGTTTGTATAACCAAAGATTTTGTTTGTAGTTTTTTTTTTTGGGGAAAAAAATGTAGGTAGCCAAGGAAAAAACTGCTAGAAAATCTTGGCAGTTTTCACCCTTTTAAGTGGATTGAATTGTTGGCTACATATATTGCTGGACACTTGTTGTTTTTATGTTTTATCATGTATGACAAGTCGACACATAATTAAGTAATTATCCAAACCCTAATCTTTGGGATTAAATTTCTATATATCTAATTAGTTTTTAAGAACGTTAGAAGTCAACTTTGATTTTTTTTCTTATATATCACCAGTGGTAGGATGGTAAATATTATCGGGTTTAATAGGTATTATTTATCACCAAAGTATCAAATCTCCTTAGACGATGATCCCTTTTAACATATTGATCGTATGTCAATAAAATTTATATTAAATTATATAAATTTAACATAGGTGTTAAATATATATATATATATATATATATATATATATATATATATATATATTGTTGTACGATTCATATATTATATTGTTTAACAGTTCACGTTTAAGTAGATGTTTTTATTTTTTAAAGAAGTGGATGAAATCATGAAATTAGTAAACAATTAGAGAGTGAGGTGTTGCAGGTGGTAGGTGTGTAGGCAGCCCAACAGTTTTTACGTTTAATTTAGGGTTAAAACTTAGTTGCGTCCGATGCACGCTGCATCCAAGACTTTCTTTTAATTTAGAAAGGGTTTGTATTGGTTTTAGGTGACAAACATGAGATTTTAACTTTAATTAAATTTACAGTTTGTTGATCTAATAATAATAATAATAATAATAATATAAGAAATGCATTGTTGGAGCCTTGGAGGAAAAAAAATCAACCGTTGTTTCAATGTAACACGTTAAATTTACTGATATATATATATGTAATTACATTATTAAAGCATTATAAATAGATCATATCGAGTTTTAAATTCAATGTTATTAGTTGTTGATTGAAAAATTAAAAAGAAAGAAAGAACAATTAAACGAATTCTATCAAATTCTTTAGGGGTAATTATCTTGGTGGCTATCGACTTATGCCACTACTATCAAAATGGCCACCAGATGGGGATTTAGTTTAGAAATGACCATTTTTGACAAACAATGTTACACTAATGACCTTCCATTATAACACCGTTAACCTTTTTCAAGAATGTTACACTAATGATCATCAATTTGTTCACTTTGTATCAAAATAGCCATTATAATCATTTTTCTCCAAAATTACTCTAGTGGCCATCCATTTCCATTTGGTCAATTGGTATCAAAATGGCCATTATAATTGTCCCACTTTTTTTAAAACACGTGTCTTGACCATCCATTATAATCATTTTTCTCCAAATTTAGTTGGCAAACTTTTGTGTGGTTTTGAATATGATGCAATTGGGTATTGTTTTTGAACAGTTTTCAGATTAAAAAGAACAAGTTGGTATACTTGTGTAGGGGATTTTGGAAACTTGTGCAGTTTGACAAGTAGTATTTGATGTGTATGAGACTGAAATTATATTAAATCAAATGAATTCTTCATTTTCTCTATTGAATGAAATTTTATTTTTAATGATTGCTTACTCATGGATGGTCAATACACATGTTCTAGAAAAAATGAGATAATTATAGTGGTCATTTTGATACCAATTGACCAAATGGATGGCCACTAGAGTAATTTTAGAGAAAAATGATTATAATGACCATTTTGATATCAAGTGAACAAATTGATGGCAATTAGTGTAACATTCTTAGAAAAAGTTAACGGTATTATAACGGAATGTTAATTAGTGTAACATTGTTTGTCAAAAATGACCATTTCTAAACTAATTCCCCATCTAATGACCATTTTGATAGCGGTGGCATAAGTCAATGGCCACTAGGGTAATTACTCCAATTCTTTAATAAATAGAGCATGCTTGATGCTTCAATTCAATACGATATAATTTAATATCAATTTAAAATCATATTTCTTATTTATCACTACTCCAGTAATAGAAACGATGAGCTCATTTAGTAAAAACTTTCCTATCAGAGTTTAAATCCTCTTCTAATTTCTAAATCGACTTTTTCTTGGACTATTTTTAGGTTTGAATCCCGACATAATTGGATTCTTTGTGGAGTGTGTCTAGGAGGCATTGAGGTTTGAGGACTAGCCAATCGAAAACGACTAGACAATCGAAAACGTTAATGGGCAAGACGAATGGAAATAAATTTATCTTTCACTACCAATTACCAAACATTAATTAATCAGAAATTGGTAATTTGATTAAATATTCAATACTAACATTTTCAAACATTAATTAAGCAAAAACTTATAATTTGATTAAATATTCAATACTAACATTTTTTTTGGGCAACAACTCATTAAAACAAGATCAAGCCAAGACAGCTCACAATTTTGGAAAATTTAATCTCCCAATAACCTTACTTACCTTTAAAAATTTATTATTAAATAAAAAACTATATATTAAGATTCTTATAAAATAAAATTAAAATTGCTCTTAAAATTCTGGTCTTCACTTCAGTCGTCAAAGCCCAAAAAATAAAAAAATAAAAAAAATAAAAAATGGCAGATTTACAACAAGCAGAGCCAGCTCCTCCGCCGCCGCCGCCGCCGCCGCCGCAGATACCTCTCTCGTGGCCGTCCGATGGGCAGCCGAGTCTGGAGTGGGTCCACAATCTCATGTATACATTCGACTGGTCTTCGAGGAACCTCCCTCCCACCGATCTCCCTTTCGTTTTACCGGTCAACGTCTTCGATAGTCTGGTCCTCACCGCCTCTAAGATCCTCCACAAAGAACCCAACTGTGTCCGGATTGAAGAGGGCCTCGACCAGGACTCGACGGTCGTGGTCGTCGGAGACGTTCACGGGCAGCTTCATGACGTTCTCTTTCTGCTCAAAGACGCTGGATTTCCATCTGAAAATCGATTCTTTGTATTCAATGGTGATTACGTGGACAGAGGTGCTTGGGGTCTTGAGACTTTCTTAGTATTGCTAGCTTGGAAGGTAACATTTTCAATTTTGATTCAATTTTATAGTTTCGCCTTCTTTTTTGAGATTTTATAGTAAGAGTTGTTTATCCATGAAGAGAGATTAATTAATGTAAATATGTAATGCTATGATGTTTGTTTGAAGGGAAAGTTTGGAAATTTGAATGCTATGCTCATATGAATGAAAATTTTGCTGTTTTACTGCTTATAAGTTGTAATCAATGTAGATGTTTATGGAATTCTAATCTTAACAGTTATGTATTGTGAGTTGTGACTGTAATTGCACTTGTTTCTTAGTATTGCTAGTTTGGAAGGTATATATGTATGCTAACATTTTCAACCACCTCCTGTTTTGATTCAATTTTATAGTTTCTGCTTCAATTTTTATTCTTTTTGAGATTTTATAACAAGAGTTGTGTATGCATGAAGAGAGATTAATGTACTGTACTGTTATGATGTTTGTTTGAAGGGAAAATTTGGAAATTTGAATGCTATGCTCATACTGCTTGTAATCAATGTAGATGTTTATGGACTTCTAAGCTTAACAGTTGTGTATTGTGACTGTAATTGCACTTGTTGCTTGTATATATGCATGTTAACATTTTCAACCACCTCCTGTTTTGATTCAATTTTATAGTTTCTGCTTCAATTTTTTGTTTTGTTGAGATTTTGTAACAAGAGTTCTGTATGCATGAAGAGACATTAATTAATGTAATGTTATGATGTTTGTTTGAATGGAAAATTTGGAAATTTGAATGCTATGCTCATATGAATGAAATTTTTTCTGCCTTACTACTTGTAATCAATGTAGATGTTTATGGAATTCTAATCTTAACAGTTGTGTATTGTTACTGTAATTGCACTTGTTGCTTGTAACTTTAATGCTTGTAATTGCACTTGTTTCTTAGAGTTTGACACTATTTGTTTTTTCTCTAGATTTGTTTGCCACATAGAGTATATTTGCTCCGCGGAAATCATGAATCAAAATACTGTACTTCCGTTTATGGCTTCGAGAAAGAAGTCTTGAGCAAGTATGGTGGTAATGGTAAGCATGTATACAGGAAATGTTTGGGATGCTTTGAAGGGCTCCCTTTAGCTTCAATAATTGCTGGAGTTGTATATACAGCTCACGGAGGGATTTTCCGCAGTGTTTCTGTCATCCAATCAAAGAGATCGAAAGGGAAGAAGAACCGTAGGATAATTCTCAACCCCGAAGAAAACACCTTATCTATTGGTTCTTTGGAGGAGCTATCCAAAGCTCGAAGGTCAGTTCTTGATGCTCCGTACAAAGGGTTGAACTTGATCCCGGGTGATGTTCTATGGTCGGATCCTTCAATGAAAAATGGTCTTTCTCCAAATACGGAGAGAGGCATTGGTCTATTGTGGGGTCCCGATTGTACAGAGGACTTCTTGAAGAAGTTCAATTTGAAGGTGATTACAAAACCATAATTTTATCTATGATTTCATTTTTTATCTTGTTAGTAGTGTCTTTTCCTTTGATTTTACACTGCTATATGTAATTACTGCTAGAAGCTAGCCGTGTTTTAGAGTTGCAAACATACAATTCTGATATTGCATTGGTCATTGTTGTTGCTTCAGCTAATTATACGATCACACGAAGGCCCAGATGCAAGAGAAAAGAGACCTGACTTGGCAGGAATGGACAATGGATACACTATCGATCACGATGTAGAATCTGGGAAGCTGATTACTCTATTCAGTGCTCCTGACTACCCACAGTTTCAGGTCTCTTCTCATTCCTTTTTAACGTTTCTTTGCTGTCAAACTTACTGTTCCATGCCTCTGTATGAATTTCTCTACAATCTGCAAAAAATAAAAAAAATTATGTCTTAATTCTCATTTACAAAATGCCTTATTGTAGTTAACTTTGGTTTCCAATGTAGGAATTTTCTTTCCCTTATAATATTTAAAGGTTTTGGAAGAATTGAGTGTTTGTAAATGTTTTGAAGATTCTTTAATATAAGAATAACTCTTGATGTCAGATAGTGAGATGTTTCATATTGAGGGGTGAGGTTTGAGGTGATTAGCCATTGCTCATTGCTCCTTTTAAGATAGCATTTAAAGTCAAATTATCTCACTCGAGCTTCTAATAGTTTGCCAAATTTGCGTGTATATTAAGGAGCTATAGTTGCCATATATGTGATAAAAATATGGAGGGAATTAAAGCGGCCCTAGTCAAAGGAATCCCTTAAAAGCAAAACATATAAACAATCGTGAAAAGTAAATTCCCCTGATATCCATATTCATTTTGCTGTTAATAGTGTGCACACATAGAATGAAATGGTTCCTTTTAATAATGGATAAATCTGTTAATAGTGTGGACTTCAGAACTGTGTTTTTACTTGTTAAACCAATCTATAATGCTAATATTTTGGTGTTCATAGTATTTGGCTTTTTGTCTTATTATGGTTTCACAAGAGCTAGAATTATGCTTGTGGGTTATATAGGTGATGCTTATGATTAAAAAGTCCCGACTGCATGGACTTGGCAAAAGGCAGGCCTAAGCTCCGAAACTTCTGCTAACTATATACTGACTGCAGTAGTTATATGACATCGTGCTAACTATATAGTAATTATAGGTGCCAAAGGTTCTTAGTTCTTCGGACTAACATATGTCGAACATGCTAGTGGGTTGAATTTGTTAACATGCTCCTTGACTCCTTCATATGCTTATCTGGGATATGGAATCTGAACTCTGAACACGTGTTTTCGGAAATAAAGATCCACTCTTGATCAACTTATTGGCTTCTAAAAATCCACTACATATGAATAAAATTATGCAAAGCTTAACCTTGTCCCTTGAATGCTCACAATCAGTATATGCCAATACATTCTATAGTAGCACTCTCTTATACAATAAATAGAACCCATCCGTGATATTAAATTTTCGAATTCCTTGTTGGACACCCAAAATAGAAATATGTGGAAGGTGCATAATCATTGCAACGTCGTATATTTAAAGTAAAATTAGAACCGTGTTAGTGACAACATATTTGTTATCTTTTTCTTAAATTTTAAGCCTTACATGTAATAGTTATATATACAATTCACTCTTGATTGAAATTTCTATTTTTATAATCATCATAGAACTGTGCGTGGCATGTCGAATGATCCCTCTTGTCCTAGATGCAATGCTGGTATTGAGACCATTGACCACCTATTACGTGGCTGTAGAGATTCTATGATTATTTGGGAAAACGTCTCTCCAGGCAGTACCTCCTCTATTGCTTTTAAAGGTGATCTTGAAGGATGGCTTGTTGGAAATCTTCAAAGTGGTGTGTTGTCTAATTACAAGATTCCCAACTACCTTCAGTTTGTTTGTGTGGTGTGGTTCTTGTGGAAATGGAGATGCAATAAGGTGTTTGATTTAAATTTCTCTCTTCCTCAATCCCCTAATCTGATCATTAAGTTGTTGGCTAAGTGTTGGTTGGATGCTAATTCTTGTGACATTAGCAAAGATGTTGTCATGATTCCGATTGTCTGGCTGGAACTTGCTTGAACATTGATGGCAGTAGGAATTCTGATTCGGGCATCATCACGGCTGGTGTTGTCCTGCGTAATCAGTGGAAAGGTTGGCTGAAAGGTTTTGTATTGAAGAAGGGTGTGGGAAGTGTTATTGAAGCTGAGCTTTGGGGTTTGTATGAAGGTCTGAAGTTGGCCTGGAACTCTGGTTTTAGGAAAGTTATTGTTGAGTCTGATTCCCTCACCACAGTCCAGTTGATTTACTCTGATACCAAGCCTAATCACCCTTTGTACAGTCTCATTCAGAACTGCAAAAACCTTGTGAAAGCTGATTGGAACTGCTCTATCAACCACATCTATAGAGAAGGCAACAATCTTACAGATGGTCTTGCTCGTATGGGGCATGGTATGGATTTTGGTATTTCTTATTTTGAAGACCCTCCTCTGGAGGTTAGCGCCATCCTTGATGCTGATACCAGAAGCTTAACCTGTTTTAGACAGGGGTTTGCTTCCTCTGCCTTTTAGTTTCTTTTTGTTCTGGGCTTGGCCCTCTGGTGTACCCAATTTTTTTTTCTTTCTATTTTTCTCTGTTATTTTGTTTTTACCTTTCAATTTCAAAATCTGCTATAGGTGCAATCTTGGTAGTGCTTTAACTGAAAAAAAATAAAATAGATTTTGTCATTTGTAGGGAAGTTTAACAATTCTTTTGTTTTTCGTATATGCAGGCAACGGAGGACAGGTACAGAAACAAAGCAGCATATATTGTCTTGAGACCCCCAAATTTTGACGATCCAGAGTTCCATAGTTTCGAAGCAATTATTCCGAGGCCAGAGGTATGAGCTTTTTAACTTGTGTATATGTCTAGGAAAAACCATACTACTAATACTATATAGAAAGAAAGAAAGAAAGAGTGTCCAAGGGTTATGAACTTGCTTTATTTTTCTTAATTTTATTCATAAACATATTTGATTAATATACATGGAATCTCCTCCGATGCAGGGGAATCCCTACTACGACTTTGAAAATGTAATTGATTCCGATGAAGAATTGGACTTGGCATCAATGGAGACGGCGACGACTGCGACGTGAAATTTGAAATTGTAACATGTATTTATTTGTCCTTTATATTTACATTGTACATTCAATTTTCCCATATGTTGCTCGGGTGTTTGATGGCATATTTCAAGGGTATTTTCATTTTCTTCCCCTTGATAGATGCTCTTCATATATAGAGAAACACCTTTTAAGTTTCTGGGCTGGGCTGGGCTGATTTTCACCTTATTTCTAAATGATTTTGGGCTTTTCTGCTAAAATAAATAGCATTATATATATATACGGAAATTATCCTATCAGTGCTCACTGATAGAATTATATAAGGATATTGAATGTGAGCCACTCGTTTTACATATTTTGACTTGGTATGTATGCACTTGTAAATCACTGTTATAAATTAGTGGCTCACATTCAATATCCTGATAAAGTTATATCAGGATGCACTGATAGGAACGTGACCGTATATATATATATATATATATATATATATATATATATATATATATTTATAATAAAAACAAAAATATGTAAAGTTTAGAGGTGGGTTGTGTGGTTTTGTTTAAGTGCCAACCAATTTAACCGAAATCACTAAAGTTTTATTAATTGAGTCAAATATGTAAAACTTTGAAACCAAAATGATGTTGTCTGAAATTTAAATAACTTAATGTTCATGATTTGAACTTATATCAACTAAGAAGTGAGCCAAAAATCTGAAGGGAAAAACAATTAAAGTAAAAAAACTCCGATGTGTCAGTTGGTTTCTGTTAAATTGGTTGAGAATTGGAATGGATAAATATGCAGCTTACAAGATGTTTAGTGAGAGCAATTGAAATGCAAATTTATGGAAATGAAGTACGTATAATGTTAGTTTTTAGACTAATTAATTACATGACTTTGAAATCATGAATTTAATTAATGATTAATTAATCATTGGATTGTTTAATTAAATAAGAAATTGTGCACTGGATCAGTTATGGGCCGAGCCCAAGCTTTAGTGGCCCAAATAGACCTATGCAGTGTCGTTTTAGAGGAGGCAGCCTGAGCGTCTTCTCAGTTCTCATTCTTGTTCAAAAAGAAAAAACCCTCAACTTTACGACACCATCTTCTCTCATTTGACAATTTGGAGACACAATCGAAGGTTGCATTTGAAGATTCCTAATTTTCGCCTCTTGTTCTTGTGTTTGGTAAGTACTTTTTCAATTTTTTGATTTAATTTTTGAAATGTCAGCTATCTGTTTATCAAAAGTTCCATTGAAATGAGTTATGTGTGCATGTAGAGTTAATTTACCAGTTGAAGTTAGTATACTCAAGAAACAGAGAAGTTAGATGATTTTGGGATTTTTGCTATCATTTTAAGAGAAATATTTTCTGGCATTTGCACAATTGCACATACACACAAAGTTGGATTCAAGTTTCTGTACTCTTCTTACAGTCAAAGTGAGAGTGAAGTTGACATTTTTTGAGACTTGAGAGTCACTTTAATATCTACTCAGACTTGGTTTTTTCAATATATTGGTATCTAAGTATAGAAATTTGAACTGAGAATAAGAGCATTGCTTTATCTTTGAATTATGACTCCATTGAGAAATCACTTTGCTATATGTTCTTGAAATCAAGATGATAAAGTATCTAGATGTCCAAATATGCAAAAAACAGTTATTGGATTTTGGGGTATTATTTTGGCTAATATTTCAATGATCTTAGAGGATCCGTAAATTATTGTTGTAATTTTGTGTTGTATTTTTCCTTTTAATTTAATGGGTTCAGAGTTATTATTGTCATGGAACATGATTAACAAAAAAAATTTAATAAATCAAAAGATAAAATATCAATAAATAAATCCTTAAATATTCAAAAATGGCCTGGTTCATTAACATGGCCCAATTGCCCAAAGTCCCAAACTAAGAACACAAATGGCCTGGTTCATTTTCTTTACCGGGTTTCGGGTACAAAACCGACCCGTGTTTGATTGTATAAACACCCGTATTTGCAATTCTGAAATAATAAGAGAAACAGCGAAATCTCTCTGTAACTCATCAGAATGAACACGAAAAATCTCAATTTTTTACTCAAAAACCAAAATTTCCAATCGTTCTTGAAACCCCCATTTCAATCTCAACAAAAAATGTACTAACACAGCAAGAAATCTACGAAATCAACCTCTTGATCCCAAGACTATGCCTCACAAACAACATCAACACAGCAACCCATTTAACAGTCGCAGCTTTAATGGCAGCAAACGGTAACCCATTTTTTTTGTGAATAAGTAAAAATTGAGGGAGTAAAAAAAATAAAAAAAGAAGAAGCAGCAAAGTAGCGCAGAGGAGTGAGGTGCGCTTGATCCGGCGCAGGAAGCTTGTGAGCTGCAGAGTGGCGCAGAGAATAGCGTACCGGTTGGAGAGGAATTTTGCAACAAATTGGAGATTGGTGCTTGGGTTGTTAGAAAGAGTGTTTCCAAAAGGTATTTTACCAGATCTTAACATTCTCAATATTCTCGTTTGAGTAATTCGTAGCTAAAAAAAAAAAAGAATTCATATTTTCTTTTCTTAGAATTTTGTGTTATATTGTTTTATATTACTTTCGTTTTCTTGACTACGGATAAAACACATACCTAGCTGTGATTAATATTTCAGAGAAGCTTTGATATAATGAAGAAGACTAGAAGCGTTGAAGAGGTGGACTTGATTTCTGAACTGCCTGAAGGTGTTTTACATAAGATTTTGTCATTTCTCCAATTCAAGGAAATTGTTCAAACAAGTGTGTTATCTACAAGATGGGAAGAAGTATGGCGTACGTACCCTGATTTTACAATTGATGTATCTGTCTTTGGTTCTGATATTTATGAATATTTACTTTATGGTTGTGAGGGTGAGGACGATGAGAAAATTCGAAGAAAAAAAATGAATTTATATGTGTGTTTGGAACGTTTACTTCGAAATCGCCTAAGTATAGAGAAGTTTAAATTTGAATTTGGGTTTTTCAGTGATCCAGAATTTGAATCATTTCTACATAGCTGTGTTTGTTATGCAATTGGAAGCAATATTAAAAAGATGAAACTTGAATTTTTTGTAAGTAAGTACCATCTTCCTCCAATTGTTTTATGTTCAAAATCAATAGAGGTGTTAAAGTTAAGAGGCTGTGAAGTAGAGTTACCAACAGAAAGTAATGTTAAGTTACCTTCTTTGAGAAAATTGCATTTGTTTAGGATTGATTGCAAGGATCATGTGATTAGTAATCTTTTTTCTGGTTGTCCTTTGATTGAGGAGATGATTTGTAATAGTTGTGAAGGTTTGGGAACTGTGAAGTTGTTTGGTCTTTATAGACTCAACAAAATCAAGTTAGTTGATAATTGGGATCTGAAAGCAGTGTATATCAAAAATTCAAATGTCACTTCTTTAACTGTTTCTGGGTCAACTCCATTTAAGATCAGTGTATACCATTGTATGAATCTCAGGAAGATAAGTTTGGAGTTAGCTTCCATAAAGGATGACTGGCTCTGTAAGACGATTTCTGAACTTCTGGTCCTTGAGAGCTTGAAGTTAGGTTTTTGTCACGAGTTGAAGAGTATTAAGATTTCAAGTTCAAGTCTTAAGAAATTGAAGATCAAGGAGTGTCCAGAGGTGGTTAAACTCCAGATTGACACCCCTAATCTAAGTGTTTTTTCATATTCGGGTTGTATGTTATCTTTCTCTTCAAATGCTTTGGCTTTGTCAAATATTGATCTTTTCTTTGACGTCACTCGATCACAATGGCATGAAAGATATGTTAAATTTCTGGCACAGCTCAATCATTTTGCAGAAATATTGGACCTGAAAGTTTACAGGGCTGAGGTATATTTGTACTTGCTAACTAGTTTTGTTGAGATTTTCTCTCTTTAATGCTTTTTTATTAAACATATTAAAGTTCTAACTTTATATTTTTAATTTCTCTTATGAAGGATGTCATCATTCCACAAGAATCGAGGCGAATTCTACATTGCCCATTATCTAGTGTCAAGCATCTGAACTTGAATATATGGCATCCCATGATATGTGTGTCCTTTTCAATTGCCAAAGTCATGGATAGCTTGCTATGGATAGCACCTCATACAAGAGCTGTATGTGTAACATTACTAGCATATAATCATCCTATTCGTTGGCACCGGACTTCTTTTGAGGTACTTTATATATATATATTAGTTTTGAGAATTTAAGGCTTAGTAACTGTTTTTTCGCTAAACTAGAAATTTTCAAATGGTAGATCCTTTAACTGTGAGCAAGCAAATTTTTAAAGATTGGTATGTTAAAACATAAAATGCTATGTTGACGAACAAACTTGTTCTAACTCATTTGATTATCACTCTATCGGTTCTACTTTTGGCTTTCAATAAATATTGGAGATACTGTGCCTCTATAATATGAATTTTGCCTGCTGTTCTTGTTTCTGTCCCAAATTTAGTATTTTAGTGATGGAAATTTTTCTTGATGAGATTCAGCAGAACCGTGTTACACTGTTACTGTAACGTTTGATATATTATTTTTTGTCTTTTCCAAGCACTTGTATGTTGTCTTTTATGTTTATAAAAATTGTATCCTTATTGCAGTTTATTTGTATTTCAGCTCTCATATAAGAAGCCGGTTTCTTCTTGTTGCAAATTTCTTCCTTCATGTTGGCAGCATTGCATAGAGGAAGTTCAAATTGAGATTAGTGATAATAAAGGAAACATTATGAAAAGGCTTTCTTTAGAGGGTGTAGAGTTCTTGGAGAAGATTGATGGTCTTTGCGAACTCAATGTTTGATAAAATCTGTATGATTTAAATATCTTATGTTTTTTTTTTATTTTGAATGAATTGTAGAACTGAGGAAGTAGATTATATGTTTTCATTTTGGAGTCTTGGATGACTGATTTCATGATGGTTTCACTTTGTATCTTTCAATAGCTTTCAAGGGGTATTAGATTGGAAGGCTTTTTGTTCAAAGTAAAACCAATTGAAATCGATGGTATGAGCACAATGTTTGGCTTCTCTTTGATTTTTATTTTTTCTACATTTTTATGTTTTCATTTTGGATGAAATGAAATCTCAGTTGTGTTCATGTCTGTGCTGAGGCCGGTGTCCTTTGATTGGCTGATCATGGATTGATTATTCAACGAAAACTGCACCACATTGAACAATGAAGTTGTTGTTGATGATGTTTGTGGGGTGGTAGTTGTTGATGTCTTTGAAATCATATTGGTCGATCACCATCAGCAGCACTAAAGCTTGAACTAGGTCTGGAGTAATTTAGAGGATCCATGAGAGGCATCGCCATCACCAGATTCACCACCGATTCTACATGTCCTCTCTCTCTCCCCCAATCTGTATAATATTTCAGGGTCTCATATTAAATGTAGATTTTCAGATGGTATTGAAATACTCTTTTAACTTTTGTAATAAAATATACTTAAGCTTGCTAGTCATTAATTTGACTGTTTCAAAGAGAAAGGGCTACTAAGCCCTCTAAAGTACAAATCCATTTAATTTGAGAAGTGGGCAAAGACCCATATCTATAAATAATCCATGTAACATCAAAATCACCACCCTCCTTTTGACTGGACATGGGCTGGGATCCGAATCCACAATCCATACCCGACACAAAACACTCACTCCAAGACAAAAAACCAAAACAACAACTAAAGCTATAAAGCACTCTTGTCTCTCCCTCTCAGTTATATATCACCATGTCCAAAACCTAATGTCCGATCTCATGTTGTTTCTAAAATTATTTTCGAAATAGGAAACTTGGTATATATATTATTAATCTAAAATATTAGAAAAAGAAACATTAATGATGATATTTTAATGTAATTTGGTGAGGGCGTGGGTGGTACACCACTACTTGAGATTTAATGAATATTGTAATGTAACTGGTATGGCCACACACTTTCAACCTCATCTTGTAAATGTATAGAGTATTAATATATATTTATTAATACTTTCAACCTCATTACCAGCTTTCTTATTCAATTCATCATAGTTTTCGATCATGTCATTGCGCAGCTCTCTCGGTGCCAATGTAATCACTGAAACTCCTCCAATCACAAATCGACAACAAATCATGTCCTTACAATTATTTTTTGCTAGTTTTGAACGAATCTCCATCGATCTTCTCATTTGTAGCTAGCTTTCCTCAACATTATCTATGATCAATATTCAATATCCCGTCGAAATCAAACGTGGGGTCCGGAAGTCTATCTTGGGAGGAAAAGAGGGGTTGAAAATGGATCTTGCTTGAATTCATGCCATAAGAAAACGCAATCTTGAACCGCGAGTAATATTCTATATATATATATAAATAGTATACATGCAGTGATTACATATATTGATCATATAATATATCAATAATGCACGTCTTTTAAGCCATGACAGTGACAAATTTTGCTAGTAGTTATCTGCTAGAGTTACCATACTTGCTGCATATGAATGCAATTCCAGATATATTTATATATGCTCACTATATATGATTAATGCATTGTTTTTTTAAGAGCATTCTGAAAACCTATTTGCAAATGACTTTTTTTTTCTCTCAAAAATATTTATTTCCGGGGGATGGTCAAAAAAGAGATTTCCCACGATATTATTTCCGATGAAGACTGACGACCTTTTCCCATTGAAATTGTGCATTTTCGACGGTTTTTGGCCCTCGGAGAAGACCATACTTATTGTAGTGTTGCTTGTGCCAAAGTGAAAACACACATGACCTAGAAAATTGTATTTAGTGTTACAACCCTATGCAGGGCCGGTTCAAGGGTATCTGAGGCCTTAGATGAAAAAACTAAAATTAGGCCTTTTGTAATTGATATTTATTTATTTTTAAATAAAATTTATTTAATTTCTGTAGTAAAAAAATTCTCAATTTTTGTGTTCTATTTTTTCTAAAAAGGTTTATTCAATATTTACTTTTAATATTGATATACATTTTTTATTGTATTTACACTATCTTGATGGAGTATAATCACTCTTATTCGATGGTATTTGATGAAAGACAAATAAAATTTGTTGGAAGAGTTTGATAAGAATTAAAAAGAACAGTGACTTCCCAATGTGGATTGATGGTAAATAGCACTAAATCTGCATGTCTCAGATTGAAGTCGTTACATCATTGGTGGTGTATATATATATATATATATATAAATTGTACTCACTATTTTTGAAATTATAAATCTTTTAGTTTAGTTAATGTTGGATTACATTCTAATGAGAATTAAAAAATCAATTGGGAAATTAATGAAAATGAGTGATAATCAGAAAAGTTATTCAATAGAAAAATAAATAAAAGTGTTTGGAATTTAAGAAACTATCTAATTGGATAATTTAAAAATAAAAAATTGAGACCTAAGTTTGTGGAAGTTTTAGGCACGGCCTTAGGCAACCACCTCAGTTGCCTAGGCCTCCAGCCGGCACTGACCCTAGGGTGTCGGTGTGAGAGTCAATCTTTCAAACCAAACTCATTTTGTTTTTCTAAAATTATTTTCGAAATAGGAAAGTTGATAATTGTTTTTTTTTTTTTTTAAATCTAATATATTAGAAAAAGAAACATCAATGATATTTTAAATGTAAGTTGGTGAGGGTGTGGTTGGTACCACTACTTGAGATATATAGGGCACGTAGTTTATAGGAAATGAAACATCAAATGAAAATGTAATGTAAGTATGTAACTGGCATGGCCTCACTCTTTCAACCTCATCTTGTCCATGTATACACATATACATATACATGTATTTGTATATATATATTTATTTTTTTTCCCCAGCCAATAATTAAGCAAGGTCTATCTGTTTCCACCATTGAATTTACATGCAATATTTCTTTTTTATTGCTTTCTAATTTGGCATGACCATGGACTACAAACCCTAAAAATGAGTGAAATAACCAACTCATCAATGAAGATGGATGGCCCCAAGAAAAGAAAAATAAAAAAGACAATTATTTAGAAATACATACCAACTAAATTTAACCTAGAAAAAGACTAGACAAGACACTGACGATATTGCATGTCATCAAACATAGGATCTAGCTAGCAAGCTTGGGGTGGAATTGATAAGAATATTACTTTGATGATATGATGATGATGCTGCATGTACACTACTACCACTACTTTCATCACTAACATTAAAATCTTCATCATCGTGGGCCGTTGGATTTGTTGGCCTTCATGTACTCATCATCATAATCATGACGCTTCTCCATGGTGAGGATCAAATTGCCATCTCTCGTGCAGTTTCTCTTCAACACAAAAGGCAGCGACGTCATTGGTACCAGTGGTGGGTACTCAGCTTTCTTCTTCTTTTTCGTTTTCAACCGTAAACAATTCACATGATCATCTTGATGATGATCAGGATAGTTTTTGATCAGTTCATCGCAGCTCTCGGTGCCAATGTGATAATTGATCATATCATGATGAGAATAAGATGGAGTTGATATTATTGGAGGTGGAACCTGGTTTGAACTCACAAGACAAGAATTGTGGTGGTGGTGATGATCGTTTTCAGTGCAAATTGTTAGGGCTTTAAGTTCAACCGATGATGCTTCTGGAGTCTCCATCTTTAATGAAAAAGATTGAAAGCAAAAGGGTTTCCAGTGAATTTAATTAGAGAGAGAGGGAGAGGAATACAATAATTTAGTGCTACATATGCATTTGCGATACATTCTATATATAAGAGCATCTCCAATACTGTGCCAAATATCTATGCCAATGTTAAAATTTAGCACATGGTGTAAAAATCATCCTCCAATGCAGTGCCAAATGATGTGCCAAATTTGACATATGCTATATTGTGTGCCAAATTTAGCACACAATATAGCATATACTAAATTTGGCACAATAATAAATACTCATTTTTTAATTACAAAAATACCATTATATATATATTTTAAATGAAATAATGAATGTATTAATAAAATTTTGTATTGGAGCATTAAAAAAAATAATGAATGCATTAATGGTAAGTGTTTACTTTTATAATTTTAATTAATAAAATAATAAAAATAACATTTTAAATAGGATTATGCATTGGAGCACAATACTAAATTGATGTGTCAAATATAATATTTTACTCTTTTTTATGCTAAATTTGGTATTGACATCGGTAAATGTATTAGAAATGATCTAAGAGACTGATCTTTTCAAGGGCTAGAATTTTTTTTTAAATAACTATTAAAATTATTAATTTATTAAAATAGCCTTTACGACGTTTGCTGATCATGAATACTAACAAAGAAGAAAAGTAAACGTAAATTCGTGCAATTATTCACATTATTCAAAATGTCATGCTCTGGGGTCCTTGTCCTCCTTACTAAGACAAGCTAGATTTCCTAGACTTCGTAGCTCGTGTCAAATGTCGGAGGTTAATTAGGAGCTGATTGTGTGCATGGGAGCAAAATGTTCAAAGTGTTATAATTAAGCATATTCTTCACATTGATATGATATTGTCAGCTTTGGATCCAAATCCATACGGATTTACTTTCGACACTCTATCCAAAATGCCTCATATGATCAATAGAAATATTGTATATACTTAGAGTATCTCCAATGCAAATATGTATTTGGAGAAAATTGAGTGCCACATGACATAGATAGTTAAAAAGTTAGAAAAATTAAACCCTCTTCAATGCAATTATCTAACTTCAATATGGAGATGATGTGACAAAAAAAAAAAAATTAAAAAATTAGAGAATATGGAATTGAGTTTTTAGAAACTCTTAGAAATGCTGATTAAGATTTCTAACTCTTTCCACAATTCCACCAATAGTATTATAGCTCATTTAATTGTAAAATAAAAGAGGAGAGAGTGTGTAATAATTGTTTTATTGTGATTGGTTATAAAATGGATGCATATTTGATTTAGATAATTGCGGAGATGTGAAAATGCATTTTTCTAAAAAAATTTCAAAAGTAAGTCCATAATGAATAAAAATGCTGATGTGACACTATTTTGAAACTGAAAAATGTATATTTGTATTGGAGATGTTTTTATATACCTATGGTCATCCCCATATCTAGCCAATATGAGACTTTGGTAGCACACCTAATACAAAGGCTTCGAGTGTCCTATATATGGTTGAGATCAAACGGCTTATAATGAACAAGAAGAGCAATCTCAGCCATTTTTGTTTGGTTGATGAAAATGGTGAAAAGGGTATATATATTAAATTGAAGAGAAGAAGAAAACAAATTTTTTTTTTAATTTTTTTTTGAAATGACAAGTTGGTGGTGGACAAAAGGAGCAATGTCATGTATATTATATATAGGCGTCTGGGTTGGCTACTATGTATTATTACATTTTGTTTCTTACAAGATTTTTGAGGGAAATGAAGACCGTGAATTCCATTATTTACACGTACGAAAGTAACTAAGACTTTCACTTTAATCATTTTGTTTCTTTCTCCAAAACAGAGATATTCCTCTATTGCATTCACCATTTGCTGCTCAAACACGTCTCTTGATAACGCCCACTCACATGCTCGATCTTCACAGTAATCAGGCCGATAGAAATCTTGTCATCAAATAACAAATATTGCCTTGGATGGAAACATTTACTATTTTAACTTCTTTTACTTTTTAGAGATCGATGGTGGTGAGATATATTAATGTCTTTAATATATTGTATGAAAAGTAAAAGTAATTTCATGAGAATAAATTTTTGGTGATCGAAATTCAGTTGAAACTGAAGATCACCATAAAGATCTTATATAATTTGCAAAGTACGTTTATCGTTTAACTAGTTCAATATTACTTTTATATATATATAGTTAAACTAGTTCAAGTTTATCATCATTTGAAGATAAACAAGTCCTTGGAGAGGTTCGATAATTTAATTAATAACATAGGTACGTTGTAGAGTAAGCATGAAATGCACATACAATACAATTGATCACACCCCACCTTTTAATCAAATAAGAGAACATATTCATCGATCCAATAATTATATCAAAAGTACTCAACCAGTAGAGTCATGTACTTTCAAAAGAGAAAACCCTAAGAAAAAAAAAAAACAGAGACAAGAGAATATATATATATATATATCCATTATATTATATTTTACTATAATATAATGATCAATTATTATGGAATCATGCATATGCTGTTACTAGCTAATTAATTGATATTTGAGTGAGATCGGTACTCTCTACCTCACTACTGATCACTGCTCGGTTGTTTGCCTTGGTTAATGGTTACTGCAGGTAAAGCTTCAACATCAAACTCTGAAAGTCTTATAAATTTATTTGGAAGAATAGAAAAGGCCGATAGCATGTGATTTGTGAATATGGGGATAAATACATTGACTTCCTCTCAAATTTAGTACAAATATAATTATAGAGTAAATATGTTTTTATCTATTCAAACATCTTCTGTTTTTAAAATTTAATAATAAAAATACTAAATTACCTTTAATTATTAAAATTTTAAAATAAAGATATACAGTATGATGTTTTTTTTGGGTGAAATTCATTTTAGTCCCTCTAGTTTGACCTAATTAACGAACTGGTCCCCTAGTTTTGAGCTTTATCTTGACAGGTCTCTATAGTTAAAAAAAATCCAAAAGTCAATCCTTGCCATCAAAATCCGTTAGGGTTTACAAAGATTCCGTCAAAGGGCCGAGGGTAAAATCGTAACTTATGTAACAAATATAAAAATCTGATTAAAAATAATTATTAATTAATTTAATTAAAAAATAAACATTAAAAATAAAATAAAAAATCTTATCTTCATCTCTTCTTCTTTCACTCTCTCTCTCTCTCTCTCTCCCTCCCTCCTCTCTCTCCTCTCTCACGATCTCTCTCTTCATCTTCATCTTCTTCTTCTTTCAAACTCTCTCTCTCTCTCTCTCTCTCTCTCTCTCTCTTCGCCGCCGCCGGGATTCACACCTCCCTCCTCTCTCACAATCTCCTCTCTTCATCTTCATCTTCTTCTTCTTTCAAACTCTCTCTCTATCTCTCGCCGCCGGGATTCACACCCAACCCCGAATCACCCGCCACCACACTAACCGGAGCAACCGTAACCACCACCCCCAAATCAAAACCACCGAATGCCCAAACCCCATCCCCAACACACCTAAACATAGAAACCCATCAATCAAACCTGAAGATCTCATCTAGGTTGGGTGTTTGAAGATCGCATCTCTCTCTCTCTCTCTCTATCGATCGATCGATCAATCGATCTCATTTCTCTCTCACGATCCCGATCTCATCACAGATTCAATAGGTTCTTGGTTTGGTGATGGTGGTTGGGTGATTTTGCGATTCACTGGGTGTGTTGGTTGGTTGATTTAGTGGTGGGATGGGTTTTGGGTTGGATTTTAGTGGTGGGAGGAGATTTCTGGGTTCGTCAATGGCGACGGCGACGGTCGCTGATTCGTTGATGGCGTGGTGATGGTTGCCGGTTTGGTTGGAAGTGATGATTGTTTATGATGGTGATTGTGAGACTTGCATTTTTGACATTTGTGTGTCTCTGTTCTTCGATTTTTTTCTTTTTGTTGGGGATGTATTTGAATCTGGGTTATGTATCTTTTGTGGGGTTCAAACCTGGGTACTTGTTCAATTTTCTACAGTATTCAATGGGTTTGGTGTTAATGATGAATGAACGATGATGATATTAGGTCAAACAAACGAGAGTTTTCAGCTGCAGTATTCAATGGGTTTTGTTTGAGAGAGAGAAACGGAGAGATTTTAATTAGGGTTTGGTGTTGAGAGAGAGAGAAATTTTTTATTATTTTGTTTTAATTAGTTTTATATATTTTTTAATTTTTAATTTTATTTGTTTAATCATTTCTATTTGTTTTATTTTTTTAATCAGGGGCAGCAGGGTCATTTGACCCTCTGACCCTGTCAGATTCACTTTTTTAACGGAAATTTTAACATAAGGACTTAACGGGATAATACTCAAAACTGGGGGACCAGTTCGTTAATTAGGTCAAACTAGAGGGACTAAAATGAATTTCACCTTTTTTTTTTTTATAAATAAAATAAAAATCAATGTGGATTACAGTGCTTACAATTATATTACCCAGCTGTCCCCCATTATAGACACAGATTTAATTTGTGTACGTAAGTGTCATGTTCATGTATGATACAAGCCAAAGTCCCAATTTGAAAAGGCTGAGGCATTTCAAAGTGGGACCCATCATCATCAATTCATCATATCAGTTGAAGTGCAAATGTCCATCCAGCAAGAGACGGGGAAGAAGACCCCACAAAAACCTGATTTGCAACCCCAACACACATAAATCAAAGTCATTTTCATCGTGCTAGTGATTTGCTTGATGGATATATGGAACGTTAACATGCAAAGCACTTGAAATGAAAATGACTTTGATTTGTCTGTGTTGGGGTCTTCTTCCCCGTCTCTCGCTGGATGGACATTTGCACTTCAACTGAGATGATGATGGGTCCCTCCCCACTTAAAGCCTTCACATGTTTGCACCGACTCATCAAGCCACCAACCTTCAATTATTAACAAACTTATTCTAGATTCTTCCTCAATTGAACAACAATCAAGACTTTTTATCTTTTTCTTCTTTCTATATATCTACCACTCCAAATTTTTATGTTTATTATCACACTAATTAATAAATTATTATCACATTGAAATGTGACAGAGAGAGAGAGAGCAGTAATAATTCATTTTGGGTCTCTGATGATGATGAATTGATGATGGGTCCCCACTTCAAGCCATCACATGTTGAATCAAACGTGGGGGGTCCAAAAATCAATCATGCGAGGGAAGGAGGGGGTTGAAAATGGATCTTGCATGCACGGGTTGCTTGAATTCAAGCCATAAGAAGAAGCAATATATTCTTGAACTGAGTAATTAATATTCTATTTATGTCTATTATATTTATATATACACGTGAGATACGTCAGCTGTGGCATTCATTTTATAGGTGTGGAAGCAAAATGAGCAGATCGAAATCCAAAGAATGTGACCTACCCGAAAACTGGACTAATATCACATGAATTGCTTCATAAATTAATAGCCAAGGATCTAAGAGATAACGCCATTACTATTGGACAATGCTTACATTTGGGAGCAGAGCTTCTTTATTGATCGACTAAAAGAAACTTTTTGTTGGCAAGTTTTTCTTTTCTGTTGTGTTGTTTGGTTCTCATTGTATTAGTAGGGTTGTTTTATGATTAAAAAAGATGTTTTACATTAATAGCCTTAAGGATTTATATTTGATTTTAATTATGATAACAAAAATTAGTGAATTTCTAACGAGGTTTGATTGTAGTAAAGATTTCAAGTATAATGGAATTATAACAAAATGCACCATGCGTAGATGCAACACTTTGAAGAAATCACCCTACATGCATGGCAAGTAGTTCAGTGATAACTTATAAGCCCCTCACACTAGGATATGAGTTTAAGTTGTATCTCTTATTCTATCTCACCAAATCTTAAATTTGTATAAAATAAAAAACCGGTTTTATTGGACGGTCTCACCATCGGACGGTTAGATTTCTCTTGTTACAAATTCTAGTACCACCCACCCTCTTTTTCCAACATATTTAACCTGAAATTAAATTTGAACAAAATATCTGTTAATAAATTGTATGATTGGTTGAAGTATGGATATTCAGTAATTTAATCCTAGTAATTAACCATATTAATTATATCCTATTCTTATTTGACCACTTAGACTTTGATTTCTATATATCATCTAGAATCCAGAGGTTTTGGTGGGGGTCTTCTTCTCCGTGTATCTCTGTATGGACATTTTCACTTCAGCTGAGATGATGAATTGATGATGATGGACAACTGTATACAAATAAGTTGCATTGATTTTTGTATAATCAATACAGAATTACAGATATACAATACGTACAGATAGATATGCATGGCTTGCCTCCATTTGTATAAAATACGATAGATTGTAAGATTTGTATCATCTTAAATATAAATGTAGATATTAATTACTATCCAAATAAAGAAATTAAGAATTCCTCACAATCAGCTCCTAATTAATTACCTCCCAACATTGAATCATCCACCTCACCTGCTCTAATATTCAACTGCCACATTAATAAGAATGGTTGTTGGAAACCCATGACTCTGTGTTTTTCTCTCACTATTGATTTACCTGATTTTTGATATGGGAATTAATTGATAAATGTATATGCATGTATGCGTACATAGAGAGAGATCATCAACTATACAGATATAGAGAGACAGAAATAAATACTTGTTGTAACAAGGACGTTATAAAAGTGAAAGCTGCTTCTAAACAGCTTTCACTTTTGTAAGAGACTCCACTTCACGATTTTTTTCACAAAGCACTTGTAATTATTTTTCTAAAAACAATTACAAATACTTAGTCATGTCATTTACACATGAACACGTATATAGTATAGTTTCATATATTTGAGACTCAAATATTCACAGAAGTCTAAAAACGAGTCTTAAGAGTGCCTCTGGGAAAAACGTGTAGCCATATTATGGTTTCTAAAAGCTTAGCATAACTTGTGCAGAAAGCATATCTACCATGAGCCTTTATTTTCTTTAATAGAAAATGCTATAATCAGTTGCTTCTTCTTTCCATAGTTATTTCAGGAATTTTTTTTGTTTAAATATATTTATCTAAAATTTCAATAATATATGTTTTGAGCTTTTTAGAGAGATTGAAAGCACCCCATCACACAACATAACAATAATAGTTGAAATTCTGTGTCTAACTTCCTTCAAGGAATTATAATTATAATTTTTAATTAAAAATCACCTTAACATTTCTTGATTAAGGAATTTTGCAATGTTTGCAATGGTCCCAAAGTAATGAAAATTTGGTAAAAATGTAAGAAAGAATAAGATGATCAAATCAAAGAGATCGAAACTAGCAAGAAGTTACACACGGAATCGGAGTTGGATCATATATAGTGGTGGCATTGAAACACTCGCAAATTTCTTGATGATGGAAATGGTTTTGGCAGTCCTGATGATGTCTGCATCCAGATTCCAGGGAAATCAACTTCGTTCATTTGACAAGCTTCCATTGATTTGAATTTAATTTATGTACCCATTATATCATAACTTTGATTGCTTGAAGATTAATGATATTCCTTAATTCCAACTATTATGATGCAAACTAATTGGATACGAAGAGCAAGAAAGCAAACTATTATAAACCTTGAAAAACTTTGCATTAGTAATATAATTGGTCAATCTTATCTTTATCTAACTTGTAAATGGTGTCCAAATTTGTTCCACATTCGTTGTTGCTTATGCCTCTGCTGGAACGGTATGTGATCTTATCTTACTTGTAAATGGTGTCCAAATTTGTTCCACGTACATTCGAAAGAATTAGTACAGTGACTGCAAAATAGCCAGCACAAAACACTCTATATAACTGAGATTTTAGACCTGAATGGTGACATTGTTACTCATGTAACGAGTGATGGTTGCAATAAATCCTGTCGTATATCAGTGTAATACGTGTGTGTATATGTGGAGATATCTCTCTTTGTTTCAACGAGGTTGACATAGATTTGGAGAAGGAGCCTATTGAGTATTAAGTAAGGCAAGGATGGAAAGGGTGTTTATTTCAAGGATATTTGAATCTCAATTTTGCATATCACATGACAGAATTGTATGTTCTAACGATTAACTATCAGCATGAAATAAATGACCCTATGTAGGTTTGTTCAATCCCAGTGTGTTGCCTAATATATTGAGATCTACTTATGAGGCTATAACTAAGGGTAACCCCAACAGTTATAAGTGCCCGCTGATATCCTGTACCTGTACTACTCATGGGTTCCCAATAATGACTAGTATTATTACGAGCTACATTTTCCCAGCAACCAAACAGTATTATATTCTTGGAAACTTTATAAGCAGAATCAGTATTCAAGTTATATATAAACCACAATACATATTAGAATTGATTAATCTAAAAAAAGTATCAAATTCTTACAAGTTAGTTAATAGACTTCACAATCTGAAAATTCTTCAAATGTCCTCCTATATATCGTATATTGTAGGAGGAGATCATTTTCATGTCAACAATTGAGCCCCACACACACATATATATATATATAGATGAACCATTAGATCAAACATGACATTAATTTCTCTATTAATTCATATAATCCGACAGTATTAGTATTATTATTATTATACCCAAAAAACTTCCACTAGTTTAAAAATGAAGACTCGTTGTTGCCGGTCAAAGCATCCCAAATTGAAGAAACAGTCTTCTGGAGAGAAGTGGTGGTGGGTTTTGAAGACTGTGAATTCTTAAGAGCTGAAGAAGAATCTCGATCATCACATCACATATTTTTGATCGTCGATCGTCGTCGGTGTTGGATCGCTGAGCAGACACGAAAACGAAAATGGGAAAGATAACAAGAAAACGACGTCGTCAGTGAGCACGTCATTAAAAACCGCTGACGTGCCCAATAGCTTGTGCGTACAGTGTCTCATTTGATGACGTGGCATGCCATATCAGTGCACGTCATTAGTAATTGCCCACAAAGCCCAATTGACACATGAAGCCCACCAGTAATTTGCTGAAAGAAGCAGGGGTGATACGGTCAAATCGCAGGTTCCAAATCTCCTGCCCGGGTTGACTCAGTATCCGAGTAAGTCGATAAATATAAACGTGGCTGGTCACGTCGACACATAGTACCTGAAAAGACAGTGACTTGCACACTCAATATATTAAACGACGTTATCTCCGAAAAAGACAAACTCTGCTGTTCTCTGGCAAAAGTACCCATCCTCTTGATTGTCAAGCACTGAAAGACAACAAACACTTGAACAATGGCGGAAGGGAAGAGGAGAGGAAGCCGCTGGGAAAGCCTTTGGGATACATTAATTTTACGGTGTTGAAGAAAAGCCCACTTGGAGAGAAGAAGAAGAAGAAGAAGGAGTTCCTGGGCCCATGATATCAACAGACCTGAGCAGTTTGTCAAAGACTTCAGAGACCAGGTAGTCTCCTATCTTTTCTTTTTATTTGAAATGTCTCTCAAGTTTAGTCTTTTTTTTATTTTTATTTTTTTATTATTATTATTTTTTTTAATGTTATTTGTTTCGGTTTTAAAGATGAGTAAAGTTTGTATTTTTTTTATAGTTTAGTGAACACCCCACCTCCACCTGGGATTTCAAGGTTTATGTGAAATGTTGATGTTTAAATGTTTAATGATCATGGGGTTGGCAAAAATTTAGCAGCTGAAATTGATGATGGGTGGTTAAGATAAGAGTTCAAATTTTCAACTTATAAATTAGAATGCTAAGCCTAAAAAGTAAAACCATTATTACAATTTTTGGTAATGCCAATATTTTACAGCCCGCAACTTTTATCGGTGGCCTTCATTGTTTTTGGTTCTTTAGTGTTTGGACTTCCTTCTGCAGATTCTTCCCTCTCCAAATGCAAAGCCGTGCATATATGGCCATAGGCCATGCCCTTACTACTGGTATAAAGGTATTGTAGTAACATATTGCTTATATTTTTACTTCCATAGAGCATAGGCCATTTGCATGTGATTTTGATCATACACCAGATACAATTATCCGTTTGATTTGGAGGAGAATGTCTGCCTTTTGATTAATGAGTTGAGTTTCCTTATTATGCAAGTAGATAAAGCTAGAAAGAGTAAATACATCAAGAGGCTGGAAATTCCAGTTAATTAGAGTGTTTATGGTCCCCTTTTGAATTACTATGTACAAGAATCAAGAATGGGGGTGGAAACTGGAAATGATCATTTCCAGTAGTTTTTTGAACTGCAGAACAAGGTATCTTCTTACTTAAGAAAGAAACAATACAGTTTAATACTAGTACAAGTATGTTTATGTTCGTGATAGTTTGGTATCGGAGCCAATTTCTATGGCACATATAGGTTTATAGTTAGTACAAGATTCTTGCGAGTGACTGAATTGTTTCATCAGTGCAATTTTGATGGGAGGCAATAAAATTGTGAATGCTTTTAAAATCATCCAAATCCAAATTATTACTCTGAAGTCTGACCTATTTGTCTCTTGAACTCAATGAAAAAGCCAAATAACTGCTCTGGTTCATTTTGTTAGACCATTTCTGTTTTCACTTTAGTATGAAATAATGAATCTTGATGTACTCAGCTCTCAAAACTGTCCAGGAGAGGATTATATTTTTGTATCAACTTAATTGTTAAACAGAAAGCCCCAAGATTGTACTATCCAATTCAGTCAGGCCTGAGCTAATGAATTCTGGTAAGTTATATGTGCTACGCAAACTAGATACACATACGAGAAGAAAGGATTAAAACAAGATAGTATTCATAAATAGAACACAAAGCAAACACACAATTTTTTAGAGAAAACTGAGTTAACAAATTTATGTCTTCCTGATCCTGCTTGAGAATACCTGGCTGTTGCTCCATTTATGATTTATTGCTTGTCCTGAACTGCAAACTATGATGTTATTGTCTTGCTTTATAAACACTTGTTTGGTGCTTCTTGCTCTTTTGAAAAAAGGTGATCTGCTTAGCAATCTTTGAATTGTTCATCATTATTGTTGATGCCTTTTGTTCCCTTTTGTTTCCCTTCCCTTTTTTGTACACCTGCTGCTTGCTCAGGGCTGCTACTCTCTTTCTTGGTAAGGTCCGGCCCCGTGTCCCTATGGATTCCATAGTTGTATTCTGGCTTGTGATCTTCTAATATATCTTCTTGTCTATTTTTGATCTCCTTCAGTGTACTTGCTTGCTCAACAGTGCTGCTAATGGTCTTCTCAGGCCTTGTACCTCCATGACTTGCATTGTTTTCTTCTTCTGAGTTACCCTGATCCTTGTTCTTTGTTATGTTTGCGGCGTTGGGAGCTGTGTACTTGCCATTTTTCTTGATTTCTTGTGGTCTGTAATCCTCCTGCTGAGAGCTTGGCTTCATGTTTCCGGAGATTCCATGGCTGTTAATGCAGCAGCAACTAAGGCAATGGAATACATGGAGTGGGTGGCGAATTCGTATTTGTGTCACGTGGACCAACCAAATCGGGCTGAACTTCGTGGACCTCTACATAGGGCATATGAGGTCGGATCGTTTATTATAATATGTTTCCGGAAAGCCCAAGACGAGCCCTACAGATGTTATGAAGACTCCGTCCTCCGTAACAGATCACAACAGGCCTAAATTCGGCCATTTATCTTGTTGCGCGAATACTTGAGCTGGACGAGAGCTGGACGCCGTGAGCTGAACGAGAGCTGCCGGGCCGAACTTCGTGGACCTCTACAGAGGGCATATGTGGTCGGATCGTCTATTATAATATGTTTCCGGAAAGCCCAAGACGAGCCCTATAGATGTTATGAAGACTCCGTCCTCCGTAATAGATCACAAAAGGCCCAAATTTGGCCATCTATCTTGTTGCACAAAGACTTGAGCTGGACGAGCTGGATGTTTTTGAGTCCTTGTTAGTTTCATTGTTAGTTTCCTTTTTAGTTTAGGATTGAGTCTTGGAGTCCTTTTTATATTTATATTATTTGAGGAGTCTGAATCCGTTTAGGATTCAAGGTTTTGGATCTTTTAGGTTTAGTTTATTTTCCTATTTAAATTCATTGCAACCAGTTGTTTGTTTTTTTAGCTTTTGATTAATAAAAAATACAGAGATTGTTTCTCAATATCCATGTACAACATTCTTTGCGAAGATTGAAGTATTTGAAGCCTGTTAACAATCATTCGTGCGCGAAGTTGAATGTTATCAGTAGCCTAGTATTCTGGTATCCGTGCGCGGATCAACAGCATAATAGTAGGGTTCGTTTCCGGTATTCGTGCGCGAATCAACGGATCCGAATCGTTTATCCTATCTTTTATCTATTGTTGTTTTGTGTTGAATATTCCGCTGCATCAGTTGGTATCAGAGCCACCGAGTCTACCGTTGTGCTAGGCTCAGCATCCACAACCGCAACCAACTATCTTCCTCAGCACCAAAAATTCACCATCCATATTTATCCACACAAAAAAAAAATTAAAAAAAAAAATTTCATGAATCCCCAAAACAAAATTTCCTCCTACCATTCATTGTTTTTCGATGACGATTATGTGTCGGACCCAGTTATCGTTGACTTCGATAAGCCGCCAATTTTCGATGAGGAATATATGACGGAACCTGTTATTGTTGATTTCGATAAGCCATCGGTTTTTTATGAAGATTTGTTCCAGAACGAGCAGCATGAGAGGGACTCAATTTTTGAGGATTATTTCTATGATGTTGCCGTGTTTCATCATTCAACAGCATCTCCAACTTATTTGTTCCTCAAAACAGTCAAAATTCGAGGACGAATTTTCTCCAACCTGAAGAGAATGATGCAGCAGCAACTAAGGCAATGGAATACATGGAGTGGGTGGCAAATTCGTATTTGTGTCGCGTGGACCAACCAAATTCGGGCTGAACTTCGTGGACCTCTACAGAGGGCATATGGGGTCGGATTGTCTATTATAATATATTTCCGGAAAGCCCAAGACGAGCCCTACAGATGTTATGAAGACTCCGTCCTCCGTAACAGATCACAACAGGCCTAAATTCGGCCATCTATCTTGTTGCGCGAATACTTGAGCTGGACGAGAGCTGGACGCCGTGAGCTGAACGAGAGCTGCCGGGCCGAACTTCGTGGACCTCTACAGAGGGCATATGTGGTCGGATCGTCTATTATAATATGTTTCCGGAAAGCCCAAGACGAGCCCTACAGATGTTATGAAGACTCCGTCCTCCGTAATAGATCACAAAAGGCCCAAATTTGGCCATCTATCTTGTTGCACAAAGACTTGAGCTGGACGAGCTGGATGTTTTTGAGTCCTTGTTAGTTTCATTGTTAGTTTCCTTTTTAGTTTAGGTTTGAGTCTTGGAGTCCTTTTTATATTTATGTTATTTGAGGAGTCTGAATTCGTTTAGGATTCAAGGTTTTGGATCTTTTAGGTTTAGTTTATTTTCCTATTTAAATTTATTGCAACCAGTTGTTTGTTTTTTTAGCTTTTGATTAATAAAAAATACAGAGATTGTTTCTCAATATCCATGTACAACATTCTTTGCGAAGATTGAAGTATTTGAAGCCTGTTAACAATCCTTCGTGCGCGAAGTTGAATGTTATCAGTAGCCTAGTATTCTGGTATCCGTGCGCGGATCAACAGCATAATAGTAGAGTTCGTTTCCGGTATTCGTGCACGAATCAACGGATCCGAATCGTTTATCCTATCTTTTATCTATTGTTGTTTTGCGTTGAATATTCCGCTGCATCAGCTGTTTTCTTGATCTCGAGTCAACACTTGCTTCTCTTTTAACGCACCATTCTTTGTTGTGTCTATAGTTTTTAGGGTGCCTTGTTGATCCCTAGAAACTCCTGGACTGCTGCTATCATTTTTATTGCTTCCATTGCTGTATCCCTTTCCCTTCCCTTCTCTGTTGGTATCTTCAGTCTTTGATTTTGGTTTCAACCAAGAGCAACAACAATCATCTGGTACAGGATCTACTCCACCAGAACCATAGGGAACTTCAGGATTTCGAGTATTCCACCTATTCCGCCCAGCCATCTTCTCAGAAATCAGAAATGGTTTGTTTCAGTACAAGCACATATGCATGCACAGCATTGAGACTGAGGAAAGCCAAGTCGTAGAGATTCCCCAAATATGAAATTAGAGTTTAAGCTAGTACTTTCCTTAACTGAAACCACAATCATCACTTGCCACATCATTTGGGTTAAAATTTGGGTTAATTCTTTTGGTTGTATAGCATTACTCTTTAGATAATTGCATTGGAGATGTGAATATACATTTTTCTAATTTTTTTTTCAAAAGTTGGTCCATCACCGATAGAAATGCTGAAATGACACTATTTAGAAACTCAAAAATGTATATTTACGTCGGAGATGCTCTTAGTATTTTGTTAAAGTTATGCAAGTATGCCAAGAGGAGATCTACTCAATATTTGTAAGAGTACTTAAATGACAAACATAACCCTCCATCTTTATTTAGTTTTGCCTTATTTTTGTGGTGTGTAGAGGTTGATTTGCTTGTTTAAGAAGGGCCTATACAGTTTAACAGTAGTACAAATATCTTCACATTCGTGACAATTTGGTATCAGAGTCAATTTCTATGGGACATGAAAGTTTTATGATCAGTACAACAAGGTTATTGCATGTAATAAGTGTGCTGTATTGTTGGTAAATTCAACGTCAAAGTAGTTTGTTTTGCTTGTTCAATCAATTTATGGACTCCCAAATGAAGATGTAGTTATGAACAGTCACGGAGGGCTGAAAGCATATTTCTAATAGAATTCCAATGTATTTTCTCCTTCTTGTTAGTCTAAACGTTTCATTAAGGGCTGAAGCCTGAAAGCAATTATATTCCCCTCTATCTATCAGCATACATAACCAATGAAGCAAGTTTGGTTTCCCATCTTCGATAGGTCTTCGCTCACCCACCACCTCTAGAACCAAGAATCCAAAGCCAAACACATCAGTTTGCGTCGAGGCTCGTCCTGTTCTAACCACTCTGGTGCAATGTAGTAACCAGCAGTACCAATCACTTGGGTTGTGGTAGCTAATTGTTCATGGTGGTGCATTCTAGCTAATCCGAAATCGTAGAACCTAGCATTCATATCTTTATCGAGTAACACATTGCACATTGCTTGCCTTGATGTCCCTACGTAAGAATTTGGATTCCCATCATTCATGCAGATACAAGATTCGTAGCTAGCTAGCTAGGTGTATAACATACATAAGGCAAACTTACCCTGAAGAACAAACAAAAGGCATATGAGTACAACAATATATAACAAGTTACCAAAAAAGCAACTGATTCTACAATAAAAAAAACTTACCCTGATTTTCACCGGTTTTACATAGCCATATAACACTTGTCGGCCCACAAGCATATAACAGTTATGAAAATGCACAAAGTAGAGGCTATAACATCACCTGTAATTGGTGGCAGCAGGATATTGATAAATACAAGCCCTGATCAAGTTGATTTGTCAAAATGCGGGCCTTGAATCTAATTACAACAAAAACCAAAACAAGAATAAAAATACCAGGTCAATTGGAACAGTCGTTTGACCTATACCCGGCCCGATTACAAATCGGGTTAACAATGTTTGATCAATACCTAAATCCCGTATTAAGTGCTTCAAAAATTTGTTACAAATAATGTGACAGGTAAGTTGTCAACATCATATCACTCACCGTATAATCTCATCACAATCTAAATTTGTTCTTCCATCTTTCTTCTTCCTCCGAAGCACTGCTTTGTGTGGATGGGTACTAATAATGGTGAATCATTGGAGTATTTGCACCTGACCCGAGGATTTGGATGGCATCAAGTCGATTACATGAATACTCCCACATTTACTCCCACATTTACCCCACTGGATTGAGAGACCACAGGGAAAAGACTTTTTGAGAGAGATACAAATTGATCTGTCTACTTCAAAAAAGAAAAAAAGAAAAATGTTCTGTCAAAAAAGAAAAATGATCTACCTTTGCAATTTTCTGAGTTTTTTTTTTTTTTTTTTAATGCTTCAATGCGTACTCTGTTTGCTTTTGTCCTCGTAGTTGGAATTCTCCATACCCTACCATATTCACATTTGCTTTTTGATCATATTTTCAAATCTTTTTGGTGTTTTCACATTTGATTTTCAGTACTCTTTATAATTTTGATCGAACAGTTTTTAAGAAATTTACACTGGCATAGTGGCATTTGCATTTATTGAGAGATGAAATCACGAAGTATTAAATTACCCCTACCCCCCCCACCCCAAATGGTACACAGGAAGTAATAATGACGATAATAATAGTAATATAATAATAAAATGAGTGGCAATATTTACACCCCTCTAAAATTGTATATGTTGGATATGGCTTGAATTCTCCAATGGTTACCAAACCCGATTTAGCAATGCGGAGACTTCCTGGAGACGTGAGAGATGAGCGTTTGGAAGTATGAGGTTATGATTGAGGGAGGCTTGGAGGCGAAACGAACTGAAGAAGCGGAGAACAGCCGAAACCGCTGCCAAGCCGTTGTGGCTTTGGCAGCGGTCATGGCAGCGGTAGGACACCGCTGCCAATTGTTTGGCAGCGCTACGGTAGCGGTCTCATTCTAGTTTGTACCGCTGCGGTGACCGCTGTGGTCATGGTAGCGGTACCGGCAGCGGTCGTGATGAATCTTGGTGACATGGCGTATGGATCACGGTTTTCTGAGTTGTCAAGTTCAACACGGTTTAGGAAGCGGGTGGCCAACTGCAACTTGAATCGTAGTTAATCACAAGCATGCGTTGAATCAGGAAATATTCATGGAAGAGGAAATTGGTTGCTTCTAGAAGTTCTAATGGGAAAATGATTTCTCCTTTACAAGAAGACTTGTTATAAATAGGAAATAGTATTTATGTGGAACAAGTAATTCTTGTATGTATAGGAGTAGGATTTCCTGGTTAATTTAACTCCCTGTAATACATATAAATAGACCATGATAACTAAGTTATTATATGTGTGAAAAATACCTGAGAGTGGTGGAGCAAAATAGCAAATACTAGAGAGATCTCAAAGTGAGCATTGGGTGTAATTGGGTTTGGGGTATTATTTAGAGAGAGATCCTGAGAGTGTGTGGTTGTAACAATTTACTACATATTGGAACTTTCTCTTGTCGTCCTGACGGCCGTGGTTTTTTTCTCTGATTTGGGTTTCCACGTAAATTCTTGTGTTGTGTGATTTGGATTTAAATTACTTCTCTTCATCTTATCTCTTCTTTATCATTGTGTTTGTTTGTGTTCTATCCGGCAACGCTTCCGCGCGTATTAGTGAAAGGTTTGTTCGCTAACAGTATGTACACCTTAAATTTATATATTTTTTAAATTTCAATATTACCCTTAAATTAAATTATTAATATTTTAGTTAAAACAGATAATATTATTTATAACTATTTTACTGTTTTGAATAATTAACTAACTCAACCAAATTTAGTAACGAAAAAAAATCCAACACCAGTACTGAACACAAAGAAAATATTGATTTGAATTTGAATGAATTTCTCTATATCTTATTCCAATCTTGGGGCGATTGCTAATATTTCACTGTTTTCGTAATAAAATGGTGTTCTTCAAAACCTAATTTTTTTAGACAATAGAACAATAAACAGAAAGAAAAAAAAAAAAAAAAAAAACCAAAATCATCCTGGGCAGTCCGTTTGGAATAACTCCCTCACACAATCTGGAAATTCTTTCATCCAAAAGCTGTCTTCATCATTGGATAGTGCCTCCTCCATTCAATATCGGAAAAAATGGAAGAGGCAGCCGCCCAAAAAAAAGAAGGTGATATTTGATAATAATTTTAGCAATTTGTTTGTGTACTAATAATAGTGAAATATCATTTGTTTTTATGAGTTTAGTGGTCTCGAACTCGATGCTATGAATTTAATTATATATATATTATATATATATATAGTCTTTCTATTATCAGTTCGAACTGACAAAAGTTATATCAGTTTCTTGTATGTGGGTCACTGGATTTAAATACTTTGACTGACAAGTGCATAAAGCCAAGCAAAGTATTTAAATCCAATGACCCACATGCAAGGAACTGATATAATTTTTGTCAGTTCGAACTGATAATAGAATTTCTATATATATATATATATATTGGTTTAAAATATTTTTTAACTTATCTTTTAAATATTAAAAAGGGCATATTTGGTAATGTGTGGGGTGTTCTTACAAAATTTTATCTTTTAAATTTTTTAAGGGGGTGTTAATACGAAAATGGGTGTACATACAGTTTTCCAGGGGTGTAAATATCGTCACTCTAATAGAATAAAGCTTGGGTACTGAGGTCCGTACCCAAAATACTGACCATATTAATAGGAGTGTAGCACGTGGCTTAATTTGTGAGATAAATGTAAAAAGTAAAAGAAAACAAAATGTCACATGCTACACTTTCATTGGTAGGGTCAGTATTTTGGATATTGACGGTACCCAACATTACTCATAATAATATATTTTAATAATAATTATATAATGGTTGTTGACGGTGAAATTTGGATTACCACGCGACCAACAATTAAATCAAAACAATCGTCAATTAAGAAAGAAAATCAATGCATGCAAGAGACCAATTTACGTGAAAAACCCTTGAATGGGAAAAAATCACGGCGTCCCGGAGGACAAGAAAATATCACTATAGTTCCTTTATTTTGGTTGCACACTCAAATCTCTCGAATTATTGTCTTTCTCTCTTTTGGTTTTCGAACCCCTTCCTCATGGGATAGATGGTTCTATTTATACATGTTAATTAGGGTTTTTCCCTCGATCATTGTCGTGTTGGTAGTAGGACTTCCTCTTGGATTTGCATTGGGAGTCCCATGTTGTATTGGATTAGGATTTGTTCTCTCTGTCCTTTCCTATGACTCCTGGTTATCGTGAGTCTTCTGGGAGTTTAGGGTTTATTTTCGTGTTTTTGCCGAGTCGGTTTGTACCTAGTACGCTGATGCGGCGAACATCTCTCCTCCTGGGTATTACCCTTCGGCGACCATGTTTCTATCTTTAGCGAGTACATATTTAGCTCTGGCAACCGCACTTTTGACTTTATTGACTTTGACGTTTTACATACTGACTGGTCCACGTTTTCTCCTTTGACCTGGTCGATGAGTGACGGGGCAACCTGTTCTTCGACATTTATTGATTCCTTTGATAATGTGGCTGTTTGGCGAAATTATATATACAACAATGGTGATGATGATGATTAATTATCTTCTTTCATAAAAAAAAAGGGTACGGATATTGACACTCATAAAACTTATTAGTACACCCATTTTTATAAGTACACTCATGTCTAAAATTTAACAAATAAATATTACTATAAACAACCATCATAATGCCAATAGTACCCTCATTAAAATAAATATATTCATTTTAATACATATTATTTATAAACACTCTTAAATTATTATCACACCCAATTTATTAAAAACATTATATTATTTTTATAATTAAATCCTCTTTTAATGATGGTTCAATTTACCTTTGGAAATATCTTGAATATATGAGTTTTATAAAAAGAAATATGTGGAACCATATATGGGGTCATGAGATTTTCAATCTGGAATTCTATTATTTATACAGCTATCTTAAAAATAAATAAATAAATAAATAAAAACTTATTGATATCTACGGCTAAAAAAAAAAAAAACTTGTTGGTATCTTTAGTTATCGTTAAAAAAATATATATTTTGTTTATTGATAGAGTTCATAACTATATATAAAAGAAAGACAAAAACAATATGATAATCATGTGATAATGAGAAAGTTTGAAACTTGAAATAAAATTATAGTTTAATTAGGGTTTATCATAATTTTTTTTTTTTAAAGGTAAGTTTTTTTTTTAATAAAGAAATATAGTTGAAGATATAAGTGTAATTAATGAGTGTAGACCTGGCACGGTTCCGGTTGGAACCGCCGGAACCGGTCGGAACCGGAACCTGAACCGACGGAGACCGGTTCCGGTTCCGGTTCCGGTTCAAGAGTTTGGTCGAACCGCCGGTTCGAACCGGATTCGAACCGGCGGTTCGACGAATTAAAAAAAAATATATATATATATATTTTTTTTGTTGGGCTACCGTTGGAGCCCAACGGTCGGCTGACGTCAGCCGACCGTTAGGCCCAACGGTCTGCTGACGTCAGCAGGCCGTTGGGGTCCAACGGCTACCCCTTTTTTTATTTTTTTTATTATTATTTTTTTCTTTTCTATAAATACACCCCCCCACCCCTTCATTTTTCCTCACACCAATTTCTTCTCAATTCTCTCTAATTTCTCTCCAACACTCTCTCAACTCTCAACTCTCAAGTGATAAGTCTCTCAATCTCCAAGTTTCCAAGGTTTTTAATATTTATTTCATTTTTTAATTATTTTATTTGAAATTAATTTTATTTCCAATTTCCAATTTATTTTATTCCCAATATATTTTATTTTCAATTAATTTTATATCCAATTTATTTTATTTGCAATTTATTTTATTTCCGAATTCCAATATATTTTATTTTCAATTAATTTTATATCCAATTTATTTTATTTGTAATTTATTTTATTTTCAATTAATTTTATTTCCAATTTATTTTATTTGCAATTTATCTTATTTCCAATTTATTTAATTTCCAATTAGTCAATTATTCTTCTAAGTTCTAAGTTTCCTATTCTCTCCCAAATTTATTTTTAAATGGCAAGTGGAAGTGGTGGAAATGGAAGGGGTCACGGCTGTGACGGTCCTAGGCGTTCGATTTCAATGAAAGGTAAGGATACTATGATCAATAATCTCGATCATAACAACCCCACCTATCATGAATATCTGCAACGTCGGACCTATGCTGAAGACCTAGGCCTAAATATTCCTGATCCCCCTCTTACAATTTATGAACCCGATCCCAATGAAACCACCCCCAACAATTTGACAAGCCAGTCAGAAAATATGCCTGATATTGATACACCTCCGGATTTTGGTTTTGATACACCGGGAGTGGATCTAGAAAGGGAGGAAGATCTGATACAGAAGCAGAACAAATCTGATCTCTTCGTCAAACATATGAAGAAAATTAGGAATGAAGATGGAAGCTTTACAGCAGCTTGCAATTACTGCAACAAAGTATATAAATGGAGCAAATCCGGAGGATATGGCACTTATTGGAAGCATATTGAAGTCAAACATCCAGACGCAGTGGTCAGAATGAGGTCACAAACACAAATTCCCAGGTACGCTACTCCTAACCAACAATTATTTCGTTATAGTGATGAACAAAATAGAGAAGAATTAGCTAGGATGGTAGCAGTAGAACATTTATCATTCAGTTTTGGTGAGAGGGTTGGCTTTATTAACTATTGTCGACGAGCATTAAACCCTGCTGCATGCCGTGTCCCTAGATCCACGCTCACACAAACACTTGAAAAGATTTATGTGAGAGACAAAAAAAAGTTAGAAAATTTTTTTGAAAAATATAATGGTCGTGTTACCGTATGTGCCGACATATGGACTGACCATTGGCAAACGCATTCATACTTGAGTGTCACTTGCCATTTTATGGATAATGCATGGACAATCCAAAAAAGAATTCTTGCTTTTAGAGTTTTTGATGATTCACACAATGCTCAAAATATTTTTAGATAGCTTAGAATTATTTTTTCAGAGTATAGTATTGAAAACAAAATTTTTGCAATTGGTTTTGATAATGCTTCTGCCAATACCGCTGCTATTCCACTTTTAATTGATTTATGCAAACCCTTTCTTGGTGGTACATTTTTTCATCAAAGATGTGCATGCCATGTTTTAAATATATGTGTTCAAAAAGGATTAGAAACTCTTCAATGTTTTATTGAACCTATTAAAAAAGCCCTAATGTTTTTATGGAGAAATCCTTCTACAATGAAAGCATGGGCAAGATATTGTAAACAAAATGGTAGACGTGCCATTAAATTTGCTCGACATGTTCCAACACGTTGGAATTCTACTTATAAATTGCTTGCTCAAAGTTATGAGTATAGGGATTTATTAGTTTCTTTTATTCAAACATTCAACTTTTTGAATCTCATTGGGATGCTTGTTACAATGTTTTCAATTTGTTAAGAGTTTTTTATAATGCTACACAAAATTTTTCTAAAATTTATTTTCCTACAACACATTTATTTGTTATTGAGAGTATTAATATTGCTGGTGCATTTTTTTATTGTGAATCTAACCAAGCAATAAAGGAAGCCGTTAGTTCTATGAAGCAAAAATGGTTAAATTATTATACGGAATTTCCAAATATTTATTTGATTGGTATGGTTTTTGATCCACGACACAAATTACAATCTTTGTCTTATTATCTAGATGGTTATTATGGCAAAGAAGGTTTAAATATTGAATATGATATTGAAGCATGTTGTGGTAGAGTTAAGAAATTATTGTATGATTTATATGATGAATATGTTACATTTTATGGATCCGGTACTCCGAACGTAGATGTTGCACGAACAAAAACTGCATCTCAGCCTCCATCCTCCTCCTCTGGATTTATGAATTTAGGGTATAGTATGTTCTAAAAAAAAAATAAAAAACCAAGATGTTCTTCATCAAGCTCCGATTCGCATGCCGAGCTTGAATCTTATCTAGCTTCTTCTTGTGATTTTCCTGAAGAATTTGACCTCTTAAAATATTGGAATGATGCTACGAAGTACTATCCAATTTTGGCTATGATAGCCAAAAATATTTTTTCAACACTGGTTTCTACTGTGGCGGTGGAACAAGAGTTCAGCGCCGGGGGAAATATTTTGGATGAAAAACATTCGTGCTTGACTCCAAAAGCATTACAGATACAGGTTTGTGTTGACGACTGGACGAAAGCGGAATACAGACAACAAGAAATCCAACAAGAACCGACATATGATTTCTTTAAAAGCGACGAACCCGAAGCGGGCGAAGGCTCTGGAGTAAGCTGAGCACCAGAACCGTAAATCTGTAAATCTGTAATAAAAGGTATGAGAACTACGTGGACTTTGATTCCTCTAAACCCCCCTAAGAAGATACGTAGGCAACTTAATTGTGGTAAAAATTAAGTGCAAGGCTAATAACTTTACATTTTTTTTAGTTTTATTTTATTTTAATTTAATTTTGTAATTTGTCATTTATTTATTTTATGTTATTTTTGAAATTCGGGTGACTCAATTTCCAAATACCCAATGAAATGTAAATTGTAATTTTGTTTACTTTTATTTTAATTTAATTTTGTAATTTGTCATTTGTTTATTTTATTTTCGGTTGGATACTCGGATGACGATGATCTAACTTCCAACATCCAATGAACTTATGAACCCAATGAATTTTATTTTGTAATTTGTCATTTATATATTTTATTTTATTCAATTAGAATCTACAACTTATAAGTTACAAGTTAGAACTTAGAATTTTTTTTTTTTGTTTGTTAAAAAAAAAAATAATAAAAAAAAAATATAATAATAATAATAAAATCCGGTTCAAAACCGCCGGTTCCTGTAGAACCGGAACCGGTTCAAACCGGTTCCGGTTCCGGTTCCACTAAACCTTGGAACCGGAACCGGAACCGCCGGTTCCGAATCGGAACCGGAACCGGACCGGAACCGTGCCACCACTAAATGAGTGTATATAGTATTTGGTTTATTTTTAATTAAAGTAATTTGTCCTTATTGGTAAATTTCTATTAGGATATTTTCATAATTAAAAATTGAGTAATGCTACACATCCTACCTACAATCCCACCATTTTCATCCCAACACACGTGGCGGCTGAGATGTCATTTAGTGAGTGGAAAAACATTAATTGGTGAGTGAATATATGGGTAAGAGAGATAAGAGTATCTCCAATGCAAGCGTGGCTTGTGAAAAAAAAGATGTCATGTAGGATAAATAGACGTTATGTTAATAATTGTGTCTCCAATGCAGCCGTGCATATTCAACCTCAAGCTGACGTGGCAAAAATAATATTAGACATTGTCAACATGACCGTCCACTTTCAGACGATCTGTTGCACAGCTATTTTTTAGGTTGACTCAGCAAACATTAAAAACTGACATTAATTTTTCATATATTTTTGGTAAGAAAATAAAATATAAAATAAAACAATAAAAAAAGATAGACACGTCATTAAAAAAATTCTGGTTTAGACGGAAGTATTGGAGACTAAATTTTGAGTTGATTGTCTATCAAGTCTATTTTTATTCCACATAGGAAGCAAGTCTCTTGACATTGTTGTCATGTTAACAATTATTGGTATGCAAGCCACTTTTGCATTGGAGATGCTCTAAGTATCAATCAATGTGTGTCCACTAACCAAGTGACACCTCAGTTGCCATGTGTGTTGGGATGGAATTGGTAGGATTGTAGGTGGGCAGAATTTCACATAAGTCCTACCTTTTTAGTGATTTGTCACCTTTATAAATGTCTTTCTAAATTCATCACTTTGGTTCTTACGTTTTCCAAAACTCATCACTTTAGTCTATTTGACCAAATATGTGAAAGTCAACTATTTTAAAATCTGTGAAAGTACACTTTTGCCCTTATTACTATTTAATTTAGCTAAAATGATTATATTATCTTTAAATTAAAATGAAAAATAATAAAATTCTCAATAATAAAATCTTAAATAAATATATTACAAAAAATCTTAAATTTTTTATTTTATTTTTATTTTTTTCATAATGGATATTAATTTAGCTAAAATGATTATCTTAGCTTTAAATGATTTTTTTTTTCATTTTTTTTTTGTAATCTATTTATTTAAGATTTTATTATTGAGAATTTTATTGTTTTTCAATTTAATTTAAAGCTAAGATAATCATTTTAGCTAAATAAAAATCCATTATGAAAAAAATACAAAATAAGACAAAATTAATGGATTTTTTAATTATTTATTTAAGCTTTTTTTTTTTTTTGTAATATATTTATTTAAGATTTTCTTATTAAGAATTTTATTGTTTTTCATTTTAATTTAAAGCTAAGATAATCGTTTTAACTAAATTAAATAGTAATAGGGGTAAAAATTTACTTTCACAGGTTTTAAAATAGTTGACTTTCACATATTTGGTCAAATAGATTAAAGTGATGATTTTTGGAAAAAGTAAGGACTAAAGTGATGAATTTAGAAAGATATTTATAAAGGTGACAAATCACCAAAAATGTAGGATTTTTGTGAAATTCTGCCTTGTAGGTGAGATGTTTAACATTATTCTTTTAATAAAATATAGGTGTACTGATAAGTTTTATATGTGTCAATATCGGTACCCTAAAAAAAATATTAATTATCACTCTGCACGTTTTTTCATAGAGAGATCCTAATTTATGTCGATGTAAAATGAAAAAAAAAAAAAAAAAACATTTTATACAGGTGCTAATTGAGATCCCGCATGAAAAAAAAGTATGGAATCTTGCAATTAGTTAGTTCTTAAATCACATAAAAATCTAACCAAAAAATCTTAAAGCCTGTATTGTAAAAAGTACTCTACGGTTTTTGGAATCACATCAAAATTCAATAATGTCCACTAAATTTCATCAAATTTGTTTAAATTGTATATCGTAAAAGTCTTTATTCAAAAATGATAAGTCTACTTCAAAAAAGAAAAATGATCTGTCATCCATTTTTCCCCCTACCTTTGTAAGATTCCAAGAAATGATCATTTGTAACCCTTTCTGTTTAAACTCTTCATTCCAGTTCTAATCTAATTTTATATAATGAAGATGATGATTAATTATCTAAGAGACCACAGGGATGTTAGAAATGTAGGCTGAAGCTGGCCTGAGAGACCACGGAGAAAATAATTTTTGAGAGAGATACAAATTTTATCATACGATTGAATTTTAATTTTAAGATAGGATATTAAATTTTAACATTCAATCAAATTTAAAAATTGAAAAATATATTTAAATTTAAACGTTAACTACAAATAAATATTAAAACTTAAAGTTTAGCTTACGCTTAAAATCCATATATACTTAAATTTAATAGAATATAACATCTAAATTATATAAATCTTAAATTCAAACATAAAATACAATCAAATAAATAGATAAAAAGATTAGAGTTTTGTTTTTTCCTTTTATATTTTCAATATATATATAAATACCATGTCAATTGTAACGGTCGTCGGGTATAATGGTTTGATCTATACCCAGCCCAGTTACATGCAAACTCGGTTAACAATGTTTGACCCATACTTGAGTCTCCTTTTAAGTGCCCCATACTTGAGTCTCCTTTTAAGTGCTCCAAAAATTTGTTACAAATAATGTAACATATAAATTGTTAACATCATATCACTCACCGCATAATCTCATTGTAATCTAAATTTGTTCATCCGTCTTTCTTTTTCCTCTGAAGCACTGCTTTGTGTGGATGTGTACTAATAATGATGATATCATTGGAGTATTTGTACCAAAGCCTGAGGATTTGGATGGCATCAAGTCAATTACATGAAAACCCCACATTTACTTGTAACACCCCAAATCCGGGACCCAACGGACCTTGATGTTATGTGATTTGGAACTGTCAAAAACCCTAAATTTACAAATATTCACAATTACAATCATCAATAATCTGCCAATAAAATATAATACCAAAATCTGACACTAAACTTCCATATTCTAAAAGCAACTACCACATTAAATAAATCGAGCACTTACATCACGTACACACATAAAATTAAATCCTCCGACGATACATATCTCTCATATGCTAATGTAAACCCCATCCATTCTAAATCCATGAACTCAATCTGCAAAATGGTGGTGACGAGGGGTGAGCCGTCAACTCGGTAAGTAAATTTATACATAACATGTAAAATAAATAGCCTTTGTAAAACCTTTTGCGTTCAAAACCTTGTTCGTAAACTTTTCAGGAAATGTCCCAACAATGTATTATTTATTAAAAACAGAATTTGCATTTAATACAATTTACGTACTTAAATATCAATAAAACGGTTGGAGCAATGCTTAAAATTATATTCGTTCATATTCTTAAATCATAAAACATTTAGTAAAACAGTATACCAATATTAATCAAAATATTGTTTAATAATCATAATTTAAAACACTATAATTTTACGGAAGTAAATGATACGGATCAATCACTTTATAAAACGGTAAACGAATAATTTTATTGTATAAACGGTATTCTTTTTATAAAACGGTAAACATATAGCTTTACGGTATAAATGGTATTCTTTTTATAAAACGGTAAGCATATATAGCTTTATGGTATAAACAGTATTTTTTTTTTTTAATAAAACGGTAAGCATATAGCATTACAGTATAAACAATAATCAATATATCAGTTAGCTCATGTTCCATAGTGTCACAAATACCCGTGTGACGCGGCAACAGTATGTCACGATTACCTGTGTGACGCGACAATAATAATATGTGTGCACACAGAATCTCAGCTGGGTCGGTAACAATAACAATAACAATAACTACGGAACAATGAGCCGAAACGGTTTTATAAATTCACATATACTTGAAATCAGTAGCAGTTTCATATAACAGTATAAATGGTAGCGGTAGCATTTTTATATAACTATCAATATAATATAATAGTAGTATTTTAGTAAAACCATGTGAGTTTAAATAATATAAGGTAGTAGTAGTATTTTTGTATCACTATACCAATATAAATAATAGTAATCAAAAGGTATTTGACAGTATATAAGAAATGGATCAATTTCAAAACAATTTATATACATTTCTTAAACAACTCAGGGGCCGTTTGGTATGGGGGCATCTTGGCATGGAAATGGGAATCTGATAGGATTTCCATGTTTGTTACAAGGTTTGCATTTCCAGATTCCTGGGAATGTGATTCCCATGGAAATCAGATTACCCTCCAAGGGGTAATCTGATTTCCACCCCAACAGGTGGGTTTCAGATGCCCCTCCATCTGATTCCCACCGTGGGACCCACCTCATTAATTTTTTTTTTCTTCTTCTTCGTTCATTGTTCATTGATGATTTGAAAATTAACATCAAAAACCCCCACTTTCATTTCATTGACTATAATACCCTAGATCAAAATTCACACCAAAAATCCCCAATTTCATTTTTTCTTCTTCGTTCTTCACTGATCAGTTTCCCAAAATTCACACCAAAAATCCTCAATTTCATTTCTTCTTCTTCGTTCTTCACTGATCAGTTTCCCAAATTAACACAAAAAATCCCCAATTTCATTTCTTCTTCGAGCTTCTCGATGATGACGACGAGCTTCTCGGCGATGACGAGCTTCGACGGCGACGACGAGCTTCGACGACAGTCACAACAGAGAGAGATGAATTAAAGAAGAAGAAAGAGGATTCGTTCGTGATGGGTTTGCTAGAGAGATGTGTGATGATAAGAGAATATGAGGAAAACTTGAGAGGAAAGAATAATAATGGCAAAATTTGCAGAGAAAATAAGAAAGAAAAAAAATGGTGGGTGTTAGATGTCGGCGGTAGTTTGGGATGAGTTTAGGTTTAGCCTTTGTTTTTTTAATTTTAAAATTAATTTTGGCATATTTTTATTTCTAAAACAAAAACATTTCCATACACAACCAAACACAATTATCTAACATTCCCAGGAATCCAACATAATATTCCCATGTACAACCAAACATATGTATACAACTTTCCCAGTAATCACATTCCTGGGTTTCACTTTCTCAGGAATCACATTATTTTGATTACCCCGTACCGAACGGCCCCTTAAATACTTAGGAGGGTGTATTCAATTAGGATTTTAAAAGACTTTTAATGACTTTTATAGAATTAAAAAGTTTAGGTGTATTCAATGTAGACTTTTAACAACTCTATAAAAGTTATGAGGTATTCAATACAGACTTGTTGTATGTATAAATTCGCCAAACAAACACGTCATCGACAGAATCAATAAATGCTGGAGAAAAGGTTGCCACGTCACTCATTGACCGGGTCAAGGGAGAAGATGTGGCCAGTCAGAAAGTCAACATCTTAAATTAATAAAGTCAAAAGTGTGGTCGCCAGAGCTAGATATATACTCGCCAAAAATAGAAATGTGGTCGCCGAAGGATAATACCCAGAAGTAAAGGTGCTCGCTGCATCAGCATACTGGGCCCGAACCGACTCAGCGGAAACACACAAATAAACCCTAACCGTTAGAAGACTCAGGGCAACAAGGAAATCATAAAGAGGAAAAGAGATAAGAGCATATCCTGGTCCGTAACAACATGGGAATCCTAGTACGAATCAAAGAGGGAATCCTACCACCAACATGGCAAAAAACAAAGGGAAAACCCTAATTAAACATGTATAAATAGAACTATCTATCCCATGAGGAAGGGGTTCGAAAATAGAGAAAATAGAGCAATTGTGTGAGAGATCTGAGTGTGTAAACAAAGCAATAGATCGAGTAATATCTTTCTGCCATCTGGGGGGCGTCGTGGTTTTTTCCCATTCAAGGGTTTTCCACGTAAAATTTGTCTCTTGCATGCGTTCTTTGTTTTCTCGTTTTACATTGAACTGATATAATTGTTGAGTGTGTGGCAATCCAAATTTCACCGTCAACAAGACTTTTATAAGGTATTCAATACAGACTTTTATAGACTTTTAAAAAGTCTTTAAAAGTCATGTGGTATTCAATCAAGACTTTTTAATAGTCTATGAAAGTTATGAGATATTCAAAATCTTAATAAATTTTAATGACTTTAAAATATCAATGACTTTTAATGACTTTTAAAGATTTTTAGTTATAACAAATCTCATAATTTGTCTTCCATTCCTATCAAAGACTTTGAATGACTTTTTTTATAAAAAAAAAATATAAAGAATTACACTTTAAAAGAAAAATATAAAGCTCTTTAAAAAACATCAACCACCAAATATATGTTATATTTTCAAATAAAAGCACTCATTCTTAACAAATTTCATAAATAAAATAAAACGAATAACTTTAAAATGAATAAACATTATAAAAAAAGAAAACATACAAACATTAATGAACTATAAAAAAAAAAAAAAAAAAAAAAAAAAAAAAAAAAAAAACAATATAAAGCAACTCTTTCATTGGTTATGCAATTAAGGACGAGAGATTTCATATTTTTTTACCTATATTTTTAAAGCAACTAAACAACACCGAAACAAATCAAATGAACTTTATTTATGTAAAATAAAATTAATAAAAGACAAAAATCACTATTTAACCATGCCAATATGCCATAATCAAAGTCGCGTATAAGCGTGACTCTATGTAATTATGATCAATATCAAACTATCCATATTTAGGCATGAATCTTATTCAACAACTAGATGCAGTTTTTATGTTTTATCTTTAGTAACTTTAATGAACTTTTGGTTGATTTTTTATACTCATTATCATACTTTCGTAGAGATAGTAAACGTTAATATTATTGTCGGTTTGCTACATTTATTCTAAAAGAAAATTTATAATATTTTGACTAATTATTAAAAAAAAAAAAAGAGCATAATGTCTTTATAATGTAAAATATAATTAAAATAAAAAAAATTAAAATCACATATATAGACATGAATGCTTTTGTCAAGTTTAATTAACGATGATTTTTTTTATTCATTTGAAAAATTATTTTTATTGACATGATAAATATATATAATTTTGCTAAAACAAATTATACATTATATTTAGAACTCAATGAAAGTCTATAAATGTCTATAAAAGTCTTTTAAAATGAAAGTCTACGAAAGTCTTTTAAAATGAAAGTCAATGAAAGTCTATGAAAGTCTTTTAAATAAAAGTCTATGAAAGTTTTTCATAATCTTGTAAAGTCTATAAAAGTCCATAAAATCTGCAAAAGTCATCAACTTAAAAAAAGTCATTAAAAGTCTTTCGAAATCCTAATTGAATACACCCTTAATCAAAACCAGTAATATCTTTGACAAATATAATAGTGTTGTAAAATAATAAATAATAAATGAACAACAGAGTGAGAGATGAAAGACGAGACGAGAGAGAGAAGCCAGAGAACATATGATTTATATTTAAGTGTGTGCTTCAGCTGATCGATCAACCTATTACAAAGGAATGGATCACATATATATATAGGCTCACATATTGACCACTTGATCACTTGGATCAATTGCTTAGAGATGAAGCAAAGTATATCAAGTGGATGGTGATGATGATGATGATGATCACGTGGGTGCACCAAGTGGGAGAGGATATGAATGATGATGATGATCAAGAGAAGTTGATACTTAATCAAAACCAGTAATATCTTTGATAAATATAATAGAGTAAAATATAATAAAGAAGGAGAAACACTTTGTACAACCGACCATCGCAACCCCGTAGTGCAAAAAAGAAAAAAAACACATGGGTCCCACACATTTATTATGTGGGTTCCATATGTTTTTTCATTTTTTTACACTACGGGACCGCTGCAGTGCCGCGACCCTGGTTATATGTAGCAGCCCTCTATAAAGAAAACAGTAATTTCGGTAATTTGATACGTATCACATTATGAATGAATTTACTTACCTCAAACACGTACAAATCCGTTCTAGCTCTAGAAATTCAAAAATCACTCAAATTTATCAAATATTAAATTTGATTTACTGTCATAATCTCATCATCACATCCATTTAAATCAGCATAAACTTCATATCTATGGAACTTTTTAATACATGGTGAAGCACATGGGTGGGACAGCTGAAGAAAAATGATCTGTCATCCATTTTTTTTCCCTACGGCCCTACCTTTGTAAGAATCCAAGAAATGATCTTTTGTAACCCTTTTTGTTTAAAGAGTGTAATTTTGTTCACCCACCTTAATTAGAGGTAATCCCTCCCCAAATGTTGCCACGTGTCCCCAAACTTTGGTTAACTTTGGGTTAACTTTGGACTTTAGGTTAAGTTTGAGACACATGGCAACATTTAGGGAGGGAGGTAATGGTTACCTCTAGTTAAAGTGGGTGAGCAAAATTGCACTCTTGTTTAAAATCTTCATTCCAGTCCTAATCTAATTTTGTGAAAAAAAGATTAATAAATCTATTTCTTTATTAACATATCTCTGTTTTAAAATTAGTGTGGGGAGAAATGTATAATATAATTTTAAATGGATCCAATGAAGTAAAGCTTAACGAAATAAACTTATAGAAATAAGTACTATATCTAAATTAAATAGAAAAGTCGTTCATCGCTCAAGACAAAATCTAGAGGAGGACAAACCGACAAACTGTGATAAAAATAACAGCTAATAAGCGAAGACTTAAAACTTTTTGACTTAAAGAAATTACATTTAAGTTTCCAGGAAAGTGCAGCCTTCGGAAATTTCTTGGAAATTTTGTGTTGTCTTTGTTGATGTAGAGGTTTGCATCTCAGAGTCCTCTGTTTCTGGGAACAAACACAAGCTACGAAGTCTTCAATGGCTTCCAGCAGTACTGCAAAAGGATCATCTGCATCTTCTTCTTCTTCTTTTGATTCCTCTGGCATTCAATGGGAATATGAAGTGTTTTTGAGTTTTAGAGGTGAAGATACTCGCAATAACTTCACTGACCATCTCTATACTGCTTTGAATGACAGAGGAATTTACACATTTAGAGATGTTGAAAGACTTGAGAGAGGGAAGGAGATTTCATCAGAACTCTTGGAAGCAATTGAAAGATCGAGGTTTTCGATCATTGTTCTATCGAAAAACTATGCTTCTTCTACATGGTGTTTGGAGGAACTTGCAAAGATTCTCGAGTGCAAGGACACGAAAAAACAGAAGGTTTTTCCGGTTTTTTACAATGTAGATCCATCAGATATACGGAAACAGAGAGGAGATTTCGAGACAGCCTTCCATAAACATGAAGAAGATTACGAGGATAATCTAGACAAGGTTCAAAGGTGGCGATCAGCTCTCAAACAAGTTGGCAATCTGTCTGGATGGCATTTACAGGAAAGCAGGTACCTTTATCTTGTTGGATTAGCTTTAAATTCATATATTTTTCATCGTTTTTAAATCTTAGGCTCACGCCAGAGAGATGCAATTTTTCATAGTTAATATTTACATCACAAATATTCATCAATAAATGATTAAACTATAAGGAAATTAAATAGTGTTGAGAAATATTCTAAGCATCTTTATATTTTAATTAACAACTTAATGTTTCTTGTTTGGTTAATTTTACGTAATTATATATGGTTCTTCTTCTCAGGTCCGAAGCGGAATTGATTAAACTTATCGTTTACACAATTTCGAAAAGCTTGAAGCCATCATTCTCAGAAGTTGCAGAGGACCTTGTTGGAATAAAATCTAGCTTGGAGGAAATTAATGATCTTTTAGATTCTGGGTTGGATGATATTCGCTTCATTGGCATCTGTGGAATGGGAGGAATAGGTAAAACTACAATTGCTAAAGTTTTATATGACAGGTTTTCAGGTGACTATCAAGGTAGTTGCTTTCTTGCCGATGTTAGAGAAGTCTCAGGTAAAAAAGGTGTTGTTCACTTGCAAAAGAAACTTCTTTCAGATGTGTTAAACGAAAAGTTGAAGGGTGCTGTTGACATTAGAAGGCGGTTATGTCATAAAAGGGTCTTTGTTGTTCTTGATGATGTCGATGATCAATTAGAGCAATTAGAAAAGTTGGCTGGAAAGCATAATTGGTTTGGTTCTGGGAGTAGAATTATAGTTACAACCAGAGATAAACATGTGCTTATTAGCCATGGAATCAGTAATATATATGAAGTTGAAGGATTGGAATATTATGATGCTCTTCAGCTCTTCAATAAGAAAGCATTCAGACAAGGACAGCCCACAGATGATCATGTTGAGCTATCAAAGCAAATCGTACGATATGCAAATGGGCTTCCCTTAGCTCTTGAAGTTTTAGGATCCCACCTGTGTGGTAGAACTGTTGAAGTATGGGAAAGTGAGTTGGATAGACTGCAGCATGTTCCTCCAAAAAAGATTTTGGAAAAACTCCGAATAAGTTATGATGGACTCTATGAAGATCAGAAACAAATATTCTTAGATATTGCATGTTTCTTCAAAGGAAAGAACATGGATCGAGTTGTGGAAATACTAAACGGTTGCAATTCTTATTCAACTATTGGAATATTAGAAGAGCTGGATGATAAAGCCCTCATAACAATTTCTAACAATAAACTTGGAATGCATGATTTACTACAAGAAATGGGTTGGGAAATTGTTCGTGAAAAGCATGATGATTGTGGCCAATGGAGTAGATTATGGCTGTCTGAGGATATCTATCATGTGTTGATAGAAAATAGGGTAATGATTTTTTTTTTTTTTTTTTTTTTCAAGAACATAAATTGATATATATATATACACTTTTACCTCTGTTATTAACTTTTCTATATATCATATTCACATTAAACGTTTTTTTTTTCTTTCTAATTTATCAGGGCACGCAAGAAGTTAAAGGTATAATGCTTGACAAGTCTGAACATCCAATTACCCACTTGAATGGCAGATCCTTTGCAAGCATGGGAAATCTAAGATTGCTCAAAATCAGGAATGTTGACCTTTCAGAAGACATAGAATATCTTTCAAATGAGTTGCGGTTTCTCAAATGGCCCGAATACCCTTCGAATTCTTTGCCGTCAAATTTCCAGCCACGAAAACTTTTTGAACTCAATCTCTGTCGTAGCCGGATAAAATATCTTTGGAAGGACACGAAGGTATATTATATCTTAATTTCAGTAGATACATTGCAATGTTCTTAATTGGAAGCAGTTTTTTAATACTCAACTTTTGTTGTTAACAGGATTTTCAGAACTTGAAAACCATTAAGCTCAATTACTCACACAACCTCATTGAAACCCCAGACTTTACAAAGGTTCCAAACCTTGAGATGCTGGATCTTGAAGGTTGTACAAGATTGTGTAAAGTGCATGAGTCAGTTGGAGGTCTCAAACGGCTTACTATATTGAATTTGAAAGGCTGCAAGAACCTTGTGAGTTTTCCGAGCAATGTATCAGGTCTGAATTTGCTCAAAAATCTGAATCTCCAAGGTTGCTCAAAGCTAGACAAACTTCCTCAAAACCTGGGGGAACTTGAGTGTTTGGAGGACCTAGACCTTGGTGGGACTGCAATAAGAGAAGTACCATCTTCCATTGCACGGTTAACCAACCTTAAAACTTTGTCTTTCCGTGAATGTAAAGGACAACCACCCCGAAGCTGGATTTCTTTATTCTTTTCATCGTTGTTGCCAAGAAGACCTCCCAATTCCATGGGTTTGTTATTGCCTCGTCTATCAGGTTTATGGTCTCTAAAAACATTGGACCTTAGTGACTGCGGTCTTATGGAAGGAGCACTCCCCAATGATATTGGCTCCTTATACTCCTTAAAAGAGTTAAAATTAAGCAACAACAATTTTTTCAGCCTACCAGAAAGTATCAAGGAACTTTCTAAACTGAAAATTTTATGCTTAGAGAATTGCCAATGGCTTCAGTCATTGCCAGAGCTTCCGCCAAAAACAATTTTTGTAGGGGCTGAAGATTGTCGTTCATTGAAAGATGTGTCAGGTGCGCTAAGAGGTGGCACTTCAAAAAACTTTGCATTGCATTTATTCAACTGCCTCAAACTACTTGAGAATCAAGATCAGGAAAACAGTTTGGCAGTTATGTTATTGAAACTGTATCTTCAGGTTTGTCACTTTCTCTATTTAGAACCAGTGAGTTGATTATTCTTAATATATAATAAACAATATTATAACCATCATTGAATGCTCTATTATGTTGTCAAAATGTATATAATTAAAATAAAACATGTGAATCGTACACCTCAAAAACCACGAGGATTTACCATCGTTTAATGTGGCTCAGCTGTAATAACACTCATTCATCTTGTCAATGTCCCAAATTCGAGTTGCTACTAATGTAAGTAGTATACCAAAATAAAAAAAAATTGGTTGAAGGACCCAAACAGAGTTTATTATTTGTTTGCTTTGAATCTAGCTCACACATTTTGTGCTCGGATTTTACGTAGATATTTTCATTTTTGTGCTAATTGAGTAATTGTAGCCAAGTTACTTTAATTTTTAATTTGGTTCACAACCTTTTTTTTTTTAATTCACAAACTTACTATATATATATATATATATAAAAAGAAAGAAAAAAAAATTCCACATACAGTAGATCATAGTACGTAATATAATAAGAAAGAAAATTTTATTATATTGAACTGACTGTTACAATATATAAGAAACCGATGGAAAGGTATATGGAACTAAAAATATGTGGTAACATATATGAAGATAAGAAAATTTTAAATTTTAAATGTTAATCATAATCAAATAGAAATGAAAACATGTAATAATAATTTTGATATTTTTGAATATTGACGTGGCATCAATTAAGATTTAATAGTCTCAACTTTTAAATACATATATTTTTAAAAAAATTGTAAAACAGAGTTGCTTGATGTCTTTCCTTCCTCTGTTTATTCAAGCGAGGTAATTAAAGTAAACTAAGTTTTGAGTTAGAGACTAGGTAGGGTTTTCAACAACATTCAAATGGCCATATGATTAGATCAAAATTGAAGAGTCCAAAGAAATTATCAATGATAACATAAAGAATAGTAAGAAATTTGATAATAAATTTAATATTTCTATGAATAAAAGATGTTTATTATTATGTATTTTTATTGGACAAGCTTTACTCTTCGTGGATACTAAAAATCATGATGTTGTGTTACAGCAATGGGTCAACCGTTTTTCTCATCAGTGTCATATTCGACTTCCTGGAAATGAAATTCCAAAGTGGTTCAGTTGTAGAAGTGATGGAGCCTCAGTCGTAATTGAACTGCGGCCGAATTGGTTAAATGATGAATTCATGGGAATTGCAATGTGTGGAGTATATGCACCATTCCCTGAGGATTTAGATAATGGTATCAAGCGGAAGTCATTTGTAATGACTATAATGAGAAACCAATATTCCTTCTGCTTTGATATCCCTAGTTTCACAGCTGTTGAGTCTGATCACCTTTGGCTGACCTTTGTGTCTCGTGTGATGTTTGAACATGACTATTCATACGAGAGAACTGAAGATGATACGACCATTGTTCATGATGTGCCAGTAAGTCGTAGTCCATGCATCCATGCTTGGCTTGGAGTTGGAGATTCCAAGTCAAAGGTGATAAAGTGTGGGATTCGTCTGGTTTACAAACAAGACATAGAAGATTTTCAGGAATTACCGGCTGCTGAAGGTTCTACATTCCACCAAAACCACAATTGTTCTCGAGCTGAAGGTCTTAGCCGTTGTTTCCGTCGTTTCCTTATGCCTACCAAATTAGAACAGCACTGTAACATAAGAAGAAACTATAGTGGCTCAGGACTGAACGATTCTGAGTTTGCTAGATCGGAATACACCGACAGTGATGAAGAACCGGATTTAGCTGAAAAGAGACATTTCAGAAGAAGAGAACGTCTTTACAGAAGCATTTAAAAAAATTTGTGGCGGAAACAGTGTTTGGGATGTTAACAAATTAAGGTATGTTTTTCTTAAAGCATAAATCATATTATTGTCTTTTTCTTTAAACCATATTTACTTGGATAAAAATTCCATTTGCTGATGAGAATCCGTAATTATTTATTTCTCTTAAAAATTTGTTGAAAATGAAGAATAAGAAAATGAGGTGAAAAATAGATATAATGAATTAAAAAAATCTGGGGCTCGGCAAAATTTCAAATTTTTACCAATTTTGCATGTTATCATCTCATAAATAAGAGTATGTATGCAATTATGTTTTCGAATATATATATACATATCCTTTTAATTGTTATTAAAAAAAAAAAAGTTTATTTTCTATATTCTGCTAAAAACTCATTACAGTTAATTGTAATTTTCAGGTAATTGAGCATTTTGGTTTGAAGATTTAAGATTCATGGAGGAGGCTTTGATTGTTCTTATGTTCCATATGTGTTTTATATATTGTGGGTTCAATTTGGAGTTATTTATTGAATAAAAATTACTTGTGAACTGACATGGATTTATATTTGGATATTCTTGCTCGGGTATTATTTGAAATTTCGAACGTGTTAATTATTAAGGATAATTTAGTTTGATTACAATTGAACTTGTGTATGTATTTATCTCCTAGATTAACTTGTATTAGTTTATCTTGTATCTGCTGTCAATAGGTAGTCTAAATACTTTCTGTCTTTCAATTCTTCTAGGATTAGGATACGTAGTCCTCTAGTCAAGTAATTCACTTCTTGTATAAATACTGCAGTATGGTTTAATGATCAATAAGACACACAGATCATTATCACGTTATTATATGGTATCAGAGCAAACATAAACTCAAACGAGTAAATCTGATCCAACCAGTTCAAACATGACCAACAGCAATTCCAATAACACCACCAACACCACCACCACCGTTATCTCATCTTCTTCTTCATCCCACAACATCACCACCTCTTCAAATACAATAATATCGATCAACGTGGCTGCTCAAGCTCCTCTAAAACTGATAGCTACAAATTATCGATCATGGAAACTACAATATCACACTCTCCTAGTTGGATTCGATCTCATGGGCTTCATCGATGGTCGAAAGCCGTGTCCACCAGCAACAATCACAACCGGCGATGTCTCCACTCCCAATCCGGCACACACCCTTTGGACCAGGCAAGATCAATTGCTTTTAAATGCAATCCTTGGATCCATCTCTCCATCTATCATTCCCTTCATTGCTTCCGCTCAAACAGCTCGTGATGCCTGGACTACGCTTGCCAACACTTATGCAAAGCCTTCCAGAGGCCACATCATGTATCTCAAAAGTGTTCTCACTAATGTCACGAAAGGAACCCAGACTATTACTGAATACATGCAAAACATTAAATGTATTGCAGATGAATTAGCCATGCTCGACGCACTGGAGAACACTGAAGATCTTACCGTAAAAATCTTGAATGGACTAGGTGATGAGTTCAAAGATATCGCCTCAGCCGTTCGTGCCCGTGACATTGCAATAACTTTTGAAGAACTCTATGAGAAACTCATCAATTGTGAGGCAATGATGAAACAAGAGGCTGCAAAACAACAAAAACTGCCAATCACCGCCAACTATGCCTCTAAGCCCTCACCAGGTGGCCAAACTAGCAACTCCACTTGGCGGTACTTCAATCCAAACAACACTCAAGCTCACAACCAGTCCTACACTCCCGCCAAACAGGCTGTCAATTCTGGTCAGAATCAAACCAACAGGTATTCTCAAAACTCATCTAACAAACCTCGATCGTATCGCGGTTTCTGTCAATTATGCAGTGAACAAGGACATACGGCAAGGCAGTGCTCCATGTTTACGTCAAGTCCAGCGAATTCTAGGCCTCAATCGAATCAATCCAATCGATCTTGGCAACCGAGAGCAAACTTTGCTGCACCTAATACCGCCACTCCTCCTGAATGGCTACTTGACTCCAGTGCGTCCCATCACGTCCCATCACGTCACCACGGACCTTAACAATCTGTCACTTCACTCTCCATACGGTGGCTCTGATGACATTATGATTGGCGATGGCTCAGGCTTGCAAATTACGCACACTGGTTCCCTTCGCTTACCCTTTAAATCTACATCTTTTTTACTCTCTGATGTCTTATGTGTCCCAAATATGAAACAAAACCTTATCTCTGTATCTCAATTTTGCACTGCTAATAAAGTTTATGTTGAATTCTCACCCCTTTCTTTTGTTGTGAAGGATCTTCGTACGGGGACGCAACTTCTGCAAGGACAGACTAAAAATGGTGTCTATGAATGGCCGTCTCATGCCAGGCCGCCACCTCCCCTCTCATTGCTCTTTCTAGTGTCAAAGCATCGATTCCAGATTGGCATCATCGCTTAGGTCATCCATCTTCCAAAATAATTAATAAATTAGTGTCTTCCCAGGAATTGTCTGTTTCCTCTTTTTCTAGGTCTAGTGTTCATTGTGATGCCTACAAATGTAATAAAACTCATAAGTTACCTTTTTCGGTTTCAACTGTCAGTAGTTCGAAACCTCTTGAAGTAATTTATTCTGATGTCTGGAGTTCACCTATTGTTTCAAAAGATGGCTATAAATATTATGTTTTATTTGTCGACCATTTTACAAAATATATGTGGATGTACCCCTTGAAAAATAAGTCTAATGTTCACGATGTATTCATCCGTTTTAAAACACTCGTTGAAAAAAATTTTGGCCACCCAATTGTCTCTTTTTACAGTGATAATGGTGGTGAATACATCGCGCTAAAACATTTTTTTTCCACTCATGGCATCTCACATTATACCACACCTCCACACACACCGGAACACAATGGTGTTTCCGAGCGTCGTCACGTCACATTGTTGAAACAGGTCTTTCACTTCTCACACATGCATCACTACCTCTCATGTTTTGGTCCTATGCCTTTACAACTGCAGTATATTTAATCAATAGGATGCCAACTCTTCTCCTTGGCATGTCATCACCTTTTGAGAAAATTTTCTCTACACGTCCAGCTTATGCCAAGCTACGTGTGTTTGGGTGTCTGTGTTATCCATGGGTCAAGCCATATAACCATCACAAGTTAGAATCTCGGTCTAGAGCGTGCATATTTGTCGGATATTCTCTATCTCAAAGTGCTTATCACTGTCTCGATTTAGAGAATGACCGCCTATTCGTCTCGCATCATGTTACGTTTGTCGAATCTGTGTTTCCATTTAAGTCCAAACCCATCCTATCTCCTTGCTCTGCCGCTGACTCCGTGGAGTCTTGGCTGTGTCAGTCCCCGCCGTCAGGCCTAGTTCTAACTAGCCATGCCCATTCGTTGGCCGCACCACATGTGCATGGCCAGTCCCTCCATTCGGCTGCACATGAGACAACCATTTCAGCGACATCGTCAAGCTCTAGAGCCCGAGTTGCACTCCCATCTCCCACGAGATCCTCTGCTGCACCTCCCTTACCTGATCCCGCACTAGCTCACTCACTTGCATTGACCTTGCCACCTACGCCCAATGAGCCCGCCTCTCTCACACCTGATCCCGCCACACATCAGCCTCCACTAACTACATCCCCACCTTCACGCACTGCTATCGTCACAAGTCAAACACCGACTGAACCCACACCTGATTCAATTCCAGCAAAAGCCGAGCCACATAACAGCCACCCCATGCTTACCAGGTCCAAAAATAACATCCATAAACCTCTCACGAAACTTTCCCTCACCAGTGTGCTGCCACCTATACAAACGGAACCAACTTGTGCCTCTCAAGCTCTCAAAATACCTGAATGGAGATGAGCAATGTCGGATGAATTTGATGCGTTGGTTCGAAATGGTACGTGGGACTTGGTTCCCTCCCACTCCTCTCATAACACTGTAGGCTGCAAATGGGTGTTTCGTATCAAACGATCCCCGGATGGTTCGATTTCCAGGTACAAGGCTCATCTGGTAGCCAAGGGGTTTCATCAAAGGCCGGGTCTTGACTACACAGAGACCTTCAGTTCGGTAGTTTAAACAACTACAATTCGGGTTATACTAAGTGTAGCTGTCTCTCGTGGCTGGCCTCTCCGCCAACTGGACGTGAACAATGCCTTCCTTCAAGGACACCTGTCTGAAGATGTTTTCATGGATCAGCCACCAGGTTTCACTGACCCCACATATCCATCTCATGTGTGCCACCTCAAAAAGGCAATCTATGGTCTGAAACAGGCTCCTCGGGCATGGTACAACGAACTTCGTCAACACCTTCTTCAAACAGGGTTTGTCAATTCATTATCTAACTCTTCCTTATTTATATTTAATGAGAATGGGTGCACACTTTTTTTACTAGTGTATGTTGACGATATTATTGTAACTGGAAGTGATGAGGTGATTGTAGAAAAGTTTATCGTCTCACTGGCTCAGCGTTTCTCAATCAAGGATCTCGGCACATTGTCTTATTTTTTGGGCGTTGAGGTGCTTCCAACCCCACATGGTCTATTCCTATCTCAACAGAAATATGTCACTAATCTTTTGACACGCACAAAAATGTCTGATGCCAAACCTGTTCAGACTCCACTCCCAACAGACCAATCATTGAAGCTTCTCGATGGCACCTCTCTAACCGATGCAACCGAGTATCGTCAAGTCGTTGGCGCGCTACAATATTTATCTTTCACCAGGCCAGACATTGCGTTTGCTGTCAACAAACTTGCTCAGTTCATGCATCGTCCAGCAACTGGCCATTGGTCTCTCACTAAGCACCTCCTTCGTTACTTGCGGGGTACACTTGCGCATGGCCTACATTTCCATCGTGACTCCCCACTACATTTACATGCTTTCTCCGACGCGGATTGGGCTGGTAACCAAGATGATCGAACCTCAACTAGTGCGTATGTTCTCTTCCTTGGATCAATTGCGATTTCCTAGTGCTCTCGCAAGCAAAGATCTGTTGCTCGTTCACCTACTGAGGCAGAATATCGGGCTGTTGCTTTGGCTGCAGCGGAAGTCATTTGGCTCTCATCCTTGATGCGTGAGCTGCTAATTGCTTCTCCCTCTCCACCTACAATTTATTGTGACAATGTTGGTGCAACATATCTCTGCTCAAATCCTGTCTTCCACTCCAGAATGAAGCATGTTGCTATTGATTTTCACTTCGTCCGTGAAAGGGTTCAACGGGGTCAACTTCGTGTGTCACATGTGGCCTCATCCGATCAGCTTGCTGACTTTCTTACAAAGCCGCTGTCCAAGACTCGTTTCACTCTTCTACGGTCCAAGATTGGTGTCTCTGACATGCCCACCATCTTGAGGGGGCGTATTAAGGATAATTTAGTTTGATTACAATTGAACTTGTGTATGTATTTATCTCCTAGATTAACTTGTATTAGTTTATCTTGTATCGGCTGTCAATAGGTAGTTTAAATACTTTCTGTCTTTCAATTCTTCTAGGATTAGGATACGTAGTCCTCTAGTCAAGTAATTCACTTCTTGTATAAATACTGCAGTACGGTTTAATGATCAATAAGACACACAGATCATTATCACGTTATTATATTAATTACTTGAAAACTTGAATACGAAGAGATACCGCTGTCTCTTGTTGGATTGATTTTCTGCAGTTTATTTTTAGGTGTTGCAATACTCTGTTTCTTGCTAAATTGTAGTTTAGTGAGTTTGGAATTTTTGGAGAAAATTTCAGCCACAATCGCTGATTATTTGGGTAAAATAAATATTTGAACAGTTTTTAAAAGGAGGTAATTTCTAATAAAATAAAGATTCGTCTTCCTGATCCTGCTTGAGAATACCTGGCTGTTGCACCATTTATGATTTATTGCTTGTCCTGAACTGCAAACTATGATGTTATTGTCTTGCTTTATAAACACTTGTTTGGTGCTTCTTGCTCTTTTGAAAAAAGGTGATCTGCTTAGCAATCTTTGAATTGTTCACCATTATTGTTGATGCCTTTTGTTTCCTTTTGTTTCCCTTCCCTTTTTTGTACACCTGCTGCTTGCTCAGGACTGCTACTCTCTTTCTTGGTAAGGTCCGGCCCTGTGTTGTATTCTGGCTTGTGGACACCTTTATGCTGATCTTCTAATATAACTACTTGTCTATTTTTGATCTCCTTCAGTGTACTTGCTTGCTCAACAGTGCTGCTAATGGTCTTCTCAGGCCTTGTACCTCCATGACTTGCATTGTTTTCTTCTGAGGAGGAGTAACCCTGATCCTTGCTCTTTGTTACGTTTGCGGTGTTGGGAGCCGTGTACTTGCCATTTTTCTTGATTTCTTGTCATCTGTAATCCTCCTGCTGAGAGCTTGGCTTTATGTTTCCGGGGATTCCATGGCTGTTTTCTTGATCTTGAGTCCACACTGGCTTCTCTTTTAACGCACCATTCTTTGCTGTGTCTATAGGATCAATTTCTGGGGTGCCTTATTGATCAGGAACAAATTAACCATTCATTTTTATTGCCTCCACTGCTGTATTCCTTTCCCTTCCCTTCTCTGTTGGTATCTTCAGTCTTTGATTTTGGTTTAAACCAAGAGCAACAACAATCGTCTGGTCCAGGATCTACTTGACCAGAATCATAGGGATCATCAGGATTTCGAGTAGTCCACCGATTCCGCCCAGCCATCTTCACAGAAACAGAAATGGTTTGTTTCAGTACAAGCACATATGCATGCACAGCATTGAGACTGGGGAAAGCCAAGTTGTAGAGATTCCCCAAATATGAAATTAGAGTTTAAGCTACTTTTCTTAGATGAAACCACAATATATCATCAATCTTTAACCAATTCTCACACTTTCTTAACATTATTCCCATCTCTGCAGCTCTGCTCTGTCATTGTCATATAGAGTGGAACAATTCCATAAATATGTTCCAAAGTTATTGCAATTATATGATTCCATTAATATCTTTACAACCAGTTAAGGACTCAACTATTGCACTGCCAAATAATAGAAATAATTACTAACTGAAAGTTATAAAAGCAGACAGAATATATATGGAAAGGAATAATACCATGTCGTGTGGCGCAGCGGTAAGGCATCTGCACTCCACATGGGGCCAACTTTTCGGGCTGTGCCCGAGTTCGATCCCTGCTGGCACTGGAAGCCTGGAAGTACCTATGGCCAGGGCTCTGTTGCCCGCCCGCCCCGAGCGGGGATTAGTCCCACCTCAATGTAGTTGGGGACACCTCGTGCTTAAAGCAAAACAAAAAAGAATAACTAGTACAAGTGTGTGTGTCACCTCTGTGGCCAATGCATTGTATGTAACAGAAGCCCGATTAAAGTTTGTACATCGGACTCGTTTCGTGTTATTAGTATTTCATTAAAGTTATGCAAGTATGCCAGGAGGAGATCTACTAAATATTTGTACCTCCATCTTTGTTATGTTTTGCCTTATTTTTGTGGTGTGTAGATGAGGTTGATTTGGCTTGTTTAAGAAGGGTCTACACAGTTTAACGGTAGTACAAATATCTTTACATTCGTGACAATTTGGTATCAGAGTCAATTTCTATGCATGGGACATGAAAGTTTTATGATTAGTTCAACAAGGTTATTGCATGCGTGTAATAAGTTTGCTGTATTGTTGGTAAATTCAACGTTAAAGTAGTTTGGTTTGCTTGTTCAATCAATTTATGGACTCCCAAATGAAGATGTAGTTATGAACAGTCATTGAGGGCTGAAAGCATATTTCTAATGTATTTTCTCCTTCTTGTTACTCTCAACGTTTCATTAAGGGCTGAAAGCAACTCTATAAGCATACATAACCAATGAAGCAAGTTTGGTTTCCCATCTTCGATAGGTCTTCGCTGACCCACCACCTCTAGAACCAAGAATCCAAAGCCAAACACATCAGTTTGCGTCGAGGCTAGCTTGTCCTGTTCTAACCGCTCTGGTGCCATGTAGTAACCAGCAGTACCAATCACTTGGGTTGTGGTAGCTAATTGTTCATGGTGGTGCATTCCAGCTAATCCGAAATCGCAGAACCTAACATTCATATCTTTATCAAGGAACACATGCACATTGCTTGCTTTGATGTCCCTACCCTATGTAAGAATTTGGATTCCCATCATTCATGCAGATACAAGATCCGTAGCAAGCTAGGTGTATAATATACATAAGGAAAAACTTAGCCTAAAGAACAAACAAGAGGCATATGAGAATAACAAGATATATAACAAGTTAGCAAAAAAGCAACTGATTCCAATAAAAAACTTACACTGATTCCACTCATTATTTTGGTGAAGTTTGAGACTTTGAAGTGGGAGGTTTGTAAATGTTATACATTTGACACGGAAGAAGAAAATGTAAAGGAGAAATATATTTATAGAGCTTTTAAGGCTTGAAACCAGGGGCGGAGCTGTTGAAAACCATGTTCCAACTTCCAAGAGAGAATCGAAAGGAGGTAGTGTGTGTGTGAGAGAGAGAGCAATAATAATTTAGCATGTGGAACTGCATATATGCTCTGCTTTTGCTCTTTTAATTTACATCATCAAATTTACAGCAATTAAAGGCATTGTGGCATTGATGCTACACAGTCGTCATCATCAGAACCTACAAGAGCTTTAATGTAGTGTAATAGTATTTGACCGTAATTAATTCTCCTTCTCAACTATAAAATAAATAAATAAATAATAATAATAATAATAATCTGAAAAGGAGAGGAATCTAATCTCTTTTTTTTCTCTCAGATTTTTTTAAATTTGTATCTTCACACCAGAAAAATCAATTGCAAATGGTAACCATATTCTCCCTGTACCCTTCTCGAACTTTATTTATCTTTATTTTTTTTTAATGTTGATGTAATTCTTACCAACTTCACTTGTGTATATATCAAATATGACAGACTCACCCAAAATCTTCTTAATTGATGATATCACCATTCCAACTCAAGACACTAATCAGTCGTATTGGGAAATCACTTCAGATGCTTATCTTGACTACATTAATATAGGCGTTGTTTGGGATAGCTTTTGAGAGGGCTGGAACCTCTTTTGAGACCAAAAAGCAGCTTTTGTAGCTGTTTGGATAAAACATGAGAAGAGCTTCTTGACCTTGGAAACTCTTTTACAAGAAGCACTAGCATAGGTGCTTCTCTTGGAAGGGCTTCTAGGAAGCCAAATGAACTGTTAAATGAAACTTTTATATTACCAATTTTACCCTTATTGGTATAAATAACAAACAAATAATTCCATTTGTATCCCGAATCCAATTCCAATTGAAACCTCAACATCTATCTTTCATCTCTCTCGTCCAATCTCATCTCTCTCACTCAGTCAACAAAATCAAACCCAAAAACCAAACATCAATCTCTGAAACGCCATCATCCACAGACCCTCGCCACCACAAAACCCCACAAATCCAGCTCCCTCGCCGTCGGGATTGATTCTGAATCACGGGGGCGGGTTGATTCCGTTAATTCGAAGCTGATGTGAATCGTGGCAGCGGCGGATCGGTTTCGTCTGAATCACGACGACTGATTGATTTTGATGGGTTAAATTGTGAAGAGAGAGAGAGAGAGAGAGAGAGAGAGAGAGAGAGAGTGTGTGTGTGTGTGTGTTTGGGTTTTGTTTGTGGTGGTTCGATTTTGGTGATGAGAGGGTTTTCTGGTTGGGCGATTTTGGTTGTGGAAGGGGTTTCTGGGTTCGAATGGGCGGCGGAGATGGGTTCAACGGCGAACTTGGGTTGGGCGGTGCTGGGTTGTGTGAAGGCGTTGTGCTTTTGGTGGTGGCTCAGTTTTAGTTATGGGTTGTGTGGATTTGGTGTTAGGTTTTCTGGAAATGAATTTGGTTGAATATGGGTTTGTATGAATATGTTGAATCTAATTTTTTTTATTAATCTGATGGTTTTTTTTTTTTTTTTTTTACCAATTTAATTCTTTTATTTCTTAAAAAATTAAAATGGTAATAACAAAATATTATAAAGAAATGAAAACGATATTAACCCTAAAAAATATGATAAAAGAACTAAATTCATGGAGATGGTAATATGATTCAAAAGAATGTTATATTATCCCAAGTGAAATAAACTTTTATTTTAAAAAATGTACATATATTATTTATTCCAATTCGAATAAAAATGTTATATTATAGTTATAAGTGATTTTAATTGATTCAACCAAACAGACTCAAAAGCTTTTTTTCAAGGATAAAACGGTCATATTATAATTAGTAAAGATTTTAAAATTTTACAACCAAACAGTCTTAAAAGCTCTTTTTGATACAAAAGCTCTTTTTGATACAAAAGCTCTTTCTGATACAAAAGCTCATCTGAAATATATCATCCAAACAGGAACTAAAAAGCTCAGGCTTTGACTTCTCTTCTTCTACTACTAAAAGCCAAAAGTAAAAGTTATTCCAAACAGGTCCATATGTGAGGCATTGGATCTTGGAAGGATACTGTAGTTCCTGTTATTAATAATTATTTGCAGACACCTACGGATCTTGTTGCCAAAGCACATCTCATTGATTACCGAGACACAGAATCAGCTACATCCAAACTATTCTTTACGCGAGATCATCGATCATCTCGTTAGTATTGATTATAATTTCAATTGTATTGTAATTATATATATAATAAAATAAAATAAAATTAAAAAAAAAAAAAAAAAAAAACCCTTACTGCATCTATAATTTGATAATTGATTAGATGTCAAATTCAAATTCAAAATTTACTTTGTTAACTAAATACAAACCAGATGAATGTTTAAAAACATAAACATGATCATATAAATAATAATAATAAATCTTTCTATATTCATCCTTTTGTCAACTTCCAAAACAGAGAATGACTTGTACTCTTAGATCATCTATAGACTATATGTGACATGTGACGTGAAAGAGACAACAATATAATGAATAAGAACAAAGCTAAATACAATATATATGTCATACTATCTTGCACGAGAAATTGAGAATGTAATATTATTATACGGTAATGTATTTAGTTATATGTAATACTACATTGTATTAATTTATACAATGTTTTGAGTATTTTTTTTTTCAACATTTTGTTAAACGTTAAAATTAATAAAAATTGAAAATAAAAAATATTTTTTTTGAATAATTTTTTAATATATATTTATTCTTATAACATGTCAAAAGTTAAGATGGCTTATATTTTTTATTTTTAACCTAATTTTTAACGATTTGGTTCTCTGTAAAGATTTTTATTTTTTATTTTTTTTATTTTTAAATAAAGTAAAGAATATTTCTGTTTAAAAACAATCAGACACCACACGGCACCGATGCTACTTCATATGAGTAATAACTGGCCCACCACACCAATCAATGTAATAAATTGAATGTTACATTAATCAACTAATCAAGTGATTTATTTATTTAGATCTTCCATCATCCTCAACCTCTTCTCCAACTGGTATTAAAAAAAACCATTAAAAATATTAAACTTTTGTTAGTAACCACTTTTGAAATTAAAATAATTGTTAACAACCATTTTTAAAAAAAATATTCAGCGTATGTACGTAAATTACAAGAGTACCCCTGCAATTAGTTTTTTTTTTATTAAAAAAACCTCAAACTTGAAATCATTGCTAAAAACTTGAATGTTGAAACTTGAAATCATGACTAAAATGAATTTTGAAACTTGAAATCATGCCTAAAATGAAATATATGAAACTTGATTTCCTTTCTTCCCAAAATTCCCAAAATTCACAAATTAGGTTTTTTAGTTTCCCCTTTTTTTGCAGATCACATTGCCGGCGGGAGAGGGCTCCGACGGCCGTGAATCCTAGGCGAACGGAGCAAGAAGCAGCAGCACACGGCGATGATAGCGGCACCCCTTCGTTCACGCAGCAGTAGCATACATGACAGCACCGTCGTCATGCAGCCCAGAAGGACGCCAGCGCTCGGCTACACCTCAAAACACGCCAGTGGTGACTTTGAGGGAGAGAGAGAGAGAGAGAGAGAGAGAGAAAAGAGAGAAAAAGGAGAGAGAGTGTTTTGGGGATTGTTTTTATATGGGGGCATTCCAGTAATTTCTCAAAAACATGGTTATTAACAATTAAATTTTCGTTTGTGGTTAAAAACGAATTTCCCATAATATATGTGGTCATTTTTAGCAATTTCCTATATATATTAGATTACTTGTTCCTGTAAATTATTTAATTTTTTTTTATACAAGAGATAGAGCTAACTGAACAACTAAAGCATAGAAAATGAGATATACAGTGTCATTTTTCGTAACAAAATTTTTTGTTGTAAAAGTTACATAAATTGTCACCAAATATTTTCAGCGACTAATTTATTTTGATCGCATGTTAGTTGCGATAGACTGGATGCAAAAGGATTTTGCAACAAAAAGTCATTTAGTTGCAGAAAGTTATACAAGCTGCATCTAAATAAGTAGAAGTAAATGTTTAAAGTCTTTGTCGTTAACAGTTGTCAGGTAACAAAAATAATAGTTGCATATGATATTTTACAACGAAAAATTATTTGATGCAAAATACACATTTTTCAACCAAAAAAATAAATTTTATTATGCTTTTTGTGGTACAAAGTTAATTAATTAGTCACTCATACGGTTAAAATTTAATGAGAAAATACATTTCGTAATAAATATTTCAATTATCAATTATAATTTTTTTTCAAATTATATAAAATTTAAGAATATATTTATTCCAAACAAATATGTAAATAAGAACTTCATACAATTTATTAACTTCACTTAAAATTTCTTACAACAATAGATCTTAATATAAATATACAACATCCAAATAACATAAAATTCAATGGAAACAATTTGTAAAAAAGCTGTGAGAATTTAACAAGTTGACAGTCTTGAGATTTATAAGTTGAGCCTTTCTTGTGAATATGATGAATATCTTCACAGAATAAAATTACTTCATATGCTCAATTTGGCTATCCTCAAAAGTTGAGAACTTGAATTCCCCCCAAAAAATTCCATCATCTGTAGTTCAAATTAAAAAAAAATTAAAAAAAAAAAATTAAACGAGTACAATCATAATAAACATATTATTTTTCCATCTCTCATGTTTCCATCTCTCACGTTTGCATTCAATTTATTTCCAAAAGAAAAATGTTTGCATTTAATTTTTTCCCGTTTTTCTTTTTCTTTTTCTTTTTTCTATTATTTCCTATTTACCTTCTATTTTCTTTTTTTTACACCTTTTTTTTTTTCCTTTTTTTTTTCCTTTTCATTTTTTTCTCTTATTTTTTATTTCTCTCTCCTAATTCTGTTTCTTTTTTAATTTCTCATTCTTAATTTTACTGTTATAATTTGTATCCATTTTTTTATTATTTCTTTTTATTTCTTTTATTCATCCGGTTTAGAACTTAAAACTATCTATTGTTGGCTTAGGGAAGGTGACAAAAACTCTTGATTCTTTCACCTTTCCACTGTCATTCGAAGAAGAAGAAATAAAATTGAGAGCCTTAAGAAAGAAGATGGTCAATGGATTGAGGATACTAATGACATGAAGAAGGAAGCTGTCAGTTATTTTAGTAAACTGTTTTCTGAAAATCACAGTGTTGGTGAGTACTTGAATCTGCCCCAATCATTCCCGAATTTGACCTCTGATGATCTTGCAGGCCTATGTACGGAGGTTAGTGAGCAGGAGGTTAAGCAAGGGTTGTTTAATATTGGGGGATTTAAGGCTCCTGGCCTGATGGATTCCTTGCCATATTTTTTCAGAAGTTCTGGAACTATTGTAAAAAGGATTTGCTTAGAATGATCTCTCATTGTTTCATGAAGGGGTGCATTACAGATGATATCAACCAAACACTTATTGCCCTTGTCCCTAAAATTCCCAACCCTTTCAACATGACTCAATTCAGACCTATCAGCCTATGTAACACGACTTATAAACTTCTGAGTAAGATTATAGTGCATAGTATCAGACCTTTCCTTCCTGAACTTGTGAGCCCCAACCAGGTTGCTTTTGTTCCTGGAAGATAAATCCATGACAACATTATTGTTGCCCAAGAAGTCCTCCATAAATTCAAGAATACAAAAGGGAAACTGGGGTACATGGCTTGGAAAATTGACTTAGCCAAAGCCTACGATAGATTGCAGTGGGGATTTATTAAGAAAGTGTTGGAGGAAGTCGGCATTGAGGGACAGTTGATCAATTTGATCATGAGTTGTATTTCAAGTGTTAATTACAAGGTGATTTTAAATGGGGAATTATCTGAGAGCTTCAGTCCGCAAAGTGGTATTAGGCAAGGGGATCCTCTTTCCCCTTATATTTTTGTTCTTTGCATGGAGAAACTCCCTCATATTATTGGCCAAAAACTTATGGAAGGTAAGTGGAGCCCTGTCAAGGTTTCTAGAGGAGGCCCCAGTATCTCTCATCTCTTTTTTGCAGATGATCTTATCATTTTCGGTCGAGCATCTATGTCCCAAGCTGAGTGCATGAGAGAGTGTCTAGATTCTTTTTGTGATCTTTCGGGTCAACAAGTCAGCTTCCCTAAGTCTAGAATTCTCTGCTCTAGTAACATTTGTGACAAAGTTGCTAGTGCTTTGGCTCATGTTTGTGGCTCTCTTATTACCAAAAATTGGTAACTATCTTGGGGTTCCACTTATACATAGCTGTATTACCAAAAACACCTACAAAGACATTTTTGTTAAGACCCAAAAGAGACTTGCCTCTTGGAAAAGTGTCTCCCTTTCCTTGGCTGGTAGGTGTACTCTTATCAAATCTGTGGCTTCAGCCTTGCCCATTTATGCTATGCAGTCCACTAAACTTCCTTCTGAGGTTTGTGATAGTCTTGACAAACTAAATAGAGATTTTCTATGGGGCAGCAATGCTGAAAAAAGGAAGATCCATTTGGTTAATTGGGACACTGTATGTTTATCTAAAAAGCAAGGGGGATTAGGTATTAAAAAGTCGAAGCTCATGAACCAAGCATTGCTGGCTAAATCTGGTTGGAGGCTATTGCACAATGTCAATGGTTTATGGGCTAACATGCTTAAAGGTAAGTATATTAAAGATGGCAATTTTGCCATGTCTGACTCTATGAAACATAGATATTGCTCGAGTACTTGGAAAGGGATATCTTATGGGGCTGATCTTCTTTCTAAAAATATTCAATGGGAAATGGTGTTAGTGTGAAATTCTGGTGTGACAATTGGGTTCCAGGTCTGGGCTGTCTGTGTAGGTTTGCTACATTTCCTATTACTGATGTTCAAGCTTTTGAGTTGGTTAGTGACTATTTGCTGCCTCATGATTGGGATTTTCAGAAGTTGTATAATGTTTTTCCTTGGCATGTGGTGCATCGTATTGCCAGTATTCATGCTGGTTCCATGTCCAATGTCCTTGATAGAATCATTTGGGGATCTTCTACAAATGGAGAATTTTCTATCAAAAGTGCTTATGAAGAGAATTCTAATGTTGAGACTATCCCTCCTTGGAACTGGAATTACATTTGGAATCTTAAACTTCCTCCTAAGGTGGTTCATTTCCTGTGGATTTTTCTTCATGGTAAGCTTCTCACTAATAATCATAGAGCCTCTAGGGGTCTTACGCTGGACACTACTTGTGGCAGATGTGATGTGGGCTGTGAAGATATGGAACATGTCTTTAGAGGTTGTGCGAATTCTGTGGGTATCTGGGAAGATGTTTGTGAAGGGATATCCAAAAATCTTATGTTTAAGCTGGATTGGAAGGATTGGATTCACCAAAACTTGAGCTGCAACAAACTCATTTTTGATAGTTGTCCTAATTATCTCCTCTTTATGGCTATTCTCTGGTATATATGGAAGTGGAGATGTGGAAAAAAATGTAACCCCAACTTTAAGCTTCCTAGCTGCCCTGGCATGCTCATTTTAAGGTTTGTGAATTCCTGGACTAGTGCAATTAACTATAAGGATAGAGACCTTGAATTGAAGACCTATATGCTTTCTTGGAAACCTCCTCCTATGGATTGGGTGAAACTCAATGTGGATGGCACTTGTATCCTGGCTCGGGAGCCATTGCTGCTAGAGGAGTGATCAGAGATCACCAGAAAAACTGGTTGGGAGGGTTTGCTATGAATAAGGGGTTAGGGAGTGTGATTGAAGCAGAACTCTAGGCTATTCTTGAAGGTCTAAAGCTTGCTTGGTTGGCTGACTATAGTCAGATTGTGGTTGAATCGGATTGCTATGAGGCTGTTCTCCTGCTCAATTCCAACACCCCTCTGAATCATCCTCATCTTAGCATCATCCAAGCGTGCAGTGTTCTTATTGAAAAGAATTGGAAATGTTCTGTTCATCATGTTTTTAGGGAATGCAACAGAGTTGCTGAGGGCTTTGCTAGCCTTGGTCACTCTTTAGAGTTGGGGATCAAGTTCTTTAATGCTCCTCCCCCTCAGATTTCTGGTCTTTTGGAAGATGACCTTGAGGAGGTTTCTTTTGCTAGGTCCTTTCCTAGTCTGTAGTTTTCGTGCTCGTTCTGGGCTCTAAGCCCTCCCTTTCACCAAAAAAAAAAAACTATCTTTTGGTGGGAAGAATAATGCTAATTATTTTGTTCCTATTTAGCAACTAAACATATTGGACATAAAAAGACTAATTTCTTAACTAAAATTATAGTTGTTAATTTTTATTTATTTGGTCACCAAAATATCTATTTTTAGAGGGAAAGAACGGCTCCGAATTTTTCTTTTTCTATTTTTCGACTAAAACTATTAGTCATAGAAATACTCATTGCCCAACCAATATTACAGTTGCTAAAATTATTGTAAAATACTCAAATACTCAAATGTGCTAAAATACTCAAATTTGTTTTAGGTTACTAAAAGTATATTAAGTACTTTTTGGACCCTTGGTTGTTGGCTACGACTAATGTTGAACTACCATATTTAATTTGTGAAAGTGAATTTAATATATATTTATATTTAATAAAGTTCAAATTTTGGATCATAAATTTGTGAAAGTTAAAAAAAAAAAATGTCAATATTTGTATGCATGAGCCATGAGGTACACACATGACAAGAAAATTATCTTTCTGTGTCTCAAGTTTCTTTATTTATTTATTTTTATTTATTTTTTGATTACCTGAGAACAGAAAAACAACCATTACTTATTTGATAATGAAAGTGATTGTTAATTAGGTGGTATTTCTTCTTCTTCTTCTTCCTTAATGATTATTACATATTCATGGATTTTTTTTCCAAGTGATAAATGGAGAGATAATTATCAAATCTATTTATATAAAAATAGGTCCTGAGATAACTTTTTATTTGCATGGTTTCATATCTTTTTTTTCCTTCTTTTGTTTGAAGCATCATATCTTTTTTTCCTGTAAAACAACTTTAATCGGATTATTTGAATCATATGCTTACAAATATTTGAAAGTAGGGAAATTTGTCATTTAAAAGAAACAAACATAGAAGAAGAAGAAAAAAAAAAGTGGTTTCATATGGTAAATGTAGTGAAAATAAAATAATATTGTTGATAATTTCGTATATAGAGAAATCTGTATAAAAAAGTATAGGTGTGACAAATATCTTCTCTTTTTTTTTTCTTTCTTTCTAATTTTTCTTAAGAATATATATTGTAGTAGTACAGACTTTGATTGAATTATAAGTGTGATGAGTATTTTATCTTGATGAGACAAGACCAATCCTTTACTTGTATCCATCATATCTTTTGCCTCCTTAATTTCCTACCGGTGATCAAATCGATTTTAAAATATTAATCCTAAAAAGTTGTATTAAAACGATAATAAACTTTGAAATTTTTTAATTTACAATAATTAATCAAAGATGTAATTGAAACAATTAAAATTAAATTTTAACCTAATATAAATTTGTATATCTAAAGTTGATCAACATAAGAAAATAATGTGTAATTGTGTATATATACTTAGGGGGGTGTATTCAATTAGGATTAATTAGGATTCTTGAAGACATTTAAAGACATTTTTTAAGTGACAGATTTTCATGGATTTCTACAGACTTTTATAAATCCACATGGACTTTCATTGATTTGTTTAGACATCCATCTCAGACTTTTATGGATTTGTTTAGACATCTATCTCAGACTTTTATGGATTTGTTTAGACATCCAAGGATTTTCATGGATTTGTTATCTCTAACTTATATATCAATAGTAAGCTAATTATAGCTAATTATAAAAAAAAGCCTTTGAAGTTGGAATGAGCAAAATTTGATACACCAGTCAATCTATATTTGCATATATATATATATTCTGAGGTTGTTGCTGATGAAAACAAAGCTATTGAATTGAATCCAAAATTGGCTAAGGCTTTCATGAATTTGTTATCTCTGACTTATCAATAGTAAGCTAATTATAGCTAATTATCAAAAAAACCTTTGAAGTTAGAATGAGCAAAATTTGATACACCAGTCAATCTATATTTGTGTATATATATAGTCTGAGGTTGTTGCTAATGCAAACAAAGCGATTGAATTGAACCCAAAATTGGCTAAGGCTTATCTGCGTAAAGACACTACTTGCATGAAGTATAGATGAATTATTTTTCTTTAAAATAAAATGCTAATAAAGAGTTTTTCAAAAAAAAAAACTAATAAAGAGTGAGCATTTTGGTGTTTGATTGAAGGCTCTACAGATTAATTTGGTGTTGTTTTGTGCAATTCTAGCACGTAGTGAGTTTTGTACTTGTTATACTGTATATAATTATGTGACTACAACATATTCTCACATATATAATTATGTGCAGTTTTTTTTTTTTTTCCTTTTTAATTCACAGAACATACTGGGGATGGAAGCTTATTATTCTCACATGCATCGGTTTTTTTAATTTTTACATATTAGTGCTTTTCGTTTCTGATTTGAGAGAGAGAGGGAAAGTAAAATCCACCAAAATCTTTGGGGAGAAGGCTGGACATGTTATGACATTTGATATTTATATCTTTCACCATCAAGTCCACCAAAATCCATCAAAATCCATGACTTAAGAAAATCCTTTAAAATCCAGTCCTAATTGAATACACCTTGATTCTTGTAGACATTTTTAAAGTCCTAATTCAATACACCTGGATTTGGAAGGATTCTTTAAAAGTCCATATAAATCCTAATTGAATACCACCGGATTCATATGGACTCTTTTAAAGTCTTTAAATGTCCAAATTGAATACACCAGGATTTATAATGTCTTTAAATGTCCTCAAGAATCCTAATTGAATACACCCCCCTAAGTACATTTCTCAATATATTTTGATAAGGGTAATTGGTCTTATGCCATCTAGCTAGATAAAATATTCTTCAAATCTACAATTCAATATAAGAGTGTCTTTATAATTATTTAAAATTTAAGTTCTTAGAATGAAGTGTAAAAAAATAAAATTGGATTGTAAAAAGAAAATCTCTAAAAATTAAATATATATTAAAAAAAATTAAAACATGTTTGTGGTGATATATTTATTTAAACTGCTTTCAAAAGAAATTCCATGAGTTGGGGTAATTTGATTAGTCAAATGCGGGTGATCACACACCATTATTGAAAATGAAATTTTCAATATATTCCTCTTAAATTCTAAAACAATTGTTTCCTACCGAACCCCTCTCTATCTCTCTCGGTCCTTTGGCACATGCAATAACTTTGTACGTGGGTGTTTTTCTGGGTGGATTAGCCTCTTTGGGTTCTTGGTTTGTTTTGTTTTCGTTGCTGGTGGGTTGTTTTCTGGTTTGTTTTTTGTAGGCCTGTTGTTCGTCTTTACCTGTTTGGGGGCTGTGGGCCTGTGATTTGTTTGTTCTTTTCGGCTTGGCCATTTATGAATAAAGGGTAATGCTACCCATCCCAACAAATTGTCCCAAAAATATGTACAATTCTATGTGGCACACCTAAATCTATAATTATATCTCTATATGTCCAAATCTCGTCTCTCTTTGATTCTTCTCTCAACAAAAGTTTTTGAATCTATAATTATATCTCTATATATCTCTGTAGTTAGCCATGGCCCAAAACAACAGGTTAATAATCTTTTCTTTTCTTTTCTTTTTGACAATTTTTCCCACAGCTGTTAAAGTGGCTGCTGTGACGTTGTCTACACTGGTAACACCAAGTTTAGATTTCAATCCCTATTCAATCTTTAGAAAAATTTAGGACTATTCAGTCTTCAGACAAAAAAACAAACAACCCCTTACTCATGAAATATAAATTAAAACATAAATACTAAGAAAAGCTTGCATGTCAAAAACCAGTTTTTTTTTTTTTTTTTTTCATTTCACAATGCAACTCGCTATCATGTCATTCATTTAGATTATATATGTTTCAAATACTGCACACATATCAAACTGTGCTTAATTTTTTGTTTTGTCTAGGGAACAACTCCTTATACATAAAAGAAATGCAAGAGAAGATAATGTCACATCTAGCTGAGAAAAAATATGTCATAGTATGACATATATATATATATATATATATATATATATATATATAGCTATATGTGTATTCGAGTGTGTGTATATATGTATAATAAAGGAGGATTAATTGACATAAATAAAAAAATACATACAAGATAGAAACTATATGTATATACAGATTGGATGAAAACCTTTTAGTGGTTCATTGTTGTGAAGACTGAAGAGTGAAGACCTATGCCAATTAACCCTTATTTTAGTGTGTGTAGAGGTATATAATCATATTTATTTTTGAGTTAAATATGCAGTAGATGTATTAATTAATTTTACGTGGTATAATACGTAAATGATTATGTATACATAACCCAATTTGGTTGGTTAGATACAAATTGGGACACAATTTTTTTACAAGTGATTTAAATCCAATATTTAATTGATCGTGTTTGGAATGAATATGTATCCAATATTTTTTTGTTTAGACTTTAACACACAAATATTAAACATGATATATATTTGTCTTTTAATTAATGGGGTTGAATCCCAAAAATCTTTAAGAGTACGTCTGTGCCCATGAGGTAAAAAAAGAAGGTTAAGTTGGCTTTTCAACTAGAGGAAGGATTATACAAACTAAACAAGAGGCTTTTTTGTACAAGTTGAATATGAAAATCATGAATTAACATGGATGATCTTTTGTATGTGTGTTAATAGTTTGATAATTATACATGTCAATGCTTGTTAATTTGGTCAAGCTGCCAATCCTATTCAACAAAGTGTTCTGGATCCAACAAATGGTTTTGAAGAGAACCCCATTTGGCGAAAACAGTGCCTTCACAAAATCACCTCTTTCAGTTTTCACTGAAAAGTGTCCTTATAAAAGCTACATTTTTTATCTAAAAAGACACAACAAGATCTGCAGAGCAACATGTTAAAGACATTTAATTTCACAAGCCACGGAACCCCTTGGATACATAAGAATTTGTCTCTGGAGATCTTCTTTTGATGCGGCATCTTTTGCAGCAACGTCCACGGAAAACTCCTCCAAGACTTCACTATTTTTCAACATATAGCTTATCACTTCCAGCTCGTCTTTATATCCCTCCATGTTTCTGATCTCAATCATCTTCAAATGTAATCTCAAACAAGATGGCACACTCTCCGATTCAAATTGAATAAATTCCTCCGGACTATATTCTTGATTGTAAACCTAACAAAGAATGAAGAACAAAATTTAATTTCAAAAACTAAATCAATCAATTAGTTAAATATGTTGATTACGAATGACTAACCATCTTCAAGATAAGGATTTCTAGATTACTCGAGCTATTTAGAAAGTGTGGCAAAAGTTTCCAACCGAAGCGAGCATCAATGCACGTTTCCAGACGGATCAGATTTGGAAAAGTAGGCATATTATCATCAAAACCCAAGTTTAGAGACTGTAATGGAGATAATAATAATAATAATCAAAATATAAACTTTGCAGCTAAATAATGAAGCAACATATATATTGATAATCAAAGTAAATGATAAGGAAGGAATGTTACATTCGTTGTGTTGGAGGTCAAAGATAGAATCTTTGTATAGTTGACTCCTCTTAGGAGTTTCATTACTCGATTAGCTTCATCATGGGAGACTTCAAAGCCATCTAATATAAAATAAGATTTGACCAGCCTAACATCTAAGGAAACTTCATTTAAGAGAGGTCTTCCGTTCACTACAAAGTTTAGTAATAAATCATCTTCAATGACGAGGTATTTGAGATTACTAGCCGTAACTACAAATTTGTGCTTGTAAACACCTTCTAAATAACCCAAATTCAAGTACAGCCTTATAGTTAGCCTTTTCAAAGTTGGCATCATAATATCAAACATCCATACATTTTCATCGCCAACAAGATTCACACTCACACTTATGGACAAAACTTCAAGTACAGGACAACTACGAAACAACTTTTGTAGTAGGTCATAATCTGGCTTTTGAAAAGCAATTTGAAGTAGTTTAAGACTTGGAAAACACGTTGTGGAATCAGGAATATCGAAAACAAAATCGCTTAGCATGCGTAACTCCACAAGTGTATTGCAAGTAAAAATGCTTTGTGGCAACCTAGCAATATCAAAAGCATCGACTCTAATAATAAGTTTGCGCACATTGCGTTCTACTGCAAAGCATAACCATTGACTGACGTGAGACACTTCACTGTCAACATAAAGTCTACAACGGAGACAAAAATGTTGAATAGCTTTGCATTGACAAAGACCGAGTACTCGGTCCACAAAATTCTCAAAATTACCATTTATATCCTCAAAATGATTGAAATGAAGATTGTAAACGAAATTCCAGAGATTCTTCCATCTTGATGATAGAAGACTTGTTTTACCAGCATCTTTGGTTTTGAGACATGAGAGGATATGAACAAGAATATCATCTGGCAATCTGCTGATGAAGTCTCTTCCTCTGATACATTCTCCAGGCTCTTGGAAATCCATGATCCGTTCACAACTAAAAACAATTGTAAATCATTCTCATAGACATTCTATCAAATACAATCTCTTAAGCAAGAAACTAAACTCATGCTTCAACAACATTTAACTAAAGCCCTAATCACAGGGTCATCATCTCATGGTCATTCAATCAATCAATCAAACACCTAGACAAATTATAACAGGGAAGTAGGAACCGCTGTAATTTTTTGTACTCCAACACTTCAATTTCTACACACAAGTAATGCATGCAAATAACATTATTGATTAGAAAATGTCGGAGAGCCATTGTAATTATCTCTCTCTCTCTCTCTATTTATATATATATATCATACTAGTACTACAATGGCATTATAATTCAGCAGCATTCACTATAGACCCAACATCAAGTACTATAGCTAGCGAATCACAGCATTACAGTTGCAAAGCTATCGAAGGTTGTTATTTTTTCCCCCAAATCCTACCAGCTGAACAAAACCACCATACTCATCTTATCAGTTATAAATTTTAAGCGATGGACCATGTTCGATTAGCTCTGAAATCAAATCATCCAGGAAATCAAGCAGGTATCGGTTCTTTTATATGATAATAGACAATTCAAAGTGTATATAGACATGCTTTTGAATTTGTATTCCATAACAGGCTCTACAAGTTATATGACAATCAATATTACAAAATTCAACAATACTGATTCCTGAACAATCTAATTAGAAGAGTAAAACCTAATTTGCTACTACGATCTTAATTAGATAATCTTGAACTATCTTAAAATGTGACAAAAAACAATCGAACAATTTAAATATCAGAAATCATAATTAACTAATTAAATAAAACAGAAAAAAGAGAGAGAGAGAAAATTACTGGAGAAGAGTCGAGGCCGCGTCTGATTTGAAGAGAGGCTTGAGAGTTGCAGTGGGCTTCTCGTAATATTGGACATCAAGTGGAAGAGTGCAAGGAGTAGCTGCGATTCAAGGCGATTCTCCGCCGTCGATATGGCTGTTCTTCAAGTGATTAATATAAGGGATATTATTAATTGCTCCCCTGACGTTTGCATCATCATTGTTTTACCCCCTCTTTTTCAGAATTAACCAATTTCCCCCTACCGTTAAAAATCCGTTAGAAAAGTTGCTTTTGACCAAGGAATAAAATATCGGTATCGGTATCGATATCGGGCTTCTAAATTTATGGATATATCGGGGATATTATTGATATCGGTGGATATTCGGTAAAAAATTAAAAAAATGATAGATATTTACATCTAAAGTTAGAATTTTTTTGTGAAACTTTAGGATAAGCTTAAATAAGTAATTATACATCAAATGAATCATATTTCAATAATAAATTAGCATAGTTATGAGTTTATTATAAATTATAACATAGATAGAGTCTGTATATAATTTTTTTAATTGAGTATTTAATAGAATAATATTTTGTTTCACTTTTACAATATTATATACAATATAAAGAGATTAAATATTTAATAAACAAAATTATCATTAAAATATATATATATAGTTCCATACTTCCATACTTCCAATATTCTATCATAAATCATAATTCATACATAATAATACATTACATGTCTGAAATTTAAAACCAAAATGAATTCCTTGCTGGTTTAAATACATAAGATACATTTCTATCTTTATTCAAACAATAATTTTCCCAGGAAAATGTGCTAGCATAGTTTTCAAGGTAATTATTAAATATTAATATGCCACACATATGTTGCTTGATCTCTTCCAACTGATCCATGAATTGGGTAGTTTGGATTTACCCAACTTGGTGGATATTGTGGATCTGCATGCATAGGTATTGCATATGGCATTTGTGGAGTAGGATAATCAAATATACTGCAGTTACCATAACTACCGTGATATGGTACATGAGGACTTGGCCTTGTCTATGAATCACCCAAAGAACTATTTTCAATGTCCATACTCATTGAGGAGAGAGACATATTCAAAGAATCTTCATCAATTTGACTTGTTCCTTCATGTTGTCTACCACGATTTTGATCAAAATTACCTTCATGAGCATCCCAACCTGTCGCACCAGCATCCCAACCTCCGGCACGATTTTGATCAAAATTACCTTCATGAGCATCCCAACCTGTCGCACCAACATCCCAACCTCCGGCATGAACATCCCAACTTCTTGCACCAGCATCCCAACCTCTTGCACCAGATTCCCAACCTCCTCCATAATCTCTATCATCTCCGTCATCCTTTCCTCCACTATTTCCATCAGAGGTATGTTGGTCATCGGAAGAGCTGCTAACAGTAACTCCACGATCTACACCAACTTATTCTCTAATCACTTGTTCAACATTTATTCCCATATCTCGAGCATGAGAAGCAATTTGTGGATCAGGATTTCCCTCATCATCATCCAAATAGGCAGGCCTAACCCAGTCAAAAAATGGATTCTCATTATTGTCCCCTGCTTCAGCAGCTACTTAAAGTAGATCCATAAAATCTGTTTCATCTACTTTATCTTTTTCAGCTGTCATATCCCTAATTTTCAACTTCATATTATAATAACAATAAACAAGTTATTCAAGTTTAGAATATGCAAGACGGTTTCTTTGTTTTGTGTGGATTAAAGCAAATGTGGACCAATTTCTTTCGCACGCAGAAGATGATGTTGTTTGTGATAATACGCGAATTGCTATTGCACGCAATGATGGAGCACAATCTCCATACATTACCCACCAATCAGCTGCAATAAAAATTATCAAGTATTATACATATGAATACCATTTTAATGATATTATTATTTATTATTATTAAATAGATTTTTGTAATAAAACTTATATACCTGGTTGCATTTTGCTTCTAGCTGCTATGGTTGCTCGTTCACCAAAACTTTTATTTCCATCCTTAAAGTATGTGAGCTACATTCATGACTCATGAGATCAGTATGTAAATAATATATATAAATATGAGTATATGACACAATACTCTCTTGCAAAGAAGTTATAATATTGGAATTATAAAATTGATTGTAAGTTGTAACTTCTTACCTCATTTCCAAAATTAGCAATCCCTGCAGCTTCAGGGTCTAATTGCGAATAGACAATATGTACGGCTTTCAAAAGATCTGAATTATCCTCAATATTGTCTCTATATTGGTACTTTGGGTTCATATAGTAAGCTAGAAGAATAAAAAATATTAATTTTAGTATAAATAATTAAATACTACTAAATATTAATTATGAATGACAAACAATCCGAAATAAAATTTACCTGCAACATGTAGTGGGTGATTATCCCACCGATTTTGTATAGTGCTTTCACAATCTTTACCCAATTCTGCTTCAGTAATTATACTATTGACTATTGTTTTAGAAAATTTTATACATTTGTTAATGCTTCTTTTAAAATAATTTTCAATATAGATTATTTGAACAATAATTTAAGTGTTTAAGATTAATTTTTTTTTTTTTTTTTAAATTGCAAAATATCCCTGAATTTCGGGATGAAATTCACAATATTTCGGGAATATCGGGAGATTTTTAAGGATATTTCGATATCGACTGGATATTTGCTAGACATTAGATATTACCCCTGTTTCGATATCGGTCCCTCCAAAATATGGATATATCAGTGGATATATCGATTTTAAGTTCCTTGCTTTTGACATCAATTGAAAGCGAAAAGACACAATTACTCTTGAATTATTAAATGAAAGTTGAGAAGACATATTTACCCTTAAAAACAATCAAGTGATATAGAGACAAATAGGTAACTTAATAAAAATAACCTAAATATATATTTTTTTAAATAAAATCCACAAACACCGGTACACCACCCAAATTTAGGGATGGAAGTTTCCCCATGGGGCCCTGTCCTCTACTAGACCCCATGGGGTTTTGGGGGCAAATTTTGCCCCCAAATGGGTTTTGGGGGTGGGGGTAGAGCAAACTTGGCTCCCATTTTGTAAATGGGGGAGGTGGTATATGTATTATTTTTATTTTTATTTTAATTTATATCTAAAGTTTCAACAATTAAAAAAAAAAAACTAATATATTATATTATAATATGAGGAAATAGGAGTATATAGCATTTTTTTAATTTTGAATTGTACAAATATCAAACTTTAATAACTCTTGTTTTAATAGCACCAAAAATGGAATTTGGACAAAAATACCCCCCAACTTCTTTTCTTTTCTCTTGTGTGTCCTCACCTTCTTCTTCCTTTTTCCAAAACCTCCATTGATGGAGCTTCAATGGAGGTGCCACCGCCGACCGGCGAGTTGACCGGCAAAACCACCGGGAAAACGTTCCTCGAGTGCCAATAATTGTAACCGAAGTGTTCGTTTTCATTTTCAAGCTGTGTAGAGAGAGAAACGAAACCAAACCCAAACCGTCGCAAATCTTCATCGTCCGATCTATGACGATCCGTCGCGAATCTGACGAAACCGATGGCGCCAACGAACTCGGCGTCGTTCGTTCTTCCAGATCCAACTATCTCCGGAGTCAACCGGCGCCGTCGTCGGATCGTCACTGTTCACCATTGATGGAGGTCGAACAGAATAAGTCCCGAACAAACTTGAATTAAGTCTCGAAAACGCATGAATAAGTCTCGAAAACACATGAATAAGTCTCGAAAACGCATAAAAAAGTCTCGAATTTTCGAGAAAAAAAATAAAAAGGAAAAGAGTAAGTGGGGGTATTTTGGTCTCATCACTTACTTTGGTGCTATTTAAACATGACTTATTAAAGTGGTGCTATTTGCACAAGCCCTCCCCCAAAAAGTGCTATTTAATTTTTGGCTCCTTATAATATTAACCTGGGTTAATAGTTACTGGTTAGTACTTAGTATATGAATTATGAATGTTTAATTTGTTTTGTTTTCTATTATGTAAAATAGACTAATAGTCTATTAAAAGTATTTGTATTTATTTTGGATTTGTTTAAATCAATTATGTATTTTAAAACAAATATTTTGATTAATTTTTGAATTGAATATTTTAACATGGTCAAACTAGAGATTGAAATGGTCGGATTCTAAATTTTAAATTTTGATTTTCGAATTAGAAATTAGAAATTTGATATTGCAAATGAAAAAAAAAAAAAAAGGAAAAATGGGGTTTGGGGAACCTCCCCCCAAAACCGTTACTTTGACTAACTATATGACTAATTTATTGATTTTTAACTATGTAAGGAACAAATTGATGAAATTTCAATTAAGGAGTAAAAAAGTGACGTTTCCCAATTAGATTGGGACTTAATTGTAAATACCCCTTATCATTAGATATGCCTACATTAAATGATACTATATTTTAAAGAAAAAATTCTCATATAACATAAAAATAGTTACTTTTGTTATGGGCGCGACACATGATATACAATAAATGATACTATATTCTTAAGAATTTTTTTAAGAATTTTTTTCCATATTCTATTATGTCTAATTATACAACATAACGTATAATACTAATAATATTTATTAATATATATATATATAATAATAATAATAAACTTATATTTACAATTTCTGATATATATATATATATATATATATATATATATATATATATATATATATATATATATATATATATAGTCTAAACTTCTGGAGTTTACAAAGTCAGCAATATACACATTAAATGATACTATTAATAATAATCATATATATAATAACAATCATATAATTTTTTTTTTTTAATTCCCCATATTGTAATATATCTAATTATTCTAATTATACAATATAACATATAATAATAATAATAATAATAATTAAAAAAATATAATAATAATCATATGTTTCCAGTTTCTGATATATATAATAGTCACAACTTCTAGAGTTCAAAAAGACAGCAACATACGTATTAAATGAAATTATTGATAATAAGCATATATATAATAACGATCATATTAATTTATTTTTTTAATTCTCATATTCTAATATATCTAATTATACAATATAACATATATTAAATAATTATATGTAATAAAAATAACTACTTTTGCTATGGTCGCGACACATGGCATGTAATAAATGATACTATTTTTTTTTTCATATAACATATAATTATTAAGGTTTTTTACGATTTGGTCCCAATTTAATTGGGAAACGTCATTTTTTTACTCATTAATTAAAATATCATCAATTTGGTCATTATATAATTGAAAATCAATCAAATTAGTCATACAGTTAGTCAAAACCGTTACTTTGACTAACGATAGGACTAATTTGATTGATTTTCAATTATGTAAGGACCAAATTGATGAAATTTCAATTAATGAGTAAAAAAGTGACGTTTCCTAATTATATTAGGACCAAACTGTAATTACCCCAAATGATAACTGTCTCAATTCAGTAAAGAAAAAGAAAACTTTCCTTATTTGGCTACAGAGTAAAGACAAAACACTTTAATGTGACGATGGTATACGTCTGCTTTGTGACGAAAACATCTTTAGGAATTGTTTGTTTTCTCCGTCTGTTTTCAAAGTTTTTCTTACAAAAGTTTTTTTTTTTTTATCTTCTTATGCGTGTTTACTAATCAGGAATCCTATTTTGGAAAGGGAATTAAGTTCCTGATTTTCGAATTCAATGTGTTTACTAATTTTTTAGGGAATTAAGTTCTATGGACCCCACACACATATCAGGAATTAAGTTCATGATTGAAAAGGAACTTAATTCCTTCCACTCACCTTAGGAATCAAGTTCCTTTTCCTGATTAAAAAGGAAATTCATATGTTTTTACTAAATTATCCCTACTTATTTTTTTTAAATAACTATATATATATAAATATATATATTATATTTATATACATCGCATTGATTTTTACTTATATAAATAACAAGTTCATATTATCCCCACTTATATTTATATACTTCGCACTTTATTTATAAATAACTATATATACATATATAAATATACAAGTTTGAATTTGTTTGATGAAATTCAAACTTGATTCATATTGCTTTTGCTTTGGATTTCTATTGTTTTTTCTTTAAATATATATATTTTTATTAGTTACAGTCATACATCTCATACATACATATATATATATATATAACTGTGAATTGTCATGGATTCATATTGTTTTTGCTTTGGATTTTTATTTTTATTTTCTTTAAATATAAACTTTTTTTATTAGTTACAATCATACATCTCATATATATATTGTACACAAGGGTATTTTTGTAATCAATTTTGTATAAATTTAATTCCATCTTTAATTCTAAGAAAGTTAGTAAACACACTAATGGAATTTAGTAACTTAATTCTGATTCCCTTCCATTCCCTTTCCGGTGGAACTTATTTCCGATTCTTCTCATTCTCGATTAGTAAACGCGCATTTAATGTAATAGAGACATCTCTTGGAAAGAGAAATGACAAAAACTTTATAAAATTAACTAGAAAATCAAAATAAACACCACCTGTCCCTAAATATTAATCACGAAAATTGCATTGGGAGTTAATTGGTCCGTTTCACCACCATCAGATATGAGACGGACCCATACGGAAGATTTTCTCCTCAATCTGTGTCTTTTCTACCGACACATAATGTTGTTTGATGGTAATATAAATAAATAAATAAAAACTGTCTTCTGATGATTTTTTTAACAATAATGCTAAACATCCCACCTAAAATCCCACCTTTTTCATCCCACTACATGTGGCATGTGAGGTGTCAAATTGTGAGTGGATACACATTAATGACACCTACCACATGTATCCACTCACAATTTGACACCTCACATGCCACATGTAGCGGGATGAAAAAAGTGGGATTTTAGGTGGGATGTGTAGCATTACTGTTTTTTTAATCAATACTATTTTTTTTTAAGAAATAAATCATTAAAAAAAATTGCATTGTAACCGTCCACACGCATGATAATATATATGTGTATTTATAATTATATATATATATTTGTAAATTGTAACTTATGAATCTATATAAAAACAAGAGGAATGAAATTCCATTATTTTTTTTTAATTCTGAAGGAACCGACTCTCTCTACCATATCTCTCTAGAAGTTTCTCTCAACTTCACAAAACCTAACCGCCTCAGTCCGTCGCCGTCTTCTTGCTGTGGCAGCGGGAGACGGCGGCGATGTCGCCCCTTCCAGCGGTCTTCTGCTTTCGCTGGACCTTTCCGATCAGATGGGAGTCTTCTGCGGCTGCTACGACGGCCCTGGTGTTCGTCTGGCCGACCCTCTCGCACCACAAGGTGGGTCTTTTTTTCCAGTCAACGCCGGCAGCGGTTAGATCGGCCGATCCTCTTGGATCTGGCCAGATCTAGAGTTTAAATTTCGGTGTGAGCAGCGACGGTGGCCCTGGAGTTCGTCCGGCCCGATCCTCTCTTCCGGAGCACTTGCCAGCAGCCAAGGAAGTCCTCCTCCTCTGATTGGTGTTAGGTTTAGTCGGTTAGTTTCAGTCCTCTTGGTGAGGTTTTGTTAGTTTTTAGTTTTTTTCAATCCTCTTTGTAAGGTTTTTTGGTTAGTTTCGGTCCCTCTTGTGAGGGTTGTGGGTTTGGGTGTTCTCTCCACAGTGTGGGAGCTGTAGTCTGGGCTGTGCCTCGATGTATAATCTCGCTGGTCCCAGCTATAGTAACTGTCTGGATCAGTTATCCAGTTGTTGTAACTCGTTGTTACTTCCAATCAAAAAAAAAAAAAAAAAAAGCGAAAAAGACGAAAAGGAAAATGCCAGGTGAGCATGGTAAAAAGAAGGTGCTCAACGGTCTAAAGGTGTCAATTGGATCGGAATCGGATAATCCGAATCCGATTTTTTTTTTCCTTATCAGATTTGGATCGGATTTTCATTGAAAAAGATCTTCCAAACGGATATTTCGTACCAATCGGATATGTATATATATATATATATATATATATAAATATACTTCCCCAATATGGGGAAACCATCTCATACATCTCGCCAGCCATTCAAATCTCTCCTCCTCTCTCTTCAAATTCAACGATGCAACTGAAAACACAAAACCAGTAATCCAGTGATTCTTGTTCTTGGTGGGTTCTGGCTTTAGTGATCTCCCCCTTTTTTGTTGTGTTATGACTTGTGACAATTAATGATGAAAAGTTAAGTGATCTGAAAATGTAAATTAAATGAGGATTTGATGCCAGATTAATACAACACATTTCATTCTTTGTCACTTTAATTCATGGGGAATGCTATCTACCTTTCCCATTTACCTTTCCCACTCATTGTTTAACACGTGTACACTTTTTCATTTAATAAAAAGCTCTCACTTTTTGCTACAAAGCTTGTTTACGTCTTTACCCCTTATTAATGAAATGATAAAAGCAACCATCAAGGGTAAATATGTAAACAAGCTTTGTAGAAAAAAGTGAGAGCTTTTTATTAAATAAAAAAGTGTACACGTGTCAAACAATGAGTGGGAAAGGTAAATGGGAAAGGCAAATGGGAAAGTTAGATAGCATTCCCCTTAATTCATTATTAAATAGAACATGTCAGATATAAAAACAAAATCAAGAAAAGTTTATTAATTAGCAATTTTTTTCCATTGTTTGTGTATTTAACTAATAGCATGTCAATGCAGCTACAATCCCAACAACATTAGTCAACTCAAAGTTGAACACCATTCTATTATGATTTTTGTGTGGATAAAAATTATGGAGTCATAACAGACGGGCCCTTAGCCTTGGTGGCCAGAGTCTGTCTGAGACTCTCTCCCACAAAGGTTCAATCCTTGGCCCATTGTGTATTTAGGGAAAGTTGTTTCCTCTATTGTGTGGGTCTTGTCCCACCTAGGTGTGGGTAGTCTCTCCCCTCTAGTAGGGGTTGCTTTTCGGGCTGCGTTTGTAGAGCCTCATCTCGTCGGTCCCGGCAGCTATTGTATGTTATAAAAATAAAAATAAAAACAAAAACAGATTATGGAGTCATACACCAGCCTATCAAGAATTGCATACCTATATATCGCCCTTGATTAATTAGGGGGTGTTTGTTTTTTAAATTTAAATCTTAAAAGATATAAGTACTTAATGGTTCTTAATTGTTAAGACACATTGATTTGTTTGTTTTTTTCTTGAGATGTTTTCACTTAAATATTAAATGGTTTTAGTTTTACTATTATACCCCTTATTTTAAGTATTTTCATTATAATATTATTATTATTACTTTTTTTTTGATAAATAATAATAAATTAAATATAAAAATTTATTCTGGAGGTCGACTTTTGAGAGAAGATGGAAACGACACTGTTTCGAGTTTCGACACCGTTTTGCAATCTGAAAATACGAAACCCTAGCCGACGCCGTTTCTTGCTTGTTCTCAGACCGTCGCTGTGAGTTCAGTCCCACCGGTCATCCCGTCCAGTCTTCCGTCAACTTCCGGTCCCGTCGCCATTCTCCTCGGCTCCGCCCGCACCTCGACACGACTACTTCCAGTTTTCGCGTAGGGTGGTCATGCGTGAGCTGTTCTTCTTCCAAATCTCGCCGCGTGCAGACTCTGCCACCGTTCATCCCGTCCCGACGCTGTTCTTCTTCCGGCTGATGTCGCCAGTCGCCGATTTAAGATAAAAATTTTTGGCGGCCAGCCGGCCATTATTGATGATTCAAAGAAAAATTGACGCAAAGAGGAGGCCGGCCTCCTCCGTTCATGATTCATGGAGGCGGCGGCGCGACCATGAGATTCAAGTTTTAGGTTAGGGTTTGATGAAATTGGGGATTTTTTTTTTTTTTGTAATGAGATGTTTTTGTTAATAATTTAATTATACGGGGTTATTTTAGAATATTCATGTTACTATGTTAAATATCGCTAATTGAATAAGAGAAAAGTCAAAATTTTTGAAATGTCTACACCCCATCAACTATACCACTGTGTCAGTCAGCAGTAGCTTTTCTGAAACGAGACAGGTAGCTTGTTCAAGTTTTCTAAAAAAAATAAAAATTATAATTATAATAACAATTAATTGGGGTGTATGAAAGCCAACTCCGGCCACATGTAAGGGAAAATAATGTTTAAAAAATTGAATAAGAATTTGTAAAATGGAGATTAATTGAAAATAATGTTTGAAAAAAAAAAAACAAATCATTCTGAAATAATGTAGACATAAATAAATAAATAATAGAAAAATAATTTTGAAATGATATTGGAACAATGAAATGAAATATAATGTTATGCTTGTTTTACAAACTAAGCATAACGTACATTTCCGACTTGTAAACATTAGCGCAACAAATGAAAATACTTATTCAAATGCTTACAATTATATAACAATAAAAGAACAAAATCTAATTCCATTTTCGGTGGAGATAATAAGAAAATATGAGGAATATACATATATACTTTCTCTATTTGTTTTTTTTAAGTAAATGAATGACTCCATTAAATATCTTCAAAGTGTTCCTAAGCCACTTAGTGAATCTCCAATAATGTAAAAGTGTTTGCATAGCAATAATCGTTGATGTGATATAAAAATAGACTTAATAATAAAATTAACTAAAAATTTGGTATCTAATGTTTCTGTCTAAAACACATTTTTGTTAAATGACGTATCAATTTTTTTCCCGTTTTATTTTATATTTTATTTCCTTACTAAAAATAGATGGAACATTAATGTCAATTTTAAATATTTATTGAGTCAACCGAACAAATAGTTATGTAATAGACCCTCTAAAAGTAGGTGGTCATATATGTATGTATACATACATTTAAATAATATATGGATCTATTATATATATACACATTGAACCCATTCAAATTAATAATCTATTTACAGATATATTTGTGTTGTTGCATTTTTATACCGATAACAAAACATTTACACAACTAATTTTTTAATTAATTTGATAACAAACCTTCTAAAATCTAAACCTTTTTTTTTTTTTTTCGGACATTCTCCATATTTTTTTAGTCAATGTGTTTTGGTTTTCCTTTGATTTTATAGGTACTCCGCATTCCACACTATTACTCAATGTTTTGACTTTTGTCTTTAGCAGAAGAAAAAATATGTCCATACTCCATAGTCCATAGTACCTTTGATCTGTCTTGGTGTATTAAAAGTCTATAATTGTAAGGAAATGAGTAGGACCCACTTCCATTGTGGACCCACTTCCATTGTGAACCCACTTAAAACTTTAAAAGCATCATTTAACTTATCAATAATGCTAAACATCCCATCTAAAATTCCATCTTTTTCATCCCACTACATGTGGCATGTGAGGTGTCAAATTGTGAGTGGATACACATTAATGACACCTACCTCATGTATCCACTCACAATTTGACTCCTCACATGCCACATGTAGTGGGATGAAAAAAATAGAATTTTAGGTGGGATTTTAGGTGGGATGTGTAGCATTACTGTTAACTTATTCTTCTCCACCAACATATTTTTCTAATGTCACAATTATTTATTAAAAGTTAAAACCCAGCACCGCACATTCCAGACAAAAAAAAAAAAAAAAAAAAAAAAAAAACTTTCCTTATTTAGCTATAAAGTAAAAGACAAAACACTTTAAATTTTCCGTATTAATCTGGTGGACCAAAACTTTAAGGGTAATAATGGTCAAAAGCAACATGTGATTTTGATATTGATAGAATATATAGAGTATGAATTAGGATACTCACATTGATCTTTGGTTTTTTTCCAAATGTAATTAAAACACCATATTGTATGAAAGATTGAAAGAGAAAAAAAATGATTAAATCTCTACCATGTATTTTTCATTTTACTTAGGTGTCATTAGATTATGAAAATACAATAAAAAAACAAGACAATAAGAGGACCCTAATAAAACAAATAAAGTTTAAAATTTATAGTCCAAAAGATTTAATTGTTTTGATGAAATTTTTAATTTTAATTTAATTTCTTTTAATAATTTAACTAGAAAAATATTAAAACAAAATCAAACTAAAAACACATCCCTTTTTCTAGAAATCAAATTTCTTTTGAGATAAAAAAATATCCTAAATTGAAATTAATAAAAATAATTGTCCCTTTTTTTGTTCTTTTCCTAAAACAATTGCAAACCATTGGGGGTTGAAATAATGAGAAGATCTTTTATTTTCAAAATTGTGGATTTGATGGATTAGTAAATTTATATGATCGTTGGTATTTAAGATTTGTCATTGAATTTTAGCGCGGATAAGATGTAGATTAAAAAAATAATAAAAAACTGAATTAAATAAAACATGTTTAAAATTTACATATAAAAAAAATTCATTTTTTTAAAGTAGATACATTGATCTATAAAATTAAAAGAATGGATCTCCACCTTACAATATTATTATTATTATTATTTTGAAATACAACTACTGTCGGGACTTGGTGAGATTAATTAGACTCTACAAGTACGGTCCAGAATACTATTCCCACTATCGGAGAGAGGTTACATATGTATTACAATTCTCATAATCGGAGAGAGGGTTGCTCTCACAAACCGAGAGAAAAACTCATTACATATGCTTGTAAAATACGTATAATGGGACTTGAACCCCAAACTATTAAGTGTGGAAGGGAGGTGCACAACTATCTCTATTAAAAGGTGATGTGCTCTTACAATATCAAAGAAGATACTGTTATTATCGAGTTGTAACATAAAGAGTGTTAAAATTCATTTTTCACGTGATCTCCACCTCTCCACCTTATAATGTGGAGATCAAAATAAACACCACATGTCCCTAAATAAACACCACCTGTCCCTAAATATTAATCACAAAAATTGCATTGGGAGTTAATTGGTCCTTCTAACCACCATCAGATATGAGACAAACCCATGAAATATTTTATTCTCAACTTATATCTTTTCTACCGACATCTAACGTGGCTTGATAATAATATAAATAAATAAATAAAAACTTGTGTCTTTTGATGATTTTTTTTATTAATAATAAAAATTATTTAAGAAATAAATCATTTAAAAAATAAAAAAAATTGAATAGTATATATGTGTATTTATAATTATAATTATATATATATATATATATTTGTAAATTGTAACTTATTTATATAAAAACAAGAGGAATGAAATTCCGTTATTTAAAAGAAGGAAAAAGAAATTCCATTTTTTAAAAAAAGAAAAGGAAAAAAAAAGCGAAAAAAACAAAAAGGAAAATGCCAGGTGAGCATGGTAAAAAGAGGTGCTCAAGTGCCCAATTGCTCAACGATCCAATTCAACGTTATTTCCTTTCTATGACCTAACCTTCTGTCTCCCAAAACCCAGAAAAGGAACGAGAAAAAAAATCCTCTCTCAGTCTCATAGACCAGACCTATAGAAAAAAAATCCAATTCAACGTTGAAAAAGAAGGGCGGATCGAGCAAGATAGAGATAGGGAAGCACATAGACCAGACCTACTCGAATCTTCCAGTGAATCACTCGAACTTGTTGACTCAGCACTTGCAGAGCTTGAAGAACACTGGACATCTCCTCATGGCCAAGAAATCTTACAAGCTCCCTATACATGATGCTCCTGTTCCAGAAACCAACAACAACAACCAAGACAATGCCGTCAACATTTCTTCTTCGGCCCATGGGCCCAAGAACAGCCGAGGTTGCGGTCGTCCTCTCGTGTTGGTTCCCGTCGGCCTTGTTGACAAGACTCCTCATCTCACGCAGGCCAAGCGTGGCCGGGGCCGTCAAATTGGTGGGCCGCCGGTGGGTCTGGGTGGAAGAGCAGATGCGGCTGTGCCAGTGCATAAGAAATTGAAGAGCATGACTGGAATGCCTGTGGGGAGGCCGATGAAGGTAAACAATTTCTAAGTGGTATTTTTTTGAGCGGCGAAATATTCGCACCCCTCAAAATTCGTATGAACACCCCCAAATCAATATATTTTTAAAATTTTAACATTACCCTTAAAATGATTAATATAAATATAACTTTTTCATCATATTAATAAAATATTTAATATTTAGAATATTTTAACAAATTTTATAATTAGTTACACAAATAAAAAAATTACCTTTTTGACTAAACTTCTGTTTTTGTTATTAATTAAGATTTAAATAGTGATTATTTAAAATTATAAATATCAACCAACTGTTATAAAAACAAATTAAGAAAAGAAAATAATTGAAGCTAATTAATAAACTAAACTAATAAAAAAAAATGATAAATAAATTTAAACATACAAACAGATTTAATTAATGTTATTATGGACTAATTCTCTTGTATTAACTGAAATTGTATAGTTAGAATTAGAAAAAATAGGCGAGGCAAATGCAGCTGTGCCGAAGTCGAAGCGCCGGTCTAAAAGGCCTGTGGGGAGGCCCAGGAAGGTAAAAGATTTCTACTTTTGGTATTTTTTTTATATGAATTTTGGTGCTCTTTTATGTTTGTTCACTTGTCCATGCTCAAGTTCAGGTTCTGGTTCTGGCCCAGGCCCAACCGATTCCTAATGCTATAGGCGAGGCGGTTGTGCCAAAGTCTCAGGCCCAGGTCCAGGCCCAACCGGTTCTGAATGCTATAGGCGAGGCAAATGCGGCTGTGCCAAAGTCGAAGCACCGGACTAAAAGGCCTGTGGGGAGGCCTAGGAAGGTAAAAGATTTCTACTTGGTTTTTTTTTTTTTTTTTTTAATATGAATTTGGGTGCTCCTATATGTTTGCTAACTAGTCCATGCTCAGGTTCAGGTCCAAGCCCAGGCCCAACCGATGCCGGATGCTATAGGCGAGGCAAATGCGGCTGTGCCGAAGTCGAGGCGCAGGACCAGAAGGCCTGTGGGGAGGCCCAGGAAGGTAAAAGATTTCTACTTGGTATTTTAAAAAAAAAAAAAAAAAAAATATGAATTTTGGTGCTCCTATATGTTTGCTAACTAGTATATGCTCAGGTTCAGGTCCAAGCCCAGGCCCAACCGATCCCGAATGCTATAGGCGAGGCAAATGTGGCTGTGCCGAAGTAGAGGCGCAGGACCAGAAGGCCTGTGGGGAGGCCCAGGAAGGTAAAAGATTTCTACTTGGTATTTTAATTAAATAACTTTTTCCTTTTTCCTAAATTTTTACTTTTTCCTAAATAACTTTTTACTTATTTGGGAGTTTCTCCTAAATTTTGAGGAGTATCTTTACATTAATTTAAAGAATTGGTCAGCTATTTTATGATTTGTGGATTATGTTCAGTCTTTCTTCCTAGTTTTCCTATGTTTTCTTTTACCTGAATCCTGATAATAAGGAAATGAATTTCTTTATATGTTAGAAACTAGAGTGACAAATAGAGTGGACAAGCACCTACTTGTCTTGGTTTATATAGCATGATTGTAGAATGTTTGTGTGTACTGTTGGTTTACCTTTATTGTAAGTTTAATACTTTTTGTTACTTTATCTTCTGTAAAAACTTTTCTTTGCTCATCAAAGGGAAAAAGGAAAAGGTTAGGGAGTTGGAGGAGTTCCAGGCACTATTGTGCCAGAGCAACTCATCGATAGATGATTACTCAATTTATTTTATATAACCATGGGCATTGATTGTTTGAATCTGGCATTAAAATTTAAGTATCAGATTTATTTTTTAAGTTCAATTTTCTTTTATTACACTCGGTTAAATCTTGTAATATGCAAATGAATGATCAACTGCAGATTTAATTTGTTGCAAAGTTTCATAGCATTAAAACATAATAATGATCTGCAGATCTCCTTGTATGTTAGTGAGATCAAGGAACATTACTGGATATATATATATGCTTATTGTTTTGAATTTGCTATGATTCTTGATAGTTGTAGATGTATTTAGTTACTTTTAGTTGTTGGGTTTGGTTTCTTAGCGATGTATTCTTCTTCTTCCTGCCTAATATATGTGAATGGTGTTGGAGCCCTTCCATGAAATGTGTTAGAAATCTTTCTAGAATCTTTCATAAATATATCGTCTACAGTAGAAGTCTCCAATGAAATAACAAATTAGTCGCATCATCATCCACATCATAATCGTTATATTATCAACTCTCCTAGTGCTTTAACTTTTTGGTTCTAAGTCCTGATTACATTCTTAAAGGGTTTTTGCTTGCTTTTGCATGGATGATGTGGCTCTGTCATGACCATATTCAAACGCTGAGAAAATAGAATTCATGTGTACCGATGAGGGGATCTTATGCTTTAACACCTTAGTTGATCCTCTAACTGCTTGTATATATATATATATATATATATATATATATAGCAAAATGTAGATTCTAGGTGCCTTGTGTGACTGACTAGGTTATAAGTAAGAACATTTTTCTCATGTAAATATACTATCTATCTGAAAAATCATTCAATATTTCATTGTCTTTCTTCTCTTTTTTCTCATTAGGGAATTTGTATTGAAGTTCGCTTTATTGCAGCTCATGTTAATGAAGAATTTATTACTTTATCTTCTTATATAAATTATGCAAAATTAAAAGTTGAGGGTGGCTGCAAACATTTGTTAAGAATCAGCCATCCTTGCGGTGCAGAAAGTCGGTGGTTACTGGTTATGTAATTTATGACAATGTCAAACTGGAAGTCTGGAATGGTAACATTTGCAACTGACATTTCAATAATGTGGAAAATGCGTGAGGTCCAAAACAAGGGTTTAATGGGACCTGATGGAAAAAGTTCTTATTTCCTTTTTCAGAATAAAATTCCATCCATCCAAGTTGCAGTCTCGCTGCCTCCTCCTGGAACTTATCTTTCAAAGTATGATAAAACTTCTCAAGGGGTTGAAAGTGGCAAGGTAACACCTAACCACGTAAGTGTGTCTGCAGCAGATATTGGTCTTCCTGATGGTGGTCTTCCCCCTCAAGGTGCTGGACAACCTTCTCTTCCAACTGAGTCCTTTGGATTTCCTGATGGTGTTGTTCCACCACAGTATTCTGGTCAGGCTCCTGTCCCATCTCAATCACAGGTTCAGGCTGCACAGTATCCAATTTCCACACAACCTCTAGATCTTAGTGCCCTTGGAGTTCCAAATTCTGTAGATTCGGGAAAACCTCTACCCCAAACTGCTGCTCAACCAACATCAGTTCACCCTGGACAGGTGAATATATATGTTGTTTGTATAATTATTTTTCTTGCTTTGGAATGTTTCATTCTTCCATTTGTTTTTATTGGTCTTCTTGAGGACAGGACTGCATATAAGAAAGTAAGAAACATTGATCCTCAGCTTATTATGTCTTAATCACATGCTTCTTACTCGGGTGGCTTTCAAAATCTTTTTCAAGAATCACACCTTAAATAATTCAAAAATTGCTGGTTGTGCTATGTGAATGCTCCGTTCATGTTATAAAATGATTTGTCTTCTTTTTATTAGTTCCATTCATGTGGACTAGTAGTCTAGTACCATTTATATATAAATCATATTTCACAATGAAGCTATCATACTTCAGAGTTCAGAGTATCTTCCGTAAAATTTAGTCCATGAAACTTCCTAGCAATATTCTCAGTATTTCTTCAATCAAAGAGTAAACTTGCCACTGAGCCCTCCTCAGTTAAACAATGAGGTAGTAATGGTCTTCACCTTAGTTCGTGTTGTGATTCATAGTTTACAATAGAAAAAAAAGTTAAGGTAGGGTTTAATTCAAATGATATGATCAATAACGTTCCTCTAATAAATTCTCACAGGCTCCTTATGGAATGGGGAATTAGAGGAAGTCAAATTCTCTTCCTCACATTTACTTTGAGTAGAGAAAATATTTGGAGAAGAAAAATGAACAAGTGATACTGCATCCTAGTCTTCAGACTTCTATTTCATTTTTTTTTATCTTTTTATTTCATATTTTCTCATTATCTTATTCCCCTACTCTTTTGTCTTTTATCTTTATTTATGTTATTTTCCCTTTTGCAATGCATTTTTTATAAGTCTTTAAATTTGGAAATGCTTCCAATTAAGCTAAATTATTAAGGGAAAGCTTTTGCGGTAGGTTTTTTGGGCTAAATAGATCTTGTAGCAACAATTTGTCTTCATTGTCTATTGCTTTCCGATCACATGTGCAGTAAACATGTTTAATATTTATCCATCTCCAGTTCTGCGTATTCTAATACGGCGTAACTTCATAACAGGTTCCCCGTGGGGCAGCTGCTCCAGTTTGTTTCAAGATTGGGCTTGCTCACCTCGAGCAGAATCAACTTCCTGATGCTCTATCCTGTTTTGACGAAGTTTTTCTGGCACTTGCCAAGGATCAATCTCGTGGAGCTGATATTAAAGCTCAAGCAACAATCTGTGCCCAGTACAAGATAGCAGTTACACTCCTTAGGGTACTCATAATTTATTAATATTTTAATAACTATAAACAGGTTGAGGGAGGGATAGCCCCCCTCCCCCCTGTCCTGCTTTGTAGTGGGGTTATTAAAACCATCCCTGGCTCCACCCACGACCCCAAGCTTTTGGGTTTAACCTTGTATATTTCTGACCGGGGTGGGGCAGAGTCCCCACAGGCCACAGAAAAAAACATCCCTAAATTTCTGTAAATTCAATGAGCAGTCAACTTAAAAAAACCTTATACCAACTTGTTTTGCTTTATACATGTATCCTTTTTCAAAATCAAACTCTATCTAGGAGTATGTTTCTTTGTTAAATTAATTGCCACTATGAGTCTATGAGAGGCTCATTTTCGAGAGAAAAAGGAAAAACATTACCGGAAGGATAAATCCTTCGTAAATTACAGTAGCTATTCTGACTTTAGTAAAAATACTAATGTCCAAGTTCTTTTCATTTGACCAAAAAAATATTTTTTTAATAATGCATACAATGTTTCATTTTGTTTTACACATACTATATAAATTCTCTTGCTTCTGTGATGTCAAATTGTCAACATGATATATGTTCTGTCGTGACCATATTTCACTTGGTTTTGTACTGTAGGAAATTACACGGCTGCAGAAAGTCCAAGGCGCAAGCGCAATCAGTGCAAAAGATGAGATGGCTAGACTGTCGCGGCATTCAGTTTCTTTGCCTCTTCAGACAAAGCACCATATAAATTGCATTCGAGCTGCCATTAGAAGGAACATGGAGGTTCAGAATTATGCTTATTTCAAGCAGATGCTTGAGCTGCTTCTATTGAAAGTACCTGCAAGTTTTCAGGAGGAGTTGAGGAGCCTGAGTTTAACCAACAAGTCCATTGATCCACTGGAAGATCCCTCTCAGTTCTGTGCTGCTACACTTAGCTGCATGTCTACTATCGATATGATGTCTGTGATCTGTGCGGGGCAAAATTTTCCGCTCTTTCAGCACCTGGATGCATTATCTGTGGTATGGGAAGCATTAAAAGATCAGATGCACTTGCTGGGCCTGTTCCCTCCCCCTCACCATTTGGCTGAGGTTGAACATGGGCAATTTTGCATTACTAACCAACGATATTTTCCGGATAAGATGGTCGTCCATGTTGTAGAGTTTCTCCCTCCCCAGTCGTGCCATTGCTACGTAATTCATCATTCGAGGATTGTGCTTTGTGCAGGCCATACATGTTTTATAGAGGAAGATAGCAGCACGCATTGGTATATACCGTAACTTTTTTCTATTGTTTGTATATGATTCTTCTCATTTCTTATATGTTGCCTTCATCCCTATTTGTTTGTTGTAGAGTTTTTCTTTTACGGCCTGGCACTGTAATATCATATACAGTATTAATGTAATTCATTCACAGTTTTGTATAATCTTCTGGCTATGGAAAGCTGGGTGCTGGGAACTGAAGTTCTTGTTTTGTGTTCCTCGAACTAAATTTTTAATTTTTCTAGACTGATTTCATGGGTGCCTTCAGATGTGGGATATGAATATGATCATGAACTCTTAAGGTTTGATCGAATTACACATCGATGCAAAGTATACAATTTTGTTGATCTTTTAGAGTAGTGACTTCAGATGTGGAATGTGAAATACACATTGATGCAAATTTTACGATTTGTTTGATTATCTTTTGTAGAGTAGTGAGATTCGTGAAAAATGCTTTCTACAATTTGTTGGAAACATTTAAAAGGGTCATTCTTTTGAAAGAGTGGCTGTATATAGAGTAAACATCAGAGCAGGTTCACAAAATGATCCTAATCTGTATATTTGTAAAATGTTGAACCTTCAAGATGGTATGTGTTGTTTTCTGCTTGCTCTGTTCCTTTTGCACCAGACATGACACTCCTCAACTGCTGCCCAAAAGAAGCCAATTCTTTTGAAGAAAGCTTTTATGCAAGAAAAAAACTCGGGGAAGAGAGTATGTGTACCGGTTTCATTGATAACATGCTTCATGATATGAATATAATGTACTATTCAATCACACGGTGCTATCCATTTCATATGACACTTTATGGTTAAGGTAGACACATACTTGCCCTATTCCGTTAATAAAATGTCAGGTGATATGAATACAATGTGCTGTACAATTACACGTGTCTTCCATGTTTTTACCTTTATGTAACCTGTCCCAACTCCCACCAAAATTTTCTTTAGGGATGGTCAAAGCTCGCACTAATGAACTCCCACTTGAGCAATAATGCATACATTTGGCTATGGCAGCAGGTCTGGCTCACTCACATGACAGGAGCAGAGCACCACGTCTCGGAGGAACAATTTGAGCTTATTAGTCAATTGTGCTTAATCATTGATTCATTTCACACATTTTAATGCATTTTGTTCTTCTTACAATGTCATGTATGGATTCCTAGATTTCACTGTATCTCCAGGTTTTTGAATTGTGTATAAATTCATTTCCAAAGTGTATAATATAACCTGGTGCATTGGAAAGCATTCCTTGTAAAGTTGTTTTTATTATCCTCTCTATAGAGAGAAGGGCTCCTCTCCGTCCAGCCGGATGCACATGCATCTCCCGCCGATATTGTGTCTATGCACCCAAGTTTTTTTTTCCCCTCTCACACATTCTACAAGTATCATGACTCATGTGGCTAAGTTTTGATGAACTGGTTAGCCAAATGTGCTGTGGAGCCTGCCATTGCATATTCAACGAGAAAACCATAACACACCAACAAAAAAGAGAGTACTGTCTACTCCATTTTCGTCGTTTTCTTATCATTTTTCAGCAGTGCAAAGCCAGGGCTGATAGGCAATTTCATATTTGTGGGTACCTAACCATAGTTTGATGATATTATTGACATTTGGTACAATGATCATGCTTTATGAATTTAGGGATCACAATTTGGCTCTACTTCTTTACAATGGACTTAGCCTGTTTGGTGTACATTCCTCTGCATTTGATTGTTGTCTATTCTTTGGATATCTGTGGGACTATAAAGCTGTTGTGACTTAAAATATTGAGAAATTCAAATAAGTGATGTTATTTTGTGAAGTTAGAAATTTAGATGGATTATTAGATTTTTCTAATAAATCATAAATTGAGTTTTATGTATTTTAGGTTGTATTTAGAAAGAGATGAATTTAGAACGGAAACTGGTCCCAGAAAAAGACGAGATTTTCACAAGATTCTCTCATACTCAAGAGAGGAGTCGGGACGGGTCTTGTCGTTCTGTCAACTAAAACTTATTGGTTATGTGAATTTTTCAACAATATGGGATCTTATTTCGTTGATATATGCGTAAATATCACTCTTATATTATGAAATATAAAGTAATTAAACCAGTTTCCTGAGCAATTAACCAAATTCGAAACGAACTTACAGCAGGGGAGGACCACATGCATATGATAACCGTCCGACAGGCAACTCAGGGCCGAGCCCCGGTGGTGTGTTTGATTCTTGTTATTGTAAGCTTGTAAGTGTTGTGTTGTATTTCTTTCCCCTCACACAGTGGGTTAAGGTGGTAGCAATATATATATATCAGGTCAAATTCAATTTCTTGTAATGGCCTGCATAGTTTCACAGCTCAATTTACCGTTTCTCGGTTTTTCGATCCGTTGCTATTTGTATTATACAGGAATTACTAATCTAGCTGTTCCGAAAATGAATGGAGATGTATAAGCTTCCTCGATAATCATAGTTATTTACTTTGTGTCATTTGATCGAATTTTGTCCTTTTTTTGAATTTTCTTTCGAATGTTTACATTGAGGTATTGCAGTCTGCCTCAGCTATTAATAATTGGAACAAAAGCATAATTTCGTGTTTATCTTGTAAGCAGTTGATGGGATTTGGGATAGTTCACTTCATTGGTCACCATTTTTAATGATATATTTATATATATATATATTAAAGAACACTACGATTAAATAGCATTGGTTTGCATGTCTTTGTCAAACTAGTAATGTAAACCAAAATGCTAATTCAACATTCTTGAACAATTGAATTGAGTTGTTAACTAGGTGTACGAGGGGAATACCCAAACACTACGGACCTACGGTGGGGTTAATTTGTCCACATAGATGAATCTCATTATATATCCATCTAGTGACACTCCCTTAACCAGAAGAAAAAAAACGCACACACGTGTGACACGTACACCTCTCTCTCTCTCTCTCTTATTATAATGGCCGGAGCAGCTTTCCTCTTATTCATCTTATCAACTCTCACTAACTCATCTTATGGTAAGCGTGACACTACATTTGACTACTCAACTTTCTTTCTTGCAAGAAAATAAAAAAAATGGTTCGCCAATTTTCATGTTTTGTTCTTACGGTATAAGGTTGATGATCATTTGTTTTTGTATAGGAAACCATCTGAGAACACTTTCACACGACACAATCTTTCCAGCGCCAGTCACACTCCCTACATACAATCCAACACCAACAATTGTCACCGTTCCGGTGACTGTGACCCCCACCAATCCAGCTTCAACACCATTAATATTGCCAATTCCCTCCACCAGGCCACACCTGTCATCAATCCACCAGCACCAATCACAGTGCCTGGAGGAGGAGCCAATTCAGTAACAACATACCCTGCCCCAACAGGGAATGTTCCGGTGGTGGCGCCGCCTGCAACCACAAATAATGTTCCTGCAATTCCTGGACAAAGCTGGTGTGTGGCAGTGGTTGGTGACTTGGGATTGTAGCTGCATTGACATGCTATTAGTTAAATACATAAACAATGGAAAAAATTGCTAATTAATAAACTTTTCTTGATTTTGTTTTTATGTCTGACATGTTCTATTTAATAATGAATTAAAGTGACAAAGAATGAAATGTGTTGTATTAATCAGCTGGCATCAAATCCTCATTTACATTTTCAGATCACTTAACTTTTCATCATTAATTGTCATAGTACACAACAAAAAAGGGGGAGATCGATCACTAAAGCCAGAACCCACCAAGAACAAGAATCACTAGATTAATGGTTTTGGGTTTTCTGTTGCATCGTTGAATTTGACGAGAGAGGAGGAGAGATTTGAATAGTTGGCGAGATGTAAATTTTTGTTCTAATAGCTCAGTTATGATAAAAGACTGGAAATTATATACAAGGAAGCTGAATGATAAAACAACAAATATATATATATAGATGAAGCTAATTAAAAAGAAGAAGCCCCAAGAAGCATTTGATGGGAAATTTATTTAATAGTTTTATTCTAAAATTTGACTTTAGTCTTTAGAGACTTTGTACAATTAATTGAAAATTTGAGGTTGCAAGGAGATAGGTGGATTTTAATGACTTGAGGAAGAACAATTTAAGTTGTTTAGATTTGCACCATCAAAATAAGTTTCCAGTAAAAGCATAAAGCACACACATGAAAAGGTTTAGAAAATATGGAATAAAGGTTTAAATAATTAAATGTAGAATAATGCTTGGGATGAAAGTTTTCAATGCAAATGGAAATGCATCTACTACTTTTGATTATAACTGCAACATATATATTATCTTATAATTTTACATGATTAGCAAAGCAGTTGCAAAAGACATATAAAATAACTTCTTGTCAATTTTGTCACTTTAAAATAAAGTCAAAGTATGTAAAATTAGTGGTTTACATTTTTCGTCATGATATATTTATTATCAAGACGAACTGACAATAGAAAGACTATATATATATATATATCGCGGTTATAATAGAAATTTTGAATTATGGAGCTGAGAAACCTAAATGACAAAAAGACAGCTACATTATGCATGCATATATAATTAATTAAAGGACTAATTGTACAAACGACCCCTAGATTTAGGCATAATTGCATGCATATGGAACTTTTACCCATAATTACACAAACATCCCCTATCGTTAGTTGACTTCCGTTAACTCTAACCATTGACCACAATTTTAACCCACAATGACTAAAGTGCCCCTAGTTACCTATTTCATTATTTAAATTAATAATTAAAAAACGAAACAAAAAAGACAAAGAAAACAAACAAAAAAAAACAAACTCAATCATTTTTTTTTTCTCTTTCATTTTCTCAACCCCCAAACACAATCCAAAAATAAACTTAACAAACAAAAACCAAAACTCAATCCTCAAACAACAACCAAAAATAAAATCCATAAATATAAACGCAAATCCATCAATTACACAACCAGTTAACCATATTCATCTAAAAAAAAAATTTAAAAATATTAGAACTTCAACGGTGGATTTTTAACTTTCTAGGTTGAAGTTCTAAATTTTTTTATTTTTTATTTATATATATAAATGAATGTGGTATTGATGGATTTGAGTTTTTATTTATGGATTTGATTTTTAGTTGTTGTTTGAGGATTTGAGTTTTTATTTATGGATTTGATTTTTAGTTGTTGTTTGAGGATTTGAGTTTTTGTTTTGATTTGTGGGATTGAGTTTTGGTTTTTGTTTGTTACATTTATTTTTGGATTGTGTTTGGGGGTTGAGAAAATAAAAGAAAAAAAATGATTGATTTTGTTTTTTGTTTTGTTTTGTTTTGTTTTATTTTTTTGTTTTCTTTGACTTTTTTGTTTCGCTTTTTAATTATTAATTTAAATAATAAAATAGGTAACTAGGGGCATTTTAGTCATTATGTGTTAAATTGTTGTCAACGGTTAGAATTAACGGAAGTCAACTAACGGCAGGGGACGTTTGTGAAATTATGGGTAAAAATTCCACATGCATGCAATTATGCCTAAATTTAGGGGCGTTTGTGCAATTAGTCCTTAATTAAATTTTATTATTGATGCAATTAGGCAAATTAATCATAGCTTAATACAAAATAAGACCTTTCAATAATCCTTTAAGATCCACTATAAGCATACTTTTTAAGAGACTCCACTTCACGATCGACTTTTTTCACCAAGCACTTGTAATTATTTTTCTAAAAACAATTACAAGTACTTAGTCATGTCATTTACACATGAACACATATATATATAATATAGTTTCATATATTTGAGACTCAAATATTCACGAAAGTCTAAAAACGAATCTTAAGAGTGCCTTTTGGGAAAAACGTGTAGCCATATTATGGTTTCTAAAAGCTTAGCATAACTTGTGCAGAAAGCATATCTACCATGAGCCTCTATTTTCTTTAATAGAAAATGCTATAATCAGTTGCTTCTTCTTTCCATAGTTATTTCAGGAATTTTTTTTTTTTTTTGTTGAAATATATTTATCTAAAATTTCAATAATATATGTTTTGAGCTTTTTAGAGAGATTGAAAGCACCCCATCACACAGCATAAGAATAATAGTTGAGATTCTGTGTCTAACTTTCTTCAAGGAATTATAATTATAATTTTTAATTAAAAATCACCCTAACATTTGTTGATTAAGGAATTTTGCAATGTTTGCAATGGTCCCAAAGTAATGAAAATTTGTTAAAAATGTAAGAAAGAATAAGATGATCAAATCAAATAGATCGAAACTAGCAAGAAGTTACACACGGAATCGGAGTTGGATCATATATAGTAGTGGCATTGAAACACTCGCAAATTTCTTGATGATGGAAATGGTTTTGGCAGTCCTGATGATGTCTGCATCCAGATTCCAGGGAAATCAACTATGTTCATTGGACAAGCTTCCATTGATTTGAATTTAATTTATGTACCCATTAATGATATTCCTTAATTCCAACTATTATGATGCAAACTAATTGGATACGAAGAGCAAGAAAGCAAACTATTATAAACCTTGAAAAACTTTGTATTAGTAATATAATTGGTTAATCGATCTTATCTTTATCTTACTTGTAAAAGGTGTTCAAATTTGTTCCACATTCGTTGTTGCTTATGCCCCTGCTGGAACGGTACGTGATCTTATCTTACTTGTAAATGGTGTCCAAATTTTTTCCACGTACATTCGAAAGAATTAGCACAGTGACTGCAAAATAGCCAGCACAAAACACTCTATATAACTGAGATTTTAGACCTGAATGGTGACATTGTTACTCATGTAACAAGTGATGGTTGCAATAAATCCTGTCGTATATAAGTGTAATATGTGTGTGTATATGTGGAGATATCTCTCTAATTTGTTTCAACGAGGTTGACATAGATTTGGAGAATGAGCCTATTGAGTATTAAGGCAAGGATGGAAAGGGTGTTTATTTCAAGGGATATTTGAATCTCAATTTTGCATATCACATGACAGAATTGTATGTTCTAATGATGAACTATCAGCATGAAATAAATGACCCTATGTAGGTTTGTTCAATCCAGTGTGTTGCCTAATATATTCAGATCTACTTATGAGGCTATAACTAAGGGCAACCCCAACAGTAATAAGTGCCCGCTGATATCCTGTACCTGTACTACTCATGGGTTCCCAATAATGACTAGTATTATTACTAGCTACATTTTCCCAGCAACCAAACAGTATTATATTCTTGGAAACTTTAAAAGCAGAATCAGTATTCAAGTTATATATAAACCACAATACATATTAGACTTGATTAATCTAAAAAAAGTAACTAATTCTTACAAGTAAATTAATAGGCTTCACAATCTGAAAATTCTTCAAATGTCCTCCTATATATTGTGTATTGTAGGAGGAGATCATTTTCATGTCAACAATTGAGCCATATATATAGATGAACCATTAGATCAAACATGACATTAATTTCTCTATTAATTCATATAATCCGACAGTATTAGTATTATTATTATTATACCCTACCCAAAAAACTTTCACTAGTTTAAAAATGAAGACTTGTTGTTGCCGGTCAAAGCATCCCAAATTGAAGAAACGGTCTTCTGGAGAGAAATGGAGGTGGGTTTTGAAGACTGTGAATTCTTAAGAGCTGAAGAAGAATCTTGATCATCATATCACATATTTTTGATCGTCGATCGTCGTCGGTGTTGGATCGCTGAGCAGACACGAAAACGAAAATGGGAAAGATAACAACAAAACGACGTCGTGAGTGCGCACGTCATTAAAAACCGCTGACGTGCCCAATAGCTTGTGCGTACAGTGGCTCATTTGATGACGTGGCATGCCATATCAGTGCACGTCATTAGTAATTGCCCACAAAGCACAATTGACACATGAAGCCCACCAGTAATTTGCTGAAAGAAGCAGGGGTGATACGGTCAAATCGCAGGTTCCAAATCTCCTGCTCGGGTTGACTCAGTATCCGTGTAAGTCGATAAGTGTAAACGTGGCTGGTCACGTCGACACATAGTACTGAAAGGACAGTGACTTGCACACTCAATAAATTAAACGACGTTATCTCCGAAAAAGACAAACTCTGCTGTTCTCTGGCAAAAGTAAAACCCTTATCCATCCTCTTGATTTTCAAGCACTGAAAGACAACAAACACATGAACAATGGCGGAAGGGAAGAGGAGAGGAAGCCGCTGGGAAAGCCGTTGGGATACATTAATTTAACGGTGTTGAAGAAAAGCCAACTTGGAGAGAAGAACAAGAAGAAGAAGAAGGAGTTCCTGGGTCCATGATATCAACAGACCTGAGCAGTTTGTCAAAGACTTCAGAGACCAGGTAGTCTCCTATCTTTTCCTTTTATTTGAAATGTCTCTCAAGTTTAGTCTCTCTTTATTTATTTATTTATTTATTTTATTTTATTTTATTTATTTTATTTTTTAATGTTATTTGTTTCGGTTTTAAAGATGAGTAAAGTTTGTATTTTTATTATAGTTTAGTGAACACCCCACCTCCACCTGGGATTTCAAGGTTTATGTGAAATGTTGATGTTTAAATGTTTAATGATCATGGGGTTGGCCAAAATTTAGCAGCTGAAATTGATGATGGATGGTTTAGATGGAGAGAGCTTATGAAATTGATGATGGGTGGTTAAGATAAGAGTTCAAATTTTCAACTTATAAATTAGAATGCTAAGCCTAAAAACATTATTACAATTTTTGGTATGCCAATATTTGACAGCCTGCAACTTTTATCGGTGGCCTTCATTGTTTTTGGTTCTTTAGTGTTTGGACTTCCTTCTGCAGATTCTTCCCTCTCCAAATGCGACTGGAGCCGTGCATATATGGCCATAGGCCATGCCCTTACTACTGGTATAAAGGTATTGTAGTAACATATTGCTTATATTTTTACTTCCATAGAGCATAGGCCATTTGCATGTGATTTTGATCATACACCAAATACAATTATCCGTTTGATTTGGAGGAGAATGTCTGCCTTTTGATCAATGAGTTGAGTTTCCTTATTATGCAGGTAGATAAAGCTAGAAAGAGCAAATACATCAAGAGGCTGGAAATTCCAGTTAATTAGAGTGTTTAATATGGTACCGTTTTGAATAATTACTATGTACAAGAATCAAGAATGGGGGTGGAAACTAGAAATGATCATTTCGAGTAGTTTTTTGAACTGCAGAACAAGGTATCTTCTTACTTAAGAAAGAAACTATACAGTTTAATACTAGTACAAGTATGTTTATGTTTGTGATAGTTTGGTATCGGAGCCAATTTGATGCAGGAGCTTATAATTCATGTGAAGTCACAGCCCAAGTTGAAACACTCCAAAGCCCAAGAACCAACAACACATTACACAAGCCCAAAAGACACCTGACTTTTATTAGCCACTGTTATTTGTTGTTTATAAGCCTATAAGTTGTCTTTTATTTCCTAATTATATTTTGTACCAAGTATATAAACCTGATGTAGGGTTTGTTTATATCTTAGTCGATCAGTTTAGTCGTTTGTGACTTTCCTTAAAGGAATATTTCCCTTTTAGTGAAGAATAGAATCTCAGTGTTTCTTTCTTCTAATTTGGAAGTGTTTTTCCAGATTCTAGACTCCTACGTCACAATTTCTATGGCACATATAAGTTTATAGTTAGTACAAGATTTTTGCGAGTGACTGAATTGTTTCATCAGTGCAATTTTGATGGGAGGCAATAAAATTGTGAATGCTTTTAAAATCATCCAATTCCAAATTATTACTCTGAAGTCTGACATATTTGTCTCTTGAACTCAATGAAAAAGCCAAATAACTGCTCTGGTTCATTTTGTTAGACTATTTATGTTTTCACTTTAGCACGAAATAATGAATCTTGATGTACTCAGCTCTCAAAACTGTCCAGGAGAGGATTATATTTTTGTATCAACTTAATTGTTAAACAGAAAGCCCCAAGATTGTACTATCCAATTCAGTCAGGCTTGAGCTAATGAATTCTGGTCAGTTATATGTGCTACGCAAACTAGATACACGTACGAGAAGAAAGGATTAAAACAAGATAGTATTCATAAATAGAACACAAAGCAAACACACAATTTTTTAGAGAAAACTGAGAAAACAAATTGATGTCTTCCTGATCCTGCTTGAGAATACCTGGCTGTTGCTCCATTTATGATTTATTGCTTGTCCTGAACTGCAAACTATGATGTTATTGTCTTGCTTTATAAACACTTGTTTGGTGCTTCTTGCTCTTTTGAAAAAAGGTGATCTGCTTAGCTATCTTTGAATTGTTCATCAGTATTGTTAATGCCTTTTGTTTCCTTTTGTTTCCTTTTGTTTCCCTTCCCTTTTTTGTACACCTGCTGCTTGCTCAGGGCTGCTACTCTCTTTCTTGGTAAGGTCTGGCCCTGTGTCCCTATGGATTCTATGGTTGTATTCTGGCTTGTGATCTTCTAATATATCTTCTTGTCTATTTTTGATCTCCTTCAGTGTACTTGCTTGCTCAACAGTGCTGCTAATGGTCTTCTCAGGCCTTGTACCTCCATGACTTGAATTGTTTTCTTCTTCTAAGTTACCCTGATCCTTGTTCTTTGTTACATTTGCGGCGTTGGGAGCCGTGTACTTGCCAATTTTCTTGATTTCTTGTGGTCTGTAATCCTCTTGCTGAGAGCTTGGCTTCATGTTTCCGGAGATTCCATGGCTGTTTTCTTGATCTTGAGTCAACACATGTTCAGTCTTTGATTTTGGTTTCAACCAAGAGCAACAACAATCATCTGGTCCAGGATCTACTTGACCAGAATCCTTGGGATCATCAGGATTTCAAGTAGTCCACAGATTCCGCCCAGCCATCTTCTCAGAAATTAGAAATGGTTTGTTTCAGTACAAGCACATATGCATGCACAGCATTGAGAATGGGGAAAGCCAAGTTGTAGAGATTCCCCAAATATGAAATTAGAGTTTAAGCTACTTATCTTAGCTGAAACCACAATATATCATCAATCTTTAACCAATTCTCACACTTTCTTAACATTATTCCCATCTCTGCAGCTCTGCTCTGTCATTGTCATATAGAGTGGACCGATTCCATAAATATGTTCCAAAGTTATTGTAATTATATGATACCATTATCTTTACAACTAGTAAAGGACTCAAGTACTCAACTATTGCACTGATAGATAGTAGAAATAATTACGAACTCAAAGTGATAAAAGCAGACAGAATATGGAAAGGAATAATACCACGTCGTGTGGTGCAGCGGTAAGGCATCTGCACTACACGCGGGGCCAACCATTCGGGTTGTGCCCGAGTTCGATCCCCCGCGGGCGCTGGAAGCCTGGAAGCACCTATGGCCAAGGCTCTGTTGCCCGCCCGCCCCAAGTGGGGATTAGTCCCACCTCAATGTAGGTGGGGACACCTTGTGCTTAAAGCGAAAAAAAAAAAAATAACGAGTACAAGTGTGTGTCACCTTTGTGGCTAATGCATTGGATGTAACAGAAGCCCAATTAAAGTTTATACATTGGCTCGTTTCGTGTTATTAGTATTTCATTAAAGTTATACAAGTATGCCAAGAGGAGAACTACTCAATATTTGTAAGAGTACTTAAATGACAAACATAATCCTCCATCTTTGTTTTGTTTTGCCTTATTTTTGTGGTGCGTAGATGGGGTTGATTTGCTTGTTTAAGAAGGGCTTTACACAGTTTAACAGTAGTACAAATATGTGTTGCGGAAATGCCCAGAAAATTCTATAGAAAATGCACACAACACACAAACACAGATATTTACGTGGTTCGGCAATTGCCTACGTCCACGGGAGGCAGTAAACTAATATTATTGAGAAATTATACAAATTACAATAAACAGAATTTCTCTCAGATTCTCTCAAGAACTCTCTCAGAAATCAGGAAGCTTTGCTTCTCTTGCTGCTTACCCTCCTTGCTTGTTTGAGGGTCTTATTTATAGGGGAAAGGCAGAGACAACCTCCCCCATTTCAACATGGTGTTGTGCTCATGAATGTGGCCGGTGGTAGGTGGTAGGTGAAGTTGAGAAGGTGGAAGTTGAGCCAATTTGTCAACAATCTCTACCTTGCGAGAATCCACCGATCAATGCTGCCTCCATTACACCCTTGTAGGCGCTACGGGCTCGAGATATTGATCAAGTCCAAATATGTTGAAACTTGATCCCTGTTACACCTTTGTTAACATATCTGCAGGATTGTTGCAGTTCCGATCTTCGGGAGTAGAATGTTCCCTTCATCTACTATTTCCCGAACAAAGTGGTAACGGACGTCTATATGCTTGGTGCGACTGTGATGGACTTGGTTCTTTTCCAAACAAATGGCACTCTGGCTGTCCGCGAGAAAATCTCCAACGTTTTCCTGAACAATCCCAAGTCCCTGATCAAACCACGAAACAAATGGCTTCTTTGAAAGCTTCTGTTACAGCCATATACTCTGCCTCAGTAGTAGACAAAGCCACTGTTGACTGTAAAGTTGATCTCCACTTACTGGCCTCCTGCATAGTGAACACATAACCAGTAGTAGATCGGCGCTTATCAGATCACCAGCATAATCAGAATCAACATATCCTACGATATGTTTGTCAATCGTTCGATCTCTCTCGAACTTCAAACCAACATCTACAGTACCCTGAAATGTACCGTAGA